>LR738713.1:408782935-408835720 GCA_902687465.1 Secale cereale
ATGAAGATTGGGCTGAAATTGGTCAAAAAAGCTTAAAGATTGCCTAGCTGCAATGTTCGCTGAATTTAGACAAGAAAAAGCAACCTTGCGAATCATAGAAAGAAAGAGTGGTGATTCGGATAACAAAGTTAATTCGGTTATTAAAAAAGCCGAATCAAATAGTATGTGTACCGAATTTAAGAAGAAGAGGACGCCAAGGCATTGGAGAGTCATTTAAAAGTGGAGCAAAGTATTATTCAAGTAACACAACCATCATTCTCTCCCAGCGTGTATGAAGAGGTGATGGGATCATGCTTTCAAGTAAACAAAATTTTGAAGAGCACAATGAACATAATCTTGAGGGTGAGAATTCCATCGAAGTTACAATGAAGACGCTAAGGACTGGGGGCAACAAGAAAATCCAAAGATTGGTGCAAGCACAACCAAAGAAAGCAAAGGCCGAGGTAAGCACAGCGGCAAAAAGTCAAAAGTCACTTTCGCGCAACTATTGGAAAAATATTGGAAGAGAAGTGAGGAGAACAGTGTGTATCAGCCAAGTAATTCAAGAGCATCAAGACCAACCCCTAGGGGCAAACCCGAGGATAGGCATTGGCAAAATGAGAATTCTAATGCAGTATGTTCGTATCCTTATTTTGGGCTGTCAATGCCAATGTCGTGGATACCTCCCTATGCTCGAGTAGATCCATATCCATCATGGGACATGTATGATACAAGGGCACATTCTCCATCTTATTTTAGATCATCTCACCAATATAATGCAGCTCTGAGTAGATCAATATTTGAACAATCACATGTTAAAGACCGTTTCAATCATAAGGAATCAGTCCAGAGCTCAAGGAAGAAGAAAGAGGTGGTCAAGCAAGTCTACCGTGTTAAAAAAGATGGACGTAAGAGTGTAGCTTCAGATTTGATCTCAAATGAAAAGGAGCCAATTAAAGTATTGACATTTGCTACTAAAGGCAGCGAGGCAAGTCAATCAAATGTCAAATCTGAAGAGAAGAAATTGAGAGTGCACAAGAAGAACTTAAAGAAAGGAACATGGCATGGATTCCCAAAGAAAGTACTCAAAATAAGAATTATGTGCAAGCTTCCATTACAAGAAGTGCGGCAAAGGTGAAGAAGGAAAATAATGGAAATTATAAAGGACAAAGCCGAAGGTTTGAACATCTTCGGTCTACAGATTATGCATATGCTTCAACTATGCCATTAATGCCTATGCCATTGAATTCTTCATCAGGTATGATTGGTTACCCGCAATGGTCTTATTTTAATCCGTGGACGCAATATAACTTCTTACATCATGCAAGGGTTTTACCACATCATCATTCATTTGATTAGCTGCATTTTGTTGCTGATTCATATGGCCGATATATAATTATCGCCCTAAGCATAAACATGGCCGATATAGAAATTATTGCCCTAAGAACATGAAATGGCTGATGGAGTGTTTACATCGTCCTAAGAAAAAGTATCGTGCAAGTTATTTTTCGGCACACAAGTTTGCCGAAAAACAGGGGGGCATGTGTTGACACCAGATTTTGGCACGGTCAAGAACTTAATTAAGACGGCCTCAAATGGAAAAGTTCTCAAAGTGAGAAAGTTTCGTATCATCAGAAGGATAAACTTTGATGTTTGGGCCATCGCCATCCAATCTCATCTCGAAGGCCGAAGTTATGTTCGAAATAATGAGATTTTGTATTCAGAACACTAATCGGCTGACTACGCCCCCAAGACAGCCTCTTATGGAAAAACTCTCTTCATGAATTGTCTTCGTCTCGTCAAAACGGTCGATTTTGATATAAAAATCGTCTCAATCCGAGTTCGTATGCAAAAGTTAGAGCTATCGGAGGGCAGCCCTATCATGAGGCAAGATATGGCGCGTCCCACCAGACCTATGTGTGATGGGTAGCGCGAGCGAACAGGTGTTTTGCGTGACCATTTTAGCCTAGAAAATGGCTTCAAATCTAAAAACATTCAACATCAAAGTTGCTCGTCTCGTCGAAACGGTCAAGATTGCTTTTGGGCTCTTTTCCATCTGAGGTCGTTTACCACATCAAAAATTACCCGCAAGGTCCAGCCAGTTTAAACTGAACAGTTTTGGAAAGTTCGGACAAAACCAATCCGAATTTGGCTAGGGTTTTGGACGTGAATCCAAGCCTTTTCCTTGCACGGGAAGTCCAGCCGCCTCTTATATACCTAAGGGGTGATTGCCGATTGAACAACACACAATCGAACAAACACATCTACCACTTTTACCTTTACCTTTATCTCTCTCCCTTGTTCTTCTTCTTCCTCGTTCTTCGTTCGTTCTTCTTCATTGCAGGGCGGCGAACCTCGAGGCCCTAGGGGCGATCAGGTCGACCTAGGGCAGCCCATAGCCACCGCGCGCCCTGATGGGGTCCCTCCCGGGCATGTGGGGTTTCGGGTCTACAAAAGTGCCCGCCCGAAGACCGACGTCCCAGCAGATTCCGGAAGATTCCAGATGTTCCGGGTTGCCCGTGTGTTTCTTTTGTGCTTATGTTTTATTTTTTGCATTACATCATGTCATCATGCCATCATGTCATATTTATTTTTTGCATCTCAACTTAAATAATCGTGTGGACCTTCGGTCCATTTAAATCGAGGGAAGAATGTCTTCTCTTTAAAACATATAAAAGCCTCTCAATATTATTAGGGAGCTATATTAAAATATTCCATTTGTTTGGAATTAACCAACACACGTGCATAATTTCCCCATGCTTTTCCTACTTCGAGTTTCTCCTTCAAAAACCTTGTCAATATTTCTTTTCTCGTTTATCGAGGATCCTCTGAAAACCTCATCATTTTTGGACACTTCAATAATCAAGTCTTAGTTCAATCCATTTGAATTAAATTCAAATGGGTTTGAATTTATATTCTTTTGATCTTGCCACTTATAATTTTCTTGGTGCAAACT
This sequence comes from Secale cereale, assembly GCA_902687465.1. Classification (NCBI taxonomy): domain Eukaryota; kingdom Viridiplantae; phylum Streptophyta; class Magnoliopsida; order Poales; family Poaceae; genus Secale; species Secale cereale. Next base: position 408,785,871 of record LR738713.1, read on the forward strand.
CATTTTTATGAGTTCAGGAAAATTATCCCCGTGCAGTATTTTTTTCCAAGCCTCCTTTTCTTTTCCTCTTTCCTCTTTCCTCTTTCTTTTCTGTTAAAGAAAAAGAAGAAGTGCAGCCAGCCAGGCTCTCAGCCTCTTGGCCCTCCACCCCAGGCCTCCTGGCCATCAGGTCTCTCGCAGCCAGGCCCAAACCTTCCTCCCCGCGGCCCATCTACTCCTTTCCTCCCTAGGCCCACTCCAGGCGAACCCTAGCGCTAGGATCGCCCGCACCATCTCCCTCCCCGTTTTCCCTTCGTCCGCCGCAACTCTCGTCCCTCTGTCGCCCGAGCCTTTTTTCCTCGATCTTTCTCTCCCTCAGCCGCAGCTTCTCCCTTCCCTCGATCCTCCTCCCCGTCGATCTCCTCTACTGCCTGCGCACCCCTTCCCTCCTCGCCTCGCGCCGAGCGCATCGCCAGGCCAGCTCCCGCTCTGCTCCTCCGTGCCAGGGAGCCCGAGCCCCATCGTTCGCCTCCAGGCCGCGCGCCCGCGCCCCTCCCCTCTGGCGCCCAGCAAGGCCGGCCGGGAGCGCGCCCCAGGCGCATGCGCCGTGGCCTCCCTTCTCCAGGCCGCCAGCGACGGCCCCGCCTTCAAGCCGTCCCTCCGTCGCCATAGGAGCCGCCCCGCAGCCGCGTTCCCCCTCTCCTTCCTTCGCTTCGGGCCGGCCTCTGCCTCGCCCTCCTGCTCCGACCTCGTCCCTGCGTCCTCCCGCGCCAGGATCCTCCTTCCCCGACGCAGCAGCAGCGCCCTCGAGGCTCCTCCGCGGCCATCCAGCGCGAGCCAGCGTGCTCCTCGCGCATCCCCAGCGCCCGAGGCCTGCCTCCTCATCCGCGCTGAGTGCCCTGCCTCCTCTCCATCTTCAGACTGCAGCAGCACCGCAGCGCGAGCCGCCCGCCGCTCCTCCTCGCTGCTCCGTGCCGTGCCGTGTCGTGCTTGTTCTTGTTTCTGTTGTTTTTTTTCTGCAAGTCCAAGAATCTCCGTCGCCGGTGCCTAGTACAACTACATAATGTCGATCCGAGACCGAGATCGGCAAGACCGAAGAACCGTGTACGAGACCGACGCCGAGTACCCCTCCGTGACAAGTACAACTACGGACGACAACGACTACACATCCGGCGACGCGACAAGTACCCCACGCACAAGTACCACGACGACCGAACGGCTACGATGACGAGTACATCTACGAACGTGAACAACTACCGTCGCCAAGACCGCGAGTACCCCTACGAAAACGAACGTGTACCACTACTTCCACTACCGTCGCCCGGAAACGAGGAATTTGCCAAGTACCTCTCCGAAACGGAATGTGAACGGCTACTTCCTCTCTGAACGGGAACAACTACTTCCTCTTCGGAAACGTGAACGACTCCTTCCTCTACGTCTCGAACCGCCCCGACACGCACGCTTCAAAGGTATAACGAGACGACCCCGTGGATGAACCGTGGATGCTTGATGTGGTTGTATGAAATATCTCCCGTGTGTGCTTCGTGTTCGTTCCATCTTTTTTCATGTTCTTCGGTTGCCTCGTCGCCGACTCGTGGGAACCCGGCAACGGGATCACCCCACCTTTCACCTTGTTCCACTCGCTCACTCCACCTTTGCTTTTGCACCGGTCTCTCAACGAGTTACCGGAACCGAGATGTTGCCGTTGCATCATTTTCGGATCGTTGCCGTGGCAACCTTTCCTTCCACCACGGTGACAAGTGCTTCATATCTTCTTCTTGTCAACTTTTAATAACTTGCATAAACTTGATCATGTCATCCGCATCATTTAACAACATTATATGTGTGAATTGTTGTTTGCTTATAATTATTAAACATGCATATGGGGATTTTCCGGACTTGTTGTTGTTATTTTCCGGCCTCATTTAAAATGCCTAAATAGTGTAGTTTTATTATGCTTCACCTCTTGCCATGTTAAAAACATTTAATCTTGTCTTGTAAATAACGAGAGTCAGTTAAATAATTAAATGTGGTGTTTCGTCAATATGCAACTCGTTGCATATTGAGCTCCACTTAACTTGTAGTACTTGTTTGTGCACTTTGCCATGCCATGCATTTTTAAACCGGACATGCATCATACTTGTTTGTGCATCGTATGCCATGTTTATGCTTGTGTGTTTACTGTGTCGTTTGCTTCTTTCCGGTTGCTTCTCTTGTTAGCTTCGGTTTCGTTCCGGAGTTGTGAGGATTCGCTCGATTGTGTTGCTCCGTCTACTTCGTGGATCCGTTCTTCTTCCTCTGTGGAATCCCAGGCAAGATGACCGAACCCCGATAACATTACTATCTTTGCCTATTGCTAGTAGTCACGCTCTATAGTTTTGCCTCGATGCCCATGTCTTTCCTGTCAGCCTCCTATTGTAACCATGATCCTGTCTAACCACCCTACCTATGCAAACCATTGATTGGCTATACGTAGGCTTCGCTCAGCCCCTCTTATAGCGTTGTTAGTTGCAGGTGAAGATTGAAGATGCTTGCCTCATGTTGAAGTTTGTGGGTTTATATCACACTATATAAATGCTTAAAATGAAATCATCTATATATTGGCAAGGGTGGAAGGCTAAGCCTTTTGCTTGGTGATTTGTTCCACTCATGCCGTTAGGAACCGTATAAACCGGTGTTATGTTCCTTGATTATGCGTTCCTAACACGGTTGGGGTGTATGGGACCCCTTTGATAAACCGCTAAGTGCTAAGTCTTTTCCAGCAAGTCCCAACATTGGTACTATTCGCCTAATAACTAATAAAACTTGCATAGGGCCTTGCAAACCCGAGTTCTTAATCAACAACCCCGGGCCAGTGCTCCACATGAGTGTTGGTCCGAAACGGGGAGTCTACGGGGTCACCACGAGGAAACTCGAGGATTGATATAAACCTGTAGAATCGCCCATCCGGTCGTGTCCTGAGACTTAGATACGCGCGGCTACTATCAGGGTGTCGACACGCCGGGAGGATTTGCTGGATTAGCCTTACCTTAGTTTGGAGTATCTTGAGCACGGGATTCCGAGAATACTCGGGTCTTCCCACCTTTGGAGTTGCGACTCCGCAGATCGTGGGCTTGTCATGGGCCAAGTTGGAACACCCCTGCAGGGTTTTGAACTTTCGAAAGCCGTGCCTGCGGTTATGTGGCAGATGGGAGCTTGTTAATATCCGGTTGTAGAAAACTTGACACAATGTTCCAATACACTACCTGCGTGTGTACCGTGACTATCATTTTCCGAAAGGGTTTCGGGAGATGAACACGGTGGGGTTATGTTTGACTGGCTTTAGTTAGGATCACTTCGTGATCATCTCTCGACCGATGCGCCTTCTCTTCTCGCTCTCTTTTACGTAAGTTAGTGCTAGTTGCTGCTGCAGACTCTTGTTGTTCCTTCACCTCTTGTTCTTTCTTCAGCCTTGTCCTCACCCAAGGCTTAAATAGTCATGTTACCCGGGAACGGGATTGCTGAGTCCTCTGTGGCTCACAGTTACTTCACCACACCAGATGCAGGTTCAGCCGAGTTTGATGCAGGAGATGGACCAGTTCTTCACCTGGAGCTCGATGAAGAGTTTGGCCGTATGCTTGTGATGTTTCGACGATCAGTAGTGGTTTCTACTAGGATTCGATCTAGGCCTGTGGCTTTATGTTGTTTTGGTATCTTTCTTTTGGATCTTGCCCTTAGATGGGTTGTGATGTTTTGGATGATGATTGCTTATGTAATGTATTGTGTGAAGTGGCGAGTGTAAGCCAACTATCTCCTTTTGCAATTTAATCCCTCTTTTACATGAGTCGTGCAAAGATATCAAACTTGAGATCATTCTAGGATGGGCTTATACCTTTAAGTCGTGCCTCGACACGTAGGAGGTATAGTCCCATCCTGGGCATTACAAGTTGGTATTCAGAGCCTTCTCCGACCTAGAAGCCCCCACTGATTGATCGAATCGTTGACGGTTTAGTCTAGGCACACACTTGAAAATGTTTTGAGTCCTATATATATCGGAGAGTAGGATTTCTTTGCTCCTCATCTCTTTTCATTCTGGTGAGGACTCCTAACGACTACTCTTGCCTCTTCTACTTTCAAAAATCGCACCAATTTTTTTAGGATCTCGCGAGTATTGTTTGGATTGTTCCGATGTCTTTGTGACGAGAACATTGTTCTCGATGCCTCCTGTCATTAGGGGTTGTGGCAGTGTCCTGGGGAGTTGAGCTCCGAGGTGTTGTCGTCACAAATCCATCGCGGCAGTACTAGAATACTTAAGACGGCCGACATCGAAAATCTCTCCTATACGGTTAGTGGCAAGATAACCCCGACATCACCCAGTACTGGGGAGGTAGTTCGAGAGTATTGCCATAGCTTGTATAGTGGATGTGTTTCGAAGTTCCGAGGTAAACAGTTTCCGAGAAAGACTGGTTATGTGTTGAAGGATGGATACACCTGGATGTAGGTTTAGAGTTGATTGCGCGGTGCTTCCCGTGTAACCCCAACACCTGATTGCATAACTGGAAACTTTCGGAAATCTATAGGTGGGTTCATCTAGTAGTTCTAGGCATTCTTCCAACGGATGCACGATATGAAGTTCGGGGTTCTACATTGAGTGAAGTAGTTTTATGGACTTGTTCTGATCGGGAGTTGCATCTTAAAGGGTCCTTGGCTATGCTGATCCGGGGATTGCAAAACCCTTTTGTAACACGTTCCATGAGCTTTCAGCACGAAGATGTCGAACGAAGCTTCTATCTTGTATTTGTTCCATCTGCTCCTTGTTCCTTTTTTATTTATCTTTTGTTCTCCAAGTGGCTTCTCGTCAAGTTGATGTACCTACGGAATTCATTCGTTCAATTCTCTGTTCGGATGATATTGTGAAGATCATGTTGCATATCTATCCTTTGTTTTTGTTTTGATTCTGGTATTCGAGTTGCTTCGATGTCAAATGTTGATTCCATACCTTTCCTTATCGGTGTTCTCATATTGCTATGGGAGTGCTAATTCTTCTTGACCATCAAGATCTTCGTGTTAATCCTTTTCAACCGGTGTGCCTTCTCTTCAAGTTATTCCTTATGGACGTCGTTGAGAAATCTGACGATTTGTCTGTTTCATTCATCCCAAGTTGTCCTTGTTTTCCCCACCCTCCCTCCCTTCTTCTTCTTGGAGCAAGCAATTATCAAATGAGATATCCATTTTATTCATGTGATATTTCTTCATTCATTTCCTTCAATGTTCTTATCCGGCGATTTATCGTGAAGATGCTCAAGAGCTTCAAGTTCATCATTCTTTTGTTCTCAGATTCTGCCGGTGGATGTAATTCAAGATTTCGGTGTTGATCTTATCCCTTTCCTCTTTTCACAATGCTTTTTTATTCGGGTGCACCAATTAATCATTCTCCTCTTGCTATTCATATCCGGAGTGTTGAAGATTCGTGTTTCTATTCTTGTCCCGTTCAACTATTTTGAGGATTGTTATCTTACTCAAGTCATTTAATCCAATTGGTGCAATATCTCTTAAGCAATCTTTTTCAACGGTGATTTCTTTTGAGTGGGCCCTAACCACAGGTCTTTTCCCAGGATCTTACCTGACTCTTCTATTTTTCTGGAGTTATACTCAAATTCTTTTAAAGCGTGACGTAAGAATGATTTCCATCAGTCACATGCCTTCTCCAAGTTTGTTTTCAATTATTCTCATCCTTAGCTCCACCTCCCTCTTGTCATTCATCCGGAGTATCTCAAAATTCTTCATGGCATTTCTCGTCTTCATTCTCAACAATTGAAGACCGGAGAAGTGTTTCTCTTAAATCTTAGCCCGTTCTCTTGAAGATTCATGGTTCTAGCTTCTTGCCATCCTCATTATTGTTCAGATTGTGAGGAATTCATTTCATACCCGTCCGAAGCATTTCAGGAATTCTTTCTTTGTGATCCTCCGAAGGCCATCATTTCAGAATATTTCTTCGTTCTCAGTTTTCAACTTCGACCTCCAAATATTCTTCATCGATGTCTCCTCGTTCGTCTCCATATTATTACGGTGGTTCATTCAAGTTTACTCTTCCGTTGTTATCGTTTTAATTCATTTGTTCTTTTTACAATCCTACCGGTGGTTCGTTGAAGATTTACCCAAGCTTGTGCGAGATCTCTCTTAATCCTTTCCAACGAGAATAAGTAGTATGCCAAATCCTTTGGTTGTCATCAATTTAAATTGGTGAAGGAGATGCATGACATAATTCTTATTCTTATTCCTTCAAGGTGATTTAATTCTTTTGTCTGGAGCTTGTTCATCATATCATATCTTTGGTTCTAAGTTGTTCATCTTGTTTTCCGGAGCTCCAAGTTATTTCTATTATCATTTCAAAGCTCCATCTAATTCATCGCAGGCCTTGAATCTTATTCTTTTCATCTTTCACTTTTCATGCTTTCATTACAGGAGTTCTTCATGGTGGTTCATCATGTTTTAATTCATCCTCGAAGTCTTCATCAAGATTCTTGTTGGAGCTCAAGCATTCTTCATCATGCATTCCATTGCAATCCTTTCTAACTTATCTTTTCAGATGGTGTTATGTCATTCTTGACAATTCCTTCATGTTTTATGATTCACGAGTTATCAAGAATGAGATATTTAAAACCATCATTTTCCTGGTTCAGGAGATCTTTTCAACCCTTCAATTTATTCATTGGAGTTATCTTGGGTTATAAGTCACCTAAAAGCTTTCCCTGAGAATTGTTGCTATTATGGTGCTTACAAATGACCCAAGTTCTTCATTTATCCTTCCGGGGAATAAGTTTATCGTCTCCTTGTTGATCTCAATCCAAGCAATTCGTTTCCGTTAGTGGCCGATTGTCACCTCACAATTTTAAGATGTTTTCCATAAGCCCACATCAAGCTTATTCTTTTCGTTGTTGATTTTTTTCCAACAACTCCGTTCAATCATTCGTCGTAAGGATGCTCTTTCAAATTCATTTGTGGGAGAGGTTGTTATTTTCTTCTCCGTTCTTTTCTTTCATTGATTTACATGCTATTCTTTCATTCCAGAGGCATTGTAATGTTGCTCTCTTTAACCATCATCTCGTTTTTATCAAGATCATGTTCTTTCCTTGTTTATCATTTAACCGGAGTGTTGTGCCTTCCATTCTAGTTCCCTCATCTCATCTAGTTTTGCCTGTCTTTTAACTGGAGTGCTGTCTGAATCTTTCTTATCCCCTTGTGCCATTTTTTTCAATTGTTTCGGAGACAATATGTTGTTCATTTCATCAAGTATCACTCCATCTCCTCAAGTTCTTGTTAATTCCTTCCATTTTCAGACGGAGTGCTGTCCAAATTATTTCGTTCTTATTCCTTCTCAATCTTGGTTAACCGGAGTGGTTTTGGAATTCTTTCGTCATCCGTGAGCTCTTGCATCATGTCTTTCAACCTGCAAGGTTCTCATAATGCTCCTTGTCCCTCTTTTCCACCGGAGTGCTCTTAACTTCGTTCATCTCCGTTGTATTCTTATTCAATTTGTTCAACCTCTCAAGGTTCTTTGGTTTCACTCGTCTGTCAAAGAAGCAACTTTGTTTTACCTCTTCCTCTTCCGTTTTATTTTACCCGGTGCTATCTCTAGGATCTCGGGTCGAGATCCTCTGTTAGTGTGGGAGAGTTGTGACGCCCGAAGACCGACGTCCCAGCAGATTCCAGAAGATTCCAGATGTTCCGGGTTGCCCGTGTGTTTCTTTTGTGCTTGTGTTTTATTTTTTGCATTGCATCATGTCATCATGCCATCATGTCATATTTATTTTTTGCATCTCAACTTAAATAATCGTGTGGACCTTCGGTCCATTTAAATCGAGGGAAGAATGTCTTCTCTTTAAAACATATAAAAGACTCTCAATATTATTAGGGAGCTATATTAAAATATTCCATTTGTTTGGAATTAACCAACACACGTACATAATTTCCCCATGCTTTTCCTACTTCGAGTTTCTCCTTCAAAAACCTTGTCAATATTTCTTTTCTCGTTTATCGAGGATCCTCTGAAAACCTCATCATTTTTGGACACTTCAATAATCAAGTCTTAGTTCAATCCATTTGAATTAAATTCAAATGGGTTTGAATTTATATTCTTTTGATCTTGCCACTTATAATTTTCTTGGTGCAAACTCATTTTTATGAGTTCAGGAAAATTATCCCCGTGCAGTATTTTTTTCCCAAGCCTCCTTTTCTTTTCCTCTTTCCTCTTTCCTCTTTCTTTTCTGTTAAAGAAAAAGAAGAAGTGCAGCCAGCCAGGCTCTCAGCCTCTTGGCCCTCCACCCCAGGCCTCCTGGCCATCAGGTCTCTCGCAGCCAGGCCCAAACCTTCCTCCCCGCGGCCCATCTACTCCTTTCCTCCCTAGGCCCACTCCAGGCGAACCCTAGCGCTAGGATCACACGCACCATCTCCCTCTCTCGCTCCCCGTTTTCCCTTCGTCCACCGCAACTCTCGTCCCTCTGTCGCCCGAGCCTTTTTTCTCCCTCGATCTTTCTCTCCCTCAGCCGCAGCTTCTCCCTTCCCTCGATCCTCCTCCCCGTCGATCTCCTCTACAGCCTGCGCACCCCTTCCCTCCTCGCCTCGCGCCGAGCGCATCGCCAGGCCAGCTCCCGCTCTGCTCCTCCGCGCCAGGGAGCCCGAGCCCCATCGTTCGCCTCCAGGCCGCGCGCCCGCGCCCCTCCCCTCTGGCGCCCAGCAAGGCCGGCCGGGAGCGTTGTAATGCCCCGGATGTAATATTTTCCCTTTTGGGTATATAATAAATATCCGGCTTCATCTATTTCCATTTCGGGTTCTTTGTCTTTCGGGCTTTCGTCGTTTTGTTGTGTGTGTGTGTGGCATTCATTCATATCATGTAGACATGTGCATTGCATTGCATTTGTGTTGTGGGTTGCATCCGGTTCGTGGCGTTTCTTCCCGTTGTCCGTTTCGTGTTCCGGAGCTCCCTCACGTGTCCGTGACGTCCCGTAGGCCTACTTTGTTGTTCGGGCGTTTTTCGTTACCGGTGTGCCGCGAGGTTGTGTTGTGTGTTGTTGTTTTGTTGTGTGCAACCCGCCTCTCAAATCTCGTCTCGTTTGGACTCCGTTGACTTTTCCCTCCGTTGTCCGTGTGGGTCCGAAGTGCCCTTACTTCGTGTCCCGGAAATACCCCCCACTGCTTTCTTTTATCTCCGTCTGGGCCTTTTAATCAATTCCCGCGATCGGATCCGTTGGATCACGATCGTAGGGCTCCTAGCACCCCTAGTCTCCAAACCCTAGTCTAAAACTGCTATATATAGACCCCTAGTCTATTTGGCATGTCCCCTTCTTCTTCCTCCTTCCCTCTATTTTTTTCCTTTTATTTCAGATCTTAGATCCAATCGCACTGTTCATCTCAGATCCCGAAGGGATCCTTCGATCTAACCAGCGCAGCCGCCGATCGACCGGGATTCCTCGAAGGAACCGCCGCAGTCAACGCCCACCGCTCCCGCGTCGGCCTCGTCGCCAGGTCAGGGCGTCCCCTGCACCGCAGCCAGCTCGTCGCTCGGCTGGGCCTCGCCCGAGCGAGCGCGCCGCTCGCCTCGTCACTCCCGGCCCGGGGGACCACTTGGCCGGCCGCGCCGCTCCACTGGGCCTCGGCCCGTACCGCTCCACCGCCACCGCACCGTTTCGGCCTGCCTCGCCCCACCGCGCCAGCCGAGCCACGTCAGCGACGCGGGCCGCCGCTCGCCTCTGCGTCTCCGCGCCGCCCGGGCCGCGCCTCCCGCGCTGCTCCTCGCGCAGCCGCCGGCCCACTTCCGCGGCGGGCCGCCTCGCCTCCCCTGCTCCGCTCCGCGACGTGGGCCTCTGCCACCGACCGGGCCGCCTCGCCTCCGAGCCGGGCCGCCGCCGCTTCTCTTCCCCGTGGGCCGCGCCGCCGCCGCCGTACTGTTCACCCGAGGCCCGACACTGTTCATCCGCCAGATCTGATCCAGAGGTTGTTTTTTTCCCTCTAAGTCCTCAGATCTGTTTATCTCTGATGCATACTTTGACCTGCTGTATCTTTTACTGTGGTGCTCCGTTTTGCGCGTGTAGCATGTCCAGATGTTCGTGGAGTTGTCCTCTACGTTTTACCTGTTGTAGTCATGCATGTTAGATGTCATCTTGACACTTGTTTTGCTGTTGCAAGAGTGCACCATGTTATAAACTGCTGTTATGTGTTATTTTCATGCCACCTTTGACTTGTGATATCTTTTAGCTCGTTTGTCCAAACGATGCAAATGACATGTCCACGTGTTCGTCTTGACACGAGCTACGTGATGTGTGTGATAGGTTGCATGGTAGATTTATTGTTTCCTTGTTATCTTCATTGCAAAGTGCCATGCTCATATAAGGTATTTTCACTTGTTATGAAATGCCACCTTGTTGAGCTCGTTGCAATCGTTGTGTTCACCTCAATGACGCATGCTTGTGTGTTTCGGGTTCACCTTCATATGTATTTTGATGCGGTGCTTACCCTTTGCCATGTTTAGTTTCGAGGTGTCTTAAACATGCTCTTTTTGATGCTATGATGATGTTGCTGTTTTGGGACTTAGTGAAATTTCACTAAGTCTGAAATCTGTAACGTTCCGATGCCATGTTCGTGTGATGTTGTAGGACAAAGCGTGATAGTTTTGGGGTGGATATTGATTGTTCCATGAAGTATATATTGTTGTCTTTCCATCCATGTCCTCACATGTCCATTTGAGTGGCTGTAGCATGTTTATCTTTTGCTCCAAACTTTCAATAGAATTCTGCTGCCAGAATTTTATTTCAAAGTTCAATATGTCCAAGATCATTGCTATTGATCTGTGACTCCGTTGGGGGTGCACTTTGGACCTAGTTGCTGTACTTTATATCTAGTTTATGTTCAAGTCCTTTGCCATGCTTTTTGGGTGCTGTAGCTTAATTATTTTGAGCTCCCAAGTTGCTATGTTGCTGTAATTTGCAGTTTTCGCTCAAATCTTGTTTCGGGCATAACTTTTAGCCCGTAACTCCGATTTCAGCGAATCTTATATCAAACTTGGCTGATTTTCTGTGTAGATTAATAATATCAGGTTGTTATCTTGTTTTGAGGTGTTTTGCTTGAGTGATGTTTTACGTGCTCCATGTGCATCGCTAGTGCATCCTTCATGCATTCATGTTTTTCGAGTGCGCATTGCATCGTGTTGATTGGTGCTTGGTGTGTTTGTCTTGTTTAGAGCCGGAAGTTGATCACGAGTTTTCCAACGAGGTTGAGCACGATGTTTCCAACGAGTTTGAGCACGAGGACCCTTCTTTCGATCCGAACGTCTTCTCTTCAGGCAAGATGACCGAACCCCGATAACATTACTATCTTTGCCTATTGCTAGTAGTCTCGATCTATAGTTTTGCCTCGATGCCCATGTCTTTCTTGTCAGCCTCCTACTTGTAACCAATTGCCATGTTTAACCACCCTACCTATGCAAACCGTTGCTTGGCTAAGTACGCTTCGCTCAGCCCTTCTTATAGCGTTGCTAGTTGCAGGTGAAGTGAAGATGCTTGCTCCATGTTGAAGTTTGGTTGGGTGTTATCACACTATATAAATGCTTTAACTGAAATCACCTATATATTGGCAAGGGTGGAAGGCTAAGCCTTTTGCTTGGTGATTTGTTCCACTCATGCCGTTAGGATCCGTATAAGCCGGTTTTATGTTCCTTGATTATGCGTTCCTAACACGGTTGGGGTGTATGGGACCCCCTCGATAAACCGCTAAGTGCGAAGTCTTTTCCAGCAAGTCCCAACATTGGTACTATTTGCCTAATAACAAACTAAACATGCATAGGGAGTAATTAACCCTCTTTCTTAATCAACAACCCCGGGCCAGTGCTCCACATGAGTGTTGGTCCGAAACGGGGGTTCTGCGGGGCCACCTCAAGGAAACTCGAGGTTTGGTAAAAACCTGTAGAATCGCCCATCCGGTCGTGGCCTGAGACGAGATACGCGCGGCTACTATCAGGGTGTCGGCACGCCGGGAGGATTTGCTGGATTAGCCTTACCTTAGTTCGGTTTAACTTGAGCACGGGATTCCGAGGATACTCGGGTCTTCCCACTTTGGAGTTGCGACTCCGCGGATCGTGGGCTTGTAATGGGTCAAGTTGGAACACCCCTGCAGGGTTTGAACTTTCGAAAGCCGTGCCCGCGGTTATGTGGCAGATGGGAGCTTGTTAATTCCGGTTGTAGAAAACTTGACACAATGATACTAATACACTACCAGCGTGTGTTCCGTGACTGTCAATTTCTGAATAGGGATTCGGGAGTTGAACACGGAGGGGTTATGCTTGTGAGCTTGTAGCTAGGGTCACTTAGTGATCACTTCTCGCCGTATGCCTTCTCTTCTCGCTCTCACTTGCGTAAGTTAGATGCTAGTTGCTGCTGCAGACTTGTTCTTTCTTCAGCCTTTCCCTCACCTAAAGGCTTAAATAGTTCTGTTACCCGGGAACGGGATTGCTGAGTCCTCTGTGGCTCACAGTTACTTCACACACCAGATGCAGGTCCAGCTGTGAGCTATCCAGGTGATGGCACCGAGCTGGATTGGGAGTACGACGAGGAGCGTAGTCGTTACTACGTTCGCTACCCGGACGATCAGTAGTGGAGTCTCTTACTAGGATTCGATCTGCCTGTGGTTGTTTTATCTGAGTTTGGTACTTTGACATTTGGCTTTTGCCCTTAGAGGGTTGTAGTGATCTTAATGTATGATGTTTGAGACTTGTACTGTTATTCTGTGACGTGGCGATTGTAAGCCAACTATTTTCAGTTTACTATCCCTCTTTTACATGAGTTGTGCAAAGATTACCAAACTTGAGATCATTCTAGGATGGACTTATGCCTTTAAGTCGTGCCTCGACACGTAGGAGGTATAATTCCATCCTGGGCATTACAAGTTGGTATCAGAGCCTTCTCCGACCTAGGAGCCCCCACTGTTTGATCGAACCGTTGACGGTTGAGTCTAGGCACACACTGAAAACTTTTTGAGTCCTATATTATATCGGAGAGTAGGATTTCTTTGCTTCTCATCCCCTTTCTCTCTGGTGAGGACTCCTGACGTCTACTCTTGTCTCTCCTATCTTCAAAATTTGCACAAATTTTTTTTTAGGAATCCCGCGAGTATTCTGGGATTGTTTCGATGTTCTTGTGACAAGGATATTGTTCCCGATGCCTCCTGTTACCGAGGAGTTGAGCTTTGGGGTATCATTGTAACAAGCATATCGCGGCAGTACTAAATACTTAAGATGGCCGACATCGAAAATCTCCCCTATACGGCCAGTGGCACGATAACCCCGACATCACCCAGTACTGGGAGGTAGTTCGGGAGTATTGCCATAGCTTGTTATAGTGGATGCTTTTCGAAGGTCCGAGGTACACAGTTTCCGAGAAAGACTGGTTATGTGTTGAAGGATGGATACACCTGGATGTAGGTTAGAGTTGATTGCGCGGTGCTTCCCGTGTATCCCCAACACCTGATTGCATAACTGGAATCTTTCGGAAAACTATAGGTGGGTTTTATCCAGTAGATCGTAGGCATTCTTCCAACGAATGCAGGTTAGTGAGTTCGGGGTTCGACATTGAGTGAAGGAGTTATATGACCGATGTTACTATCAGGAGTTGCATCTTAAAGGGTCCTTGGCTATGCTGATCCGGGGATTGCAAAACCTTTTCGTAACGCGTTCATATGCTTTCAGCACAAAGATGTTAGAACGAAACTCCTCTCTTGTGTTTGTTCCTTTCCGTACCTTGTTGTTTTATTATTTTATCCTTTTGATCCCTATGTGGCTTCTCGTGAAGAATGATGTTATCAATTAACTAAGAAATTCATTCGTTCCTCTTGTTCGGATGATTTCATTCGTTCTTATTGTTCGAATGATTATTGTGAAGACTTGTTGCAATTCATTCCATTGATTCAGCTTGTTCCTTTTGTCAATCAATTGCTGATTCGTGGTCATCTCTTACAGGATGGCTCCGAAAAAGGTTCCGAATGCCAACCCAGAGGTGGAAGAGGTCCCAGAGCATCCTCCTTCCCCTCCTCCTCCGCCTGAGGCTTGGAGAGCAATTATGCAGACTACTGCTCAGAACACTCAGTTGATGATTCAGATGATGCAGATGATGCAAGCTAATCAAGCTAATCAAGCTAATCAGGGCGTTCCAATGAACCAAGGCAACTTCTTCCAGCAGCACCATGCTACTCTCAACCAGTTCCTGGCTAACAATCCTAAAGCTTTCAGTTACTGTGTCGACCCTCTTGATGCTGAGGATTGGCTGACCGATATCAAGAAGCATTTTGAGTGCAGTAACGTGAAAGAAGATGACTATGTGAAGTTTGCAGCCTTCCAACTGAAAGATCAAGCAGCTGATTGGTGGCAGCAGTACAAAGACTCAAGGCCGGGTCAAGTGATCTCATGGGAGAATTTCTGCAAGGATTTCCGCTCGCATCACATTCCTACAAGTGTTATCGAGGGTATGCGTGAGCAATTCCGCAACCTCAAGCAGGGCTCCATGACAGTCTATCAGTATAATGTCAAGTTCCAAAACCTCGCTCGCTATGCAAAGCAAGACATTCCTGATGCTAAGAGCAAAATCTATCAGTTCCGTGGAGGTCTCAAAGATGAACTTCAGCTTGCTCTCACTTTGTTCGAGCCAGACGAATTCGATAAGTTCTATAACATGGCTTTGAAACAAGAAGCAGCTCAGCTCAAGATGGAGGCTTCTAAGAAGAGAATTCGAGATGCTGTTCACTCTACCTCATCGTCTCAGTTGGCTGCGAAACAACAGAAATTCTGGCTTCCTCCTCCTCCAATGATTCGAGCTCCATACAACAACTCCAGCAACTTCAACAACTCCAACAACAAGAACTCTAGTGGTCGTGGTTTCTCCCACCCACCCAACCCAAGCAACCAGTCGAAGAAGCAGTTTCAGTCTCAAGGCTCCAAGTCCAGTGGCTCTCAGTTCCGTCCTCTCTCAGAAGTGACTTGCAACAAATGCACTCAGAAGGGTCACTATGCCAACAGATGCCCGAATCCGAAGCGTCTTCCTCCTCCTCCTCCTGTCGGTACCGCTATGGTCAAGCATGATCCAAAGGCAGCAAGGGTCAATCTGATGAATGCAGCACAAGCGGAGGCTTCTTCTGATGTCATTCTGGGTAACCTTCCAGTTAACTCTTTTCCAGCTAAAGTGTTATTTGATTCGGGTGCTTCACATTCTTTCATGTCATACCCGTTTGCATCCAAGCATAGTGTGACCACAGCAGCTTTACCGAAGCAGTTGGCAGTTTCTTCTCCGGGAAAGTAGATGCATTCCAGTATATATGCTCCGGATGTTTCTATTCGCATGGGCGATTATCGATTTTTGGCTTCTCTGGTGATTCTTGGTCATTCTGACATCGACCTCATTCTCGGAATGGATTGGCTTTCTCAGCACGATGCTCACATTGATTGTGCTCAAAAGGAAGTCAAGTTGACTCATTCTGATGAAGATGTGATTATCTTCGCCTCCAGGGATAATACTATTCGGCTTTTCTCTCTTAATGATAAGGGCGAAATTAATGCCATAGAGCAAATTCCAGTGGTGAATGAATATCAAGACGTCTTTCCAGAAGAACTTCCAGGCATGCCTCCACACCGTCAGGTGGAGTTTGTCATTGAACTCGAGCCGGGCACCGGACCTGTTTGCCGGCGTCCATACAAGCTCTCTTCAGATGAATTGAAGGAATTGAAGAAACAGTTGGATGAACAGGAGCGTATGGGTCTCATACGGCCTAGTACATCTCCGTGGGGCTGTGGTGTCTTATTTGTCAAGAAGAAAGATGGCACGGAGCGTCTCTGTGTTGACTACCGGCCACTGAACAAGAAGACGATTAAGAACAAGTATCCGCTCCCCAACATCAACGAACTCTTTGAGCAGCTCAAAGGAGCTAAAGTGTTCTCTAAGCTTGACCTCCGAATGGGCTATCATCAAATTCGCATTCGCGAGGAAGACATTCCCAAGACGGCCTTCAGAACGAGCTACGGTTCATATGAGTATACCGTCATGTCCTTCGGTCTCGCCAATGCTCCTCCTACCTTTTCAAGGATGATGCATTACATCTTCAACCCCTATACTGGCGAATTCGTGCTTGTGTATCTGGATGATATTCTGGTGTTTTCCAAGAATGAAGAAGATCACGAAAAGCACTTGCGTCTGGTTCTTGATCGACTCCGAGAGCATAAATTCTATGCCAAGTTCTCAAAGTGCGAGTTTTGGCTCGATAAGGTTCTCTACCCGGGCCACATTATCTCAGCTGACGGTATTGCGGTTAATCCCGAGAAAGTTGAAGCAATTGTCAACTGGGAAGCTCCTCAAAACGTCAAGCAGCTCCGCAGTTTTCTGGGTCTTGCCAGCTATTGCAGAAGGTTTGTGGAGAACTTCTCCAAGATTGCCAAGCCTCTTTCCAACCTCCTTCAGAAGAATGTCAAATACTTTTGCTCTCCCGAGTGTGAAGTGGCTTTCAAAACCCTCAAAGAGAAGCTTGTCTCAGCTCCAGTTCTGATTCCTCCAGATGAATCCAAGCCCTATGAAGTGTTCTGTGACGCTTCTCTTCAAGGTCTTGGTGGTGTGCTTATGCAAGAGAAGAGAATTGTGGCATACACTTCACGTCAGCTAAAGCCAGCTGAGAAGAACTATCCCACACATGATCTCGAGCTAGCAGCTGTGGTACATGCTCTGATTACGTGGAGACATCTGTTGTTGGGCAGAAAGGTCGACATCTTCACTGATCACAAGAGCTTGAAGTACATCTTCACGCAGCCGCATCTGAACCTCCGCCAGACTCGTTGGGTCGAGATGATCCAAGAGTACAACCCCAGCATTGAGTACACTCCAGGCAAGGCGAATGTGATTGCAGATGCTTTGAGCAGAAAGGCATATTGCAACAGCCTTCTTATCAAGCCACACCAGCCTGAGCTTTGTGAAGCATTCAGGAAGCTCAACCTTCAGGTTGTTCCGCAGGGTTTTCTTGCTAATCTCCAGATTGCTCCTACCTTGGAAGATCAAGTCCGTGAGGCCCAGCTCAGTGATACCATGGTGAAGAAGGTGAAACATGGCTTTGCAAAGGGCACTCCAAAATATAAGTGCTTCCGTGTTGATGAGAGAGATACCTTGTTCTTCGAGGACAGACTCGTTGTTCCCAAAGGTGATCTCAGGAAGCTCATAATGGAAGAAGCTCATGACTCTCTCCTTTCCATTCATCCTGGCAGTTCCAAGATGTACCAAGACCTCAAGCAGTCTTACTGGTGGACACGCATGAAAAGGGAAATTGCCCAGTTCGTGAATGAATGTGATGTATGCAGAAGAGTGAAAGCAGAACATCAACGTCCAGCCGGTCTTCTCCAACCTCTTCCTATTCCTGAGTGGAAGTTCGACCACATTGAAATGGACTTCGTCACTGGCTTTCCTAAATCCAAGCGAGGCAATGATGCTATCTTTGTGGTGATTGACAAGCTTACCAAAGTCGCTCACTTTCTTCCAGTCAAAGAATCAATCAATGCAGCTCAACTTGCAGAGCTGTACACTTCCAGAATTGTGTCCCTACATGGCATTCCTCAAATGATATCCTCAGACCGTGGCAGCTTGTTCACATCAAGGTTCTGGGACTCCTTCCAGTCCGCCATGGGCACGAAGATCAGGTTCAGCACTGCCTTTCACCCTCAGACTAGTGGTCAAGTCGAGCGTGTGAATCAGATCCTAGAAGATATGCTCAGAGCCTGTGTCATCTCCTTCGGTATGAAATAGGAAGACTGTCTTCCATTTGCCGAGTTCTCTTACAACAACAGCTTTCAAGCAAGTGCAGGCAAAGCACCGTTTGAAATTCTCTATGGCAGAAAGTGCCGTACCCCTCTCAACTGGTCTGAAACAGGCGAACGCCAACTTCTTGGCAATGATTTGATCTCTGAAGCCGAAGAAATGTGCAAAGTCATACGTGAGAATCTCAAGGCCGCTCAGTCGCGTCAGAAGAGCTACTATGATGGAAAGCATCGTGATTTGGCTTTCGACATCGGTGATCATGTCTATCTCCGAGTTTCTCCGATGAAAGGAACCCAAAGGTTCGGTATCAAAGGAAAGCTTGCTCCTAGATACGTCGGTCCTTTCAAAATTCTTGGCAAAAGAGGCGATCTAGCCTATCAGCTCGAGCTCCCTTCCAACTTTGCAAATGTTCATGATGTCTTCCATGTGTCTCAGCTTCGCAAATGCTTCAAGGCACCTGAGCGCATGATTCCGTTTGAGGAGATTGATCTTCAACAAGACCTTTCCTACCGAGAGCATCCAGTTGCAATTCTCGAAGAAACCGAACGCAAGACTCGCAACAAGTCCATCAAGTTTCTGAAAGTCAAGTGGTCACATCACACAGACCGAGAAGCTACCTGGGAACGAGAAGATCATCTTCGTTCTGAGTACCCTTCCTTTTTCCAGTCCTAGATCTCGGGACGAGATCTTTTTGTAGTAGAGGAGAGTTTGTAATGCCCCGGATGTAATATTTTCCCTTTTGGGTATATAATAAATCTCCGGCTTCATCTATTTCCATTTCGGGTTCTTTGTCTTTCGGGCTTTCGTCGTTTTGTTGTGTGTGTGTGTGGCATTCATTCATATCATGTAGACATGTGCATTGCATTGCATTTGTGTTGTGGGTTGCATCCGGTTCGTGGCGTTTCTTCCCGTTGTCCGTTTCGTGTTCCGGAGCTCCCTCACGTGTCCGTGACGTCCCGTAGGCCTACTTTGTTGTTCGGGCGTTTTTCGTTACCGGTGTGCCGCGAGGTTGTGTTGTGTGTTGTTGTTTTGTTGTGTGCAACCCGCCTCTCAAATCTCGTCTCGTTTGGACTCCGTTGACTTTTCCCTCCGTTGTCCGTGTGGGTCCGAAGTGCCCTTACTTCGTGTCCCGGAAATACCCCCCACTGCTTTCTTTTATCTCCGTCTGGGCCTTTTAATCAATTCCCGCGATCGGATCCGTTGGATCACGATCGTAGGGCTCCTAGCACCCCTAGTCTCCAAACCCTAGTCTAAAACTGCTATATATAGACCCCTAGTCTATTTGGCATGTCCCCTTCTTCTTCCTCCTTCCCTCTATTTTTTTTTCCTATTATTTCAGATCTCAGATCCAATCGCACTGTTCATCTCAGATCCCGAAGGGATCCTTCGATCTAACCAGCGCAGCCGCCGATCGACCGGGATTCCTCGAAGGAACCGCCGCAGTCAACGCCCACCGCTCCCGCGTCGGCCTCGTCGCCAGGTCAGGGCGTCCCCTGCACCGCAGCCAGCTCGTCGCTCGGCTGGGCCTCGCCCGAGCGAGCGCGCCGCTCGCCTCGTCACTCCCGGCCCGGGGGACCACTTGGCCGGCTGCGCTGCTCCACTGGGCCTCGGCCCGTACCGCTCCACCGCCACCGCACCGTTTCGGCCTGCCTCGCCCCACCGCGCCAGCCGAGGCACGTCAGCGACGCGGGCCGCCGCTCGCCTCTGCGTCTCCGCGCCGCCCGGGCCGCGCCTCCCGCGCTGCTCCTCGCGCAGCCGCCGGCCCACTTCCGCGGCGGGCCGCCTCGCCTCCCCTGCTCCGCTCCGCGACGTGGGCCTCTGCCACCGACCGGGCCGCCTCGCCTCCGAGCCGGGCCGCCGCCGCTTCTCTTCCCCGTGGGCCGCGCCGCCGCCGCCGTACTGTTCACCCGAGGCCCGACACTGTTCATCCGCCAGATCTGATCCAGAGGTTGTTTTTTTCCCTCTAAGTCCTCAGATCTGTTTATCTCTGATGCATACTTTGACCTGCTGTATCTTTTACTGTGGTGCTCCGTTTTGCGCGTGTAGCATGTCCAGATGTTCGTGGAGTTGTCCTCTACGTTTTACCTGTTGTAGTCATGCATGTTAGATGTCATCTTGACACTTGTTTTGCTGTTGCAAGAGTGCACCATGTTATAAACTGCTGTTATGTGTTATTTTCATGCCACCTTTGACTTGTGATATCTTTTAGCTCGTTTGTCCAAACGATGCAAATGACATGTCCACGTGTTCGTCTTGACACGAGCTACGTGATGTGTGTGATAGGTTGCATGGTAGATTTATTGTTTCCTTGTTATCTTCATTGCAAAGTGCCATGCTCATATAAGGTGTTTTCACTTGTTATGAAATGCCACCTTGTTGAGCTCGTTGCAATCGTTGTGTTCACCTCAATGACGCATGCTTGTGTGTTTCGGGTTCACCTTCATATGTATTTTGATGCGGTGCTTACCCTTTGCCATGTTTAGTTTCGAGGTGTCTTAAACATGCTCTTTTTGATGCTATGATGATGTTGCTGTTTTGGGACTTAGTGAAATTTCACTAAGTCTGAAATCTGTAACGTTCCGATGCCATGTTCGTGTGATGTTGTAGGACAAAGCGTGATAGTTTTGGGGTGGATATTGATTGTTCCATGAAGTATATATTGTTGTCTTTCCATCCATGTCCTCACATGTCCATTTGAGTGGCTGTAGCATGTTTATCTTTTGCTCCAAACTTTCAATAGAATTCTGCTGCCAGAATTTTATTTCAAAGTTCAATATGTCCAAGATCATTGCTATTGATCCGTGACTCCGTTGGGGGTGCACTTTGGACCTAGTTGCTGTACTTTATATCTAGTTTATGTTCAAGTCCTTTGCCATGCTTTTTGGGTGCTGTAGCTTAATTATTTTGAGCTCCCAAGTTGCTATGTTGCTGTAATTTGCAGTTTTCGCTCAAATCTTGTTTCGGGCATAACTTTTAGCCCGTAACTCCGATTTTAGCGAATCTTATATCCAACTTGGGTGATTTTCTGTGTAGATTAATAATATCAGGTTGTTATCTTGTTTTGAGGTGTTTTGCTTGAGTGATGTTTTACGTGCTCCATGTGCATCGCTAGTGCATCCTTCATGCATTCATGTTTTTCGAGTGCGCATTGCATCGTGTTGATTGGTGCTTGGTGTGTTTGTCTTGTTTAGAGCCGGAAGTTGATCACGAGTTTTCCAACGAGGTTGAGCACGATGTTTCCAACGAGTTTGAGCACGAGGACCCTTCTTTCGATCCGAACGTCTTCTCTTCAGGCAAGATGACCGAACCCCGATAACATTACTATCTTTGCCTATTGCTAGTAGTCTCGATCTATAGTTTTGCCTCGATGCCCATGTCTTTCTTGTCAGCCTCCTACTTGTAACCAATTGCCATGTTTAACCACCCTACCTATGCAAACCGTTGCTTGGCTAAGTACGCTTCGCTCAGCCCTTCTTATAGCGTTGCTAGTTGCAGGTGAAGTGAAGATGCTTGCTCCATGTTGAAGTTTGGTTGGGTGTTATCACACTATATAAATGCTTTAACTGAAATCACCTATATATTGGCAAGGGTGGAAGGCTAAGCCTTTTGCTTGGTGATTTGTTCCACTCATGCCGTTAGGATCCGTATAAGCCGGTTTTATGTTCCTTGATTATGCGTTCCTAACACGGTTGGGGTGTATGGGACCCCCTCGATAAACCGCTAAGTGCGAAGTCTTTTCCAGCAAGTCCCAACATTGGTACTATTTGCCTAATAACAAACTAAACATGCATAGGGAGTAATTAACCCTCTTTCTTAATCAACAACCCCGGGCCAGTGCTCCACATGAGTGTTGGTCCGAAACGGGGGTTCTGCGGGGCCACCTCAAGGAAACTCGAGGTTTGGTAAAAACCTGTAGAATCGCCCATCCGGTCGTGGCCTGAGACGAGATACGCGCGGCTACTATCAGGGTGTCGGCACGCCGGGAGGATTTGCTGGATTAGCCTTACCTTAGTTCGGTTTAACTTGAGCACGGGATTCCGAGGATACTCGGGTCTTCCCACTTTGGAGTTGCGACTCCGCGGATCGTGGGCTTGTAATGGGTCAAGTTGGAACACCCCTGCAGGGTTTGAACTTTCGAAAGCCGTGCCCGCGGTTATGTGGCAGATGGGAGCTTGTTAATTCCGGTTGTAGAAAACTTGACACAATGATACTAATACACTACCAGCGTGTGTTCCGTGACTGTCAATTTCCGAATAGGGATTCGGGAGTTGAACACGGAGGGGTTATGCTTGTGAGCTTGTAGCTAGGGTCACTTGGTGATCACTTCTCGCCGTATGCCTTCTCTTCTCGCTCTCACTTGCGTAAGTTAGATGCTAGTTGCTGCTGCAGACTTGTTCTTTCTTCAGCCTTTCCCTCACCTAAAGGCTTAAATAGTTCTGTTACCCGGGAACGGGATTGCTGAGTCCTCTGTGGCTCACAGTTACTTCACACACCAGATGCAGGTCCAGCTGTGAGCTATCCAGGTGATGGCACCGAGCTGGATTGGGAGTACGACGAGGAGCGTAGTCGTTACTACGTTCGCTACCCGGACGATCAGTAGTGGAGTCTCTTACTAGGATTCGATCCGCCTGTGGTTGTTTTATCTGAGTTTGGTACTTTGACATTTGGCTTTTGCCCTTAGAGGGTTGTAGTGATCTTAATGTATGATGTTTGAGACTTGTACTGTTATTCTGTGACGTGGCGATTGTAAGCCAACTATTTTCAGTTTACTATCCCTCTTTTACATGAGTTGTGCAAAGATTACCAAACTTGAGATCATTCTAGGATGGACTTATGCCTTTAAGTCGTGCCTCGACACGTAGGAGGTATAATTCCATCCTGGGCATTACAAGTGTGCCCCAGGCGGCTGCGCCGTGGCCTCCCTTCTCCAGGCCGCCAGCGACGGCCCCGCCTTCAAGCCGTCCCTCAGTCGCCATAGGAGCCGCCCCGCAGCCGCGTTCCCCCTCTCCTTCCTTCGCGTCGGGCCGGCCTCTGCCTCGCCCTCCTGCTCCGACCTCGTCCCTGCGTCCTCCCGCGCTAGGATCCTCCTTCCCCGACGCAGCAGCAGCGCCCTCGAGACTCCTCCGCGGCCATCCAGCACGAGCCAGCGTGCTCCTCGCGCATCCCCAGCGCCCGAGGCCTGCCTCCTCATCCGCGCTGAGTGCCCTGCCTCCTCTCCATCTTCAGACTGCAGCAGCACCGCAGCGCGAGCCGCCCGCCGCTCCTCCTCGCTGCTCTGTGCCGTGCCGTGCCGTGCTTGTTCTTGTTACTGTTTTTTTTCTGTAAGTCCAAGAATCTCCGTCGCCGGTGCTTTGTACAACTACATAACATCGATCCGAGACCGAGACCGGCAAGACCGAAGAACCGTGTACGAGACCGACGCCGAGTACCCCTCCGTGACAAGTACAACTACGGACGACAACGACTACACATCCGGCGACGCGACAAGTACCCCACGCACAAGTACCACGACGACCGAACGGCTACGATGACGAGTACATCTACGAATGTGAACAACTACCGTCGCCAAGACCGCGAGTACCCCTACGAAAACGAACGTGTACCACTACTTCCACTACCGTCGCCCGGAAACGAGGAATTCGCCAAGTACCTCTCCGAAACGGAATGTGAACGGCTACTTCCTCTCCGAACGGGAACAACTACTTCCTCTTCGGAAACGTGAATGACTCCTTCCTCTACGTCTCGAACTGCCCCGACACGCACGCTTCAAAGGTATAACGAGACGACCCCGTGGATGAACCGTGGATGCTTGATGTGGTTGTATGAAATGTCTTCCGTGTGTGCTTCGTGCCCGTTCCATCTTTTGTCATGTTCCTCGGTTGCCTCGTCGCCGACTCGTGGGAACCCGGCAATGGGATCATCCCACCTTTCATCTTGTTCCGCTCGCTCACTCCACCTTTGCTTTTGCACCGGTCTCTCAACGAGTTACCGGAACCGAGATGTTGCCGTTGCATCATTTTCGGATCGTTCCCGTGGCAACCTTTCCTTCCACCACGGTGACAATTGCTTCATATCTTCTTCTTGTCAACTTTTAATAACTTGCATAAACTTGATCATGTCATCCGCATCATTTAACAACATTATATGTGTGAATTGTTGTTTGCTTATAATTATTAAACATGCATATGGGGATTTTCCGGACTTGTTGTTGTTATTTTCCGGCCTCATTTAAAATGCCTAAATAGTGTAGTTTTATTATGCTTCACCTCTTGCCATGTTAAAAACATTTAATCTTGTCTTGTAAATAACGAGAGTCAATTAAATAATTAAATGTGGTGTTTCGTCAATATGCAACTCATTGCATATTGAGCTCCACTTAACTTGTAGTACTTGTTTGTGCACTTTGCCATGCCATGCATATTTAAACCAGACATGCATCATACTTGTTTGTGCATCGTATGCCATGTTTATGCTTGTGTGTTTACTGTGTCGTTTGCTTCTTTCCGGTTGCTTCTCTTGTTAGCTTCGGTTTTGTTCCGGAGTTGTGAGGAATCGCTCGATTGTGTTGCTCCGTCTACTTCGTGGATCCGTTCTTCTCCCTCTGTGGAATCCCAGGCAAGATGACCGAACCCCGATAACATTACTATCTTTGCCTATTGCTAGTAGTCACGCTCTATAGTTCTGCCTCGATGCCCATGTCTTTCCTGTCAGCCTCCTATTGTAACCATGATCCTGTCTAACCACCCTACCTATGCAAACCATTGATTGGCTATACGTAGGCTTCGCTCAGCCCCTCTTATAGCGTTGTTAGTTGCAGGTGAAGATTGAAGATGCTTGCTTCATGTTGAAGTTTGTGGGGTTATATCACACTATATAAATGCTTAAAATGAAATCATCTATATATTGGCAAGGGTGGAAGGCTAAGCCTTTTGCTTGGTGATTTGTTCCACTCATGCCATTAGGAACCGTATAAACCGGTGTTATGTTCCTTGATTATGTGTTCCTAACACGGTTGGGGTGTATGGGACCCCCTTGATAAACCGCTAAGTGCTAAGTCTTTTCCAGCAAGTCCTAACATTGGTACTATTTGCCTAATAACTAATAAAACTTGCATAGGGCTTTGCAAACCCGAGTTCTTAATCAACAACCCCGGGCCAGTGCTCCACATGAGTGTTGGTCCGAAACGGGGAGTCTGCGGGGTCACCACGAGGAAACTCGAGGATTGATATAAACCTGTAGAATCGCCCATCCGGTCGTGTCCTAAGACTTAGATACGCGCGGCTACTATCAGGGTGTCGACACGCCGGGAGGATTTGCTGGATTAGCCTTACCTTAGTGTTCCAATACACTACCTGCGTGTGTACCGTGACTATCATTTTCCGAAAGGGTTTCGGGAGATGAACACGGTGGGGTTATGTTTGACTGGCTTTAGTTAGGATCACTTCGTGATCATCTCTCGACCGATGCGCCTTCTCTTCTCGCTCTCTTTTACGTAAGTTAGTGCTAGTTGCTGCTGCAGACTCTTGTTGTTCCTTCACCTCTTGTTCTTTCTTCAGCCTTGTCCTCACCCAAGGCTTAAATAGTCATGTTACCCGGGAACGGGATTGCTGAGTCCTCTGTGGCTCACAGTTACTTCACCACACCAGATGCAGGTTCAGCCGAGTTTGATGCAGGAGATGGACCAGTTCTTCACCTGGAGCTCGATGAAGAGTTTGGCCGTATGCTTGTGATGTTTCGACGATCAGTAGTGGTTTCTACTAGGATTCGATCTAGGCCTATGGCTTTATGTTGTTTTGGTATCTTTCTTTTGGATCTTGCCCTTAGATGGGTTGTGATGTTTTGGATGATGATTGCTTATGTAATGTATTGTGTGAAGTGGCGAGTGTAAGCCAACTATCTCCTTTTGCAATTTAATCCCTCTTTTACATGAGTCGTGCAAAGATACCAAACTTGAGATCATTCTAGGATGGGCTTATACCTTTAAGTCGTGCCTCGACACGTAGGAGGTATAGTCCCATCCTGGACATTACAGTGCATCACCCCCGGCGTCGAGGGTACACGGTGACGTGTTCGTGTGCGAACACACTTTTTGGCGACTCCGCTGGGGACCAAGCTTTGAACGGTCTCCGGCCCGTTCTTCCTACGAAGAGATCGTCATCTAGGGTTTGCAATCTACAAAGGTAATATGAATACACAGTTTACTTATGTAGATGCAAATAATGCATATGTTGTTGCTAGATCGTCTAATGAGCATATTGTATCGGCTAGCCCTAGTTTTATCAATCATGCATCTAATTATGTGCAACAGCCGATTTAGAATAATCTTCATGCTTTAACTTCATATAATTTTAGCAAAATGCAACATATGTATCCCAACTCCCATGCATCGGCAACCCCACAAATCTATATGCCGATGAACAACATGGTGAGTTCGGTTAATCAAGTTGAAACACCCCATGTAGGAACTTTCAATGGCATGTAAAATAGTGTTACGTCTTTTTATTCATCGGCAACTAATTTGCAA
The DNA here is from genome assembly GCA_902687465.1 of Secale cereale. Classification (NCBI taxonomy): domain Eukaryota; kingdom Viridiplantae; phylum Streptophyta; class Magnoliopsida; order Poales; family Poaceae; genus Secale; species Secale cereale. Next base: position 408,812,181 of record LR738713.1, read on the forward strand.
CATGTTAATCCTAACATGCTGGTGGATAGGGGAATTAGCCATAGTACTACTAGTTATTCGGCCAATTACCCTCAAACATCGTATGCTACAACTCATGCTACTAATTTTTCGGCACCATACGCAATTGTAGATGTTCATAATTCGGCTCTGCATCTTCATGCTCATGGCCGAATGAGTGAGAATTCGGCTCTGAACCTCAAGTCCCTAGGGGCGATCAGGTCGACCTAGGGCAGCCCATAGCCACCGCGCGCTCTGACGGGGTCCCTCCCGGGCGTGTGGGGTTTCGGGTCTACAAAAGCGCCTGCCGGATTGTCTTGCGTACCGCACTTCCGGCGGGTCTCCTTCGACGTGAGCTGTGGTGCATCACCCCCGGCTTCGAGGGTACACGGTGACGTGTTCGTGTGCGAACAGCTTGGTTGTTTCCTTAAAGTTGCTATCATGTCAGAATTTCATAAGGTTACCGTTAAAATCGCTAGTGAGGGTGGCACTAGTGAATCCCTTGAGTAATGGATTAAATATGTTGATCTCAATCATGATCCTCCAAAAATTAGCAATCCCACAAATCTTAAAACTAAAATATATCATGTGGGAGGCAGGAATATTATTGGGAAGAATATTATCCAAGAATTATTTAATTGCACTAGAGTTATACCAATCATAAGAGGGTCTATTCTTCATAAAATAAAAAAAATTATGTTGATGCTATTGCCATGCTAGTGGTTAAGTTAGAAAGACAATTCGTGTGTATTCATCCATCCCTAGAAAAGATATTTTATGAGTTTCCCAATAACAATGATCCTAAAATTAAAAAGATTTCTACTGTCATTCTTATGCGTGAATTTGTCTATATAATTCGAGAAGCTAGAGATTTTTTTTCTTATTATAAGATAAATTTTTAGCATCCTCCCATAGAAGAAATCCTCCATGATAAAGACACTGCACGTAGTTTGGAATCTGAAAATTATTTTGCTTATAGTGAGAATCTTAGGAGGAAGGTTCCTTATGCTGAAATTATTAAAACTTTGTACCACCACACTTGTGATAAAATATGAGTGGATTACTAAGGTGATTGATGAAGTATTTAGTAATAAGTGGTTTGAGGAGATGGCTAGGGAACCCATGGACGGTGACATACATGTTTTATATGAGGATGTTTATGGGGATGATTCAGAATTTGGAGTAATGAATATTAAAATTACTGAACCAAGTCCATTAAATATATTAAGCTCTCCTACTATAAAAGGAGAGTATGAGAAGAGATATTTATTAAGAAAGGTTTTAGAGTATTTAATTAAAAAGGACTTGAGAATGAAATATGCCAACACTTGAAACTACGTGTTATGCTTAGCTATGGGCATAACACAATAGCGCTAGTTGGGAGGGAACCCAATAGTTATCTTATTTTTTTCTTGCACCTTTTCAGTTTTTGTGTGCACACGATTATGCTACTATTATGGTTGTGTTTTTGTGTTTTAATTAGTATTTGTGCAAAGTAAAGCCTTTGGGATGATTTGGTTGTTAGTTAATTTAATTCAATGCAAAAACATAAACTTCTGCGCTCAGTCCAGAAAAATCTAAAAATCACTAGAGCATGCTAATTTTCTGAAATGTTGACACATGATTGATATACAAATTTACCATGGTTTACCAAATTTTTCAGAATTTTTAGAGTTGCATAAGTATGGTCATTGTTTGAATCATTACAGAGTGTTCTGTTTTTGATAGATTATGTTTTCGTTGCGTTGTTTGCTTGTTGTGATGAATATATATATTGTATCGGGGGGGTATAAGCAATGGTGAAGTTAGGATACATTAGGTATAATGAAATAATAAAATATGAATGGGTTTACAATAGTACCTAAAGTGGTGATTTGCTTTGTTATACTAACGGATCTCACGAGTTTTCTATTAAGTTTTGTGTGCTGAAGTTTTCAAGTTTTGAGTGAGATCATGATGGATGAAGGAATAAGGAGTGGCAAGAGCCTAAGTTTGGGGGTGCCCAACGCACCCAAGGTAAGATTCAAGGACTCCCAAGCATCTAAGCTTGGGGATGCCGCGGATGGCATCCCCTCTTTCTTCTACTAACTATCGATAATATTACTTGGAGCTATGTTTTTCTTCATCACATGATATGAGTTTTGCTTGGAGCATCGTATATTATATGAGTTTTTGCTTTTTTTGGTTTTTATTCTGGCACAATCATCTTTGCTGGACACACCTTTTTGAGAGGGACACACATTATTCGTGATTGTTTAGAATACTCTATGTGCTTCACTTATATCTTTTGAGCTAGGAAGTTCCTCTAGTGCTTGAGTTATAATTTGTAGAGCATGGTGGTGGTTATATTTTAAATAAATATTTGCACTCTCATGCTTTACGTATATCATTTTGAGAGCTCGATAAATAGTAATGGAAATTAGTACGGGTTATGAATTTAGTCCTAATATGCTAGGTATTCAAGAGGGATATAATAAAAACTTTCATGTAGATCACTGAATATGATAAGTTTGATTCATTGCAATAGTTTTGTGATATAAAGGTGGTAATATGTGGGTTGTGCTAGTGAGTAATTGTGGTTTAGTAAGAATATTGGTATTAAGGTTTGTGATTCCCGAAGCATGCACAGATCGGCACCCGGTTGTTCGACTAGCGGGTGATAACCCACAAGTGTAGGGGATCGCAACAGTTTTCGAGGGTAGAGTATACAACCCAAATTTATTGATTCGACACAAGGGGAGCCAAAGAATACTCTCTAGTATTAGTAGATGAGTTATCAATTCAACCACACCTGGAAGACTTCATATCTGCAGCAAGGTAATTTAGTAGCAAAGTAATATGGAAGTAACGGTAACAGTGGCAAAAGTAGCGATAGTAATTTTGTAGTGATTGTAACAGTAGCAGCGGAAAAGTAAATAAGCAACTAGCAATATGTGAAAAGCTCGTAGGCATTGGATCAGTGATGGATACTTATGTCAGATGCAATTCCTCATGTAATAGTTATAACCTAGGGTGACACATAACTAGCTCCAGTTCATCAATGTAATGTAGGCATGTATTCTGAATATAGTCATACGAGCTTATGGGAAAGAACTTGCATGGCATCTCTTGTCCTACCCTCCCGTGGCTGCGGGGTCCTATTGGAAACTAAGGGATATAAGGCCTCCTTTTAATAGAGTACCGGACCAAAGCATTAACACATAGTGAATACATGAACTCCTCAAACTACGATCATCACCGGGAGTGGTCCCGATTATTGTCACTTCGGGGTTGCCGAATGATAACACATAGTAGGTGACTATTGACTTGCAAGATAGGATCAAGAACACACATATATTCATGAAAACATAATAGGTTCAGATCTGAAATCATGGCACTCGGGCCCTAGTGACAAGCATTAAGCATGGCAAAGTCATAGCAACATCAATCTTAGAACACAATGGATACTAGGGATCAAACCCTAACAAAACTAACTCGATTACATGGTAAATCTCATCCAACCCATCACCGTCTAGCAAGCCTATGATGGGATTACTCACGCACGGCGGTGAGCATCATGGAATTGGTGATGGAGGAAGGTTGATGATGACGATGGCACCGATCTCCACTCTCCGGAGCCCCGAACGGACTCCAGATCAGCCCTCCCGAGAGAGATTAGGGCTTGGCGGTGGCTCCGTATCGTAAAACGCGATGAATCCTTCTCTCTGATTTTTTTTCCCCCCGAAAGTGAATATCTGGAGTCGGGGGTGATGTCGGTGGAGCCTCAGGGGGCCCATGAGGCAGGGGGCGCGCCCAGGGGGCGCGCCCAGGGGGCGCCCCCACCCTCATGGACATGGTGTGGGCCCCCTGGTCTGGTTCTTTCCGCATGTATTTTTTATATATTCCAAAATAAATCTCCATTGATTTTCAGGTCATTCCGAGAACTTTTATTTCTGCATAAAAATAACGCCATGTCAGTTCTGCTGTAAACAACATCAGTCCGGGTTAGTTCCATTCAAATCATGCAAGTTAGAGTCTAAAACAAGGGCAAAAGTGTTTGGAAAAGTAGATACGTTGGAGATGTATCAACTCCCCCAAGCTTAAACCTTTGCTTGTCCTCAAGAAATTCAGTTGATAAACTGAAAGTGATAAAGAAAAACTTTGACAAATTCTGTTTGCTCTTGTTGTTGCAAATATGTAAAGCCAACATTCAAGTTTTCAGCAAAGATCACAAACTAACCACATTCACAATAACTTTCAGGTCTCATGTCTACTCGTAACAATGGCATAATCAACTAGTGAGCAATAATAATAAATCTCGGATGACAACACTTTCTCAAAACAATCATAATATGATATGACATGATCGTATCTCGCTAGCCCTTTCTGAGACTGCAAAACATAAATGCAGAGCACCTTTAAAGATCAAGGACTGACTAGACATTGTAATTTATGGTAAAAGAGATCCAGTCACAATCATACTCAATGTAAATTAATAGCAATACATGCAAATGACAGCGGTGCTCTCCAACTGGTGCTTTTTAATAAGAGGATGATGACTCAACATAAAAGTAAATAGATAGGCCCTTCGCAGAGGGAAGCATGGATTTGTAGAGGTGCCAGAGCTCGATTTTGAAATAGAGATGAATAATATTTTGAGCGGTATACTTTCATTGTCAACATAACAACCAAGAGTTCTCGATATCTTCCATGCTACACACATTATAGGCGGTTCCCGAATAGAATGGTAAAGTTATACTCCCCTAACCACCAACAAGCACACTCCACGGCTGACCTGAAACAACGGGTACCGTCCAAACCAGCAACAGCCCTGTGGGAGTTTTGTTTAATTATTATGATTTGAGCATGGGACTGGGCATCCCGGTTACCAGCCATTTTCTCATGAATGATGAGCTGAGTCTAGTCATCATGAGAATAACCCACCTAGCATGGAAGGTATAGATAGCCCTAGTTGATACATGAGCTGTTCGAGAATAGAAAGCAGAATTTCATTTGAAGGTTTGGAGTTTGGCACATACAAATTTACTTGGAACGGTAGGTAGATACCGCATATAGGAAGGTATGGTGGACTCATATGGAATAACTTTGGGGTTTATGGAAGTGGATGCACAAGCATTATTCCCGCTTAGTACAAGTGAAGGCTAGAAAGAGACTGGGAAGTGACCAGCCAGAGAGCGACAACAGTCATGAACATGCATTAAAATTAATCAATAATGAATGCAAGCATGAGTAGGATATAAATCACCATGAACATAAATATCGTGGAGGCTATGTTGATTTTGTTTCAACTACATGCGTGAACATGTGCCAAGTCAAACCACTTGAATTTTTCAAAGGAGGATACCGCCCTATCATACCACATCACAACCATTTTAATATCATGTTGGCACGCAAGGTGAACAGTTATAAACTCTTAGCTAATTAAGCATGGCATGAGCAGCTATGATCTCTAATTGTCATTGCAAGCAAGTTTCATTCATAATAGGCTGAATCAGGAACGATGAACTATCATATTTACAAAAACAAGAGAGGTCGAGTTCATACCAACTTTTCTCATCTCAATGAATTCATTGTATATCGTCATTATTGCCTTTCACTCGCACGACCAAACGGTGTGGACAATAATAATAGTGCACGTGCATTGGACTAAGCTGGAATCTGCAAGCATTTAATACAAGAGAGAAGACAAACTAATATGGCTCATGGTTAAATCAACAGCAATGTATATGAGAGCCACTAAGCATTTTTATCATGGTCTTCTCCTCTTAACCCCCAAAGAAAAGAAAACAAACTATTTACACGGGAAAGCTCCCAACAAGCAAAAGAAGAACGAGAAATCTTTTTAGGTTTTCTTTAATTACTACTACCACAGGCATGGAAAGTAAACTAGCTAAAAAGCTATAACTAAATGTTTTTTGTTTTTCTTAAGGTTTTTCTAACACACAAGAAAAATACTAAGAAAAGAAATGAAACTAGCATGGATAGTACAATGAAAGAGTATGAGCACCGACTACTAGAATAAGTGAATGAACATGAATTTAATGTCGGTGAGAAATACGTACTCCCCCAAGCTTAGGCTTTTGGCCTAAGTTAGTCTATTTCCCCGGATCAAAGGTACTCTCTCCGATGCACGGAGGAGCGTCCTCTCGGTGACACTTGTTGGCAATCTCATCCGGATCCCACTGAAAAACCGACTGCCGATAAGGGTCAAGTGTTGGCCCCGGCTCCGGCTCTGAAGGTTGTGCTTGGCTCCAGTACGCATAAACTGCATCCGGCAAAACGAGGTGCGTGCCTGAAAGTAAATCAAACAAAGATGGTGCAGGCAAGGTGATAATCTCACAATATTTTTCATCAAACATCAATTTATACTCAAGCAACTTCTTATCTTTAACAAAAAAATAATGTGCTATCATACTCTTATAATTAGAAAAGCCGGGGCCAGCAACTTTTCTTCCTTCTCATGATGCCTAATACTTATTCTAAAGTGTTCAACAAGGCGTGAAGCAATGATGCCTCCAAAGATGGGAACCTTTGTACGGTTCAAACTTAATCGTTTAGCAACAACAACACCCAAGCTAAAAGTTTTATCTCGAAACAAAGCATGGCGCAAAATAACAATATCAGGGGCACTAAGATTCCCACTATTCTAGCGACCAATTAAGCATCTACTAGCAAATATCGCAAAGTAGCGTAGAACAGGAAAATGTATACTAGTAATTCTTGCCCCTGAAACTTCCCTCATTTCCCCTACAGGTATCTATAAACCCCTCAACATCCTTACGATGTGGTTCCTCAAGACTACCAGCAAAGGGTATCTTACATACTTGACAAAATTCGTAGAACGGCATCTCCTTAACCTCATCATATAATTGAAACTCCACTAATGGTGGTGATTTCTTAGCATGAAAATGAAAGTTTTGCGTGAAAACATTAGTGAGAAAGAGATATTGTTCACGCTGGTCGTGGAGGAAGTCGGTGAGGCCTGCATTCTCCGCCAAATAAGAAAAGTCTTTATAAATCCCGACGGCTTCCAAGAACTCATTGCAAGGCCATTCACACAGCCGAACTTCCGCAGTGTGAGGAAGATTGTATTTGGGCTTCTTATTCTCTTCCTTCTGCTTATCCTTTGAGCTTTGACTAGAAGAGCCTCTCAACAATCTCCTCATCATTTTCTTCCTCTAAAAATTTCTGAAAATTTTAGTGACTCAAAATAAAATTGAGCCAAACTCAACAAGATTGATAGCAACTACTCCCACAAGTGCTTAGAGACTATATCATGCATTAGAACTACTTGGAACCACATAAATTTGACATGCAAGCTCAAGAACAGGGTCACCTAAGCAGCAAAAATTTGCAAAAAATAAAGCACTAGAAGAAAAACTAATTAGACCAATGGAGGACTCACATACCGAAGAACAATCTCCCCAAATAGTTTGTGAATGGAGCTCTGAGCAAGGAGATTGAAAATGGCAGCAAGATGAGCTAGAACTAGTGCTTGAGGTGGTTGGTGATTTTTTCGGAGGAAGAAGGAGTGTGTGGGTTCTGGAGTAAGTGGAGGAGGGCCACGTGAGGCCCACGAGGAAGGGAGGCACGCCCAGGGGGTGCCCTGTACCCTCGTGGCCAGGTGCTGGCTCCCCCTGTCGTGTTCTCAGTGCCAAATATTCTTAAATATTCCGGAAAAAAATCATATTTCATTTTCGGGGCATTTGGAGAACTTTTATTTTCGGGGTATTTTTTTATTGCACGGATAACTTTGAAAACAGACAGAAAATACTATTTTTTTCTTTATTTAATCTAATTAGCAGAAAGTAAAAGGAGGGTACAGAGAGTTGTGCTTTCTAAATTTAACCATCTCATGCTCATCAAAAGGAATCCATTAACAAAGTTGATCAAGTCTTGCTAATAAACTCTTTCCGAATAACATGAAACCGGAGATTTTTTTAATAACACTAGGTTACTCATACGTCTCTAACGTATCTATAATTTTTGATTGTTCCATGCTATTATATATTATGTTTTGAATGTTTGATGGGCTTTATTGTACACTTTTATATTATTATTGGGACTAACCTATTAACCCAAAGGCCTATTGGAGATTGCTGTTTTTTTCCTATTTCAGGGTTTCGCAGAAAAGGAATATCAAACGGAGTCCAAATGGAATGAAACCTTCGCGAGAGTTATTTTTGGAACGATATCAACACAGAACACTTGCAATACACGTGAGGGAATGAAAGAGGCGGCCACGAGGGTCCAGGGCGCACCCCCACCCTCGTGGGCCCCCTCTGGGTCCCCCGATGCCCTCCTTCCTCCTATATGTATCCATGTACCCTGAAAACATCGAGGCAACAGAGAAAACCCTAATTCCACCGTCGCAACCTTCTGTTCCCGTGAGATACCATCTTGGCGCTTGTTCCGGAGCTCCGCCGGAGGGGGGATCTTCCATGGAGTGCTTCTACATCAACACCATTGCCTCACCATGAGTTGTGAGTAGTTTACCACAGACCTTCGGGTCCATAGTTATTATCTAGATGGCTTCTTCTCTCTTTTTGGATCACAATACCAAGTTCTGCTCGATCTTCGAGGAGATCTGTTCTATGTAATCTTTTTGCGGTGTGTTTGTCGAGATCCGATGAATTGTGGGTTTATGATCAAGATTATCTACGAGAAATATTTGGTTCTTTTCTGAATTCTGTTATGTATGATTATAATATCCTTGCAAGTCTCTTCGAATTATCGGTTTGGTTTGTCCTACTAGATCTATAGTTCTTGCAATGGAAGAAGTGCTTGTCTTTGGGTTCAATCTTGCGGTGTCCTTTCCCAGTGACAGCAGGGGCAGCAAGGCACGTATTGTATTGTTGCCATCGAGGATAAAAAGATGGGGTTTATATCATATTGCTTGAGTTTATCCCTCTACATCATGTCATCTTGCTTAAAGCATTACTTTGTTCTTATGAACTTAATACTCTAGATGCATTCTGGGTAGCGGTCAATGTGTGGAGTAATAGTAGTAGATGCAGAATCGTTTTGGTCTACTTGTCACGGATGTGATGCCTATATATAATGATCATGCCTAGATATTCTCATAACTATGCGCTTTTCTATCAATTGCTCGACAGTAATTTGTTCACCCACCGTATAATTCTGCTATCATGAGAGAAGCCACTAGTGAAATCTATGGTCCCCGGGTCTATTCCCAACATATTAATCTCCAATCTACTTTACTTTGCTTTATTTACTTTCTGTTCTTATATCCAAAAATACAAAAAATATCACACTATCCTATCTATCAGATCTCACTTTCGTAAGTGACCGTAAAGGGATTGGCAACCCCTTATCGTGTTGGCTGCGAAGTTCTTATTTGTTTGTGCAGGTGCGAGGGACTTGTGCGTGGTCTCCTACTGGATTCATACCTTGGTTCTCAAAAACTGAGGGAAATACTTACGCTACTGTGCTGCATCACCCTTTCCTCTTCGAGGGAATACAACGCAAGCTCGAGAAGTTGCAGTTACCTCCATGGGGATATGTATGTCCCCAACAATAAGAATATCATATTTCTTCTTGACAGTAGGAAGAGGAAATTCAAAACCTCCAATAATAATCATTGAAAATTTTCCAATAGAATTGATATTGTGGACCTGAGGTTGTTTCCTCGGAAAGTGTATTGTATGCTCATTACCATTGACATGGAAAGAGACATTGCCTTTGTTGCAATCAATAACAGCCCCTGTAGTATTAAAAAAGGGTCTACCAAGGATAATAGACATACTATCGTCCTCGGGAATATCAAGGATAACAAAGTCCGTTAAAATAGTAAGATTTGCAACCACAACAGGCACATCGTCACAAATACCGACAGGTATAGCAGTTGATTTATTGGCCATTTGCAAAGTTATTTCAGTAGGTGTCAACTTATTCAAATAAAGTCTACGATATAAAGAGAGAGGCATAACACTAACACCGGCTCCAAGATCACATAAAGCAGTTTTAACATAGTTTCTTCAATGGAGAAAGGTATAGTAGGTACTCCTGGATCTCCTAGTTTCTTTGGTATTCCACCTTTAAAAGTATAATTGGCACGCATGGTAGAAATTTCAACTTCAGGTATTTTTCTTCTATTTGTAATAATATCTTTCATATACTTAGCATACGGATTTGTTTTGAGCATATCAGTCAAACGCATACGCAAAAAGATAGGTCTAATCATTTCAGCAAAGCGCTCAAAATCCTCATCATCATTTTTCTTGGATGATTTAGGAGGAAAAGGCATGGGTTTCTGAACCCATGGTTCTCTTTCCTTACCGTGCTTCCGAGCAACAAAGTCTCTCTTATCATAACGTTGATTCTTAGATTGTGGGTTACCAAGATCAACAGCAAGTTCAATCTCTGCATTATTGTCATTGCTAGGTTGAGCATCATCATTAACATTATCACTAGGTTCATGTTCATTACCAGATTGTGTTTCAGCATCAGAGATAGAGGTATCATTGGGATTCCCAGGTGTGTCATCTATAGGTTCACTAGAAGCATGCAAAGTCCTATCATTTTTCTTTTTCTTCTTCTTAGAAGAACTAGGTGCATCTATATTAGCTCTCTGGGAATCTTGCTCAATTCTCTTAGGGTGGCCCTCAGGATACAGAGGTTCCTGAGTCATTCTACCACCTCTAGTCACAACTCTAATAGCATTATCATTTTTCTTACTATTTAATTCATTGAGCAAATCATTTTGTGCTTTAAGTACTTGTTTCTAATTGAGTGGTAACCATAGAAGCATGTTTACTAATGAGTTTAAGTTCACCTTTAACTCTAGACATATATGATGCAAGCTCTAGCGATCCATCTATGGACTGGTGCAAGCATCTTGGAGTTGGAATATACGCTTTGATGAGGTGATCAAAGCATATGGTTTTAGATAGACTGTTGGAGAAGCCTGTATTTACAAGAAAGTGAGTGGGAGCTCTATAGCATTTCTGATATTATATGTGGATGACATATTGTTGATTGGAAATGATATAGAATTTCTGGATAGCATAAAAGGATACTTGAATAAGAATTTTTCAATGAAAGACCTCGGTGAAGCTGCTTACATATTAAGCATCAAGATCTATAGAGATAGATCAAGACGCTTAATTGGACTTTCATAAAGCACATACCTTGATAAAGTTTTGAAGAAGTTCAAAATGGATCAGTCAAAGAAAGGGTTCTTGCCTGTATTACAAGGTGTGAAGTTGAGTAAGACTCAATGCCCGACCACTGCAGAAGATAGAGAGAAAAATAAAAGTCATTCCCTATGCCTCAGCCATAGGATCTATCATGTATGCAATGTTGTGTAACAGACCTGATGTGTGCCTTGCTATAAGTTTAGCAGGGAGGTACCAAAGTAATCCTGGAGTGGATCACTGGACAGCGGTCAAGAACATCCTGAAGTACCTGAAAAGGACAAAGGATATGTTTCTCGTATCTGGAGGTGACAAAGAGCTCGTCGTAAACGGTTACGTCGATTCAAGCTTTGACACTGATCCGGATGACTCTAAGTCGATACATATTTTTATTAAATGTTGGAGCTGTCAGTTGTGCAGTTCCAAGCAGAGTGTCATGGCGAGATCTACATGTGAAGCGGAATACATAGCTTCTTCGGAAGCAGCAAATGAAGGAGTCTGGATGAAGGAGTTCATATCTGATCTAGGTGTGATACCTAGTACATTGGGTCCAATGAAAATCTTTTGTGACAACACTGGAGCAATAGCCTTGGCGAAGGAATCCAGGTTTCACAAGAGAACAAAGCACATCAAAAGACGTTTCAATTCCATCTGCGATCAAGTCAAGGAGGGAGACATAGAAATTTAAAAGATACATACAGATCTAAATGTCGCAGACCCGTTGACTAAGCCTCTTCCACGGGCAAAACATGATCAGCACTAAGACTCCATGGGTGTTAGAATCATTACTTTATAATCTAGATTATTGAATCTAGTTCAAGTGGGAGACTGAAGGAAATATGCCCTAGAGGCAATAATAAAGATGTTATTTGTAATTCCTTATATCATGATAAATGTCTTTTATTCATGCTAGAATTGTATTAACCGGAAACTTAGTACATGTGTGAATACATAAACAAAACAGTATGTCCCTGGTATGCCTCTACTAGACTAGCTCATTGATCAAAGATGGTTTTGTTTCCTAGCCATAGACATGAGTTGTCATTTGATCAACGAGATCACATCATTAGGAGAATGATGTGATGGACAAGACCCATACATTAGCTTAGCACTATTGTCGTTTAATTTTACTGCTATTGCTTTCTTCATGACTTATACATGTTCCTATGACTATGAGATTATGCAACTCCCAAATACCGGAGGAACACCTTGTGTGCTATCAAACGTCAAAACGTAACAGGGTGATTATAAAGATGCTCTACAAGTGTCTCCCAAAGTGTTCGTGGTGTTGGCATAGATCAAGAATAGGATTTGTCACTCCGAGTGTCGGAGAGGTATCTCTAGGCCCTCTCGGTAATGCACATCATAATAAGCCTTGCAAGCAAATGACTAATGAGTTAGTCACGAGATGATGTATTACGGAATGAGTAAAGAGACTTGCCGGTAACGAGATTGAACTAGGTATTGAAATACCGACGATCGAATCGCGGGCAAGTAACATACTGATGACAAAAGGAACAACGTATGCTGTTATGCGGTTTGACCGATAAAGATCTTCGTAGAATATGTAGGAGCCAATATGAGCATCCAGGTTCCGCTATTGGTTATTGACCGGAGATGAGTCTCGGTCATGTCTACATAGTTCTCGAACCCGTAGGGTCCACATGCTTAACGCTTGATGACGATCGGTATTATCAGTTTATGAGTTTTGATGTACCGAAAGTAGTTCAGAGTCCCGGATGAGATCACAGACATGACGAGGAGTCTCGGAATGTCCGAGATGTAAAGATCTATATATTGGACGACTATGTTTGGACACCGGAAGGGTTCCGGAAGGTTTCGGGCATATACCGGAGTACCGAGGGGTTACCAGAACCCCCTAGGGAGTTAAATGGGCCTCATGGGCCCTAGTGGGAGAAGAGGAGGGGCGGCCAGGGCAGCCGCGTGCCCCTCCCCCTCTAGTACGAATTGGACAAGGAGGGGGGTGGTGCCCCCTTTCTTTCTCTTCCTCTCTCCCTTTCCTTCTCCCCCCTACTCCAACTAGGAAAAGAGGGAGTCCTACTCCGGGTGGGAGTAGGACTCTTCCCTTGGCGCGCCCTCCCGCTTGGTCGGCCGCCTCCCCCTAGCTCCTTTATATACGGGGGCAGGGGGGCACCTCTAGACACACAAGTTGATCAAGTTGATCTCTCCCAACCGTGTGCGGTGCCCCCCCTCCACAGAAACACACCTCGGTCATATCGTTGCAGTGCTTAGGCGAAGCCCTGCACCGGTAGCTTCATCATCTCCGTCACCACGCCGTCGTGCTGACAAAACTCTCCCACAAAGTTCTACTGGATCAAGAGCTCGTGGGACGTCATCAAGCTGAATGTGTGCTGAACGCGGAGGCTCCGTACATTCGGTGTTTGATCGGTTGGATCACGGAAAAAGTTCGACTATATCAACTGCGTCATTAGACGCTTCCGCTCCCGGTCTACGAGGGTACGTGGACACACTCTCCCCTCTCATTGCTATGCATCTAGTAGATAGATCTTGCGTGATCGTAGGAATTTTTTGAAAATACTACGTTCCCCAACAAGGACAACCACGGAGTTCTTTTTGTTGTTGTCACTGCCCCAGACCTTGTAGTGGTCCTAGATGTTGACAAGATTCTGGTATTTCGAGCGTGAAACCTTGAGCGCTTTTAGATCGTTGGTGGGGTCCACCGTAGCAAAATTTTATCAGAGTTGTTGATAAACTAGGAGAAACGCTCGCAAGGCCTTGTGGCCAGGTGGTAGTGATAGACGAAGATGTCATGTCGCACGCACAACTGGGCGATGACAACCTTCTGATCGTGGCCGGCACGACCAATGGTGTACTCAAGGTCGATGCCGACCACTTGGTACTTTTCCTCGGCAAGGAACTGCTCCATAGTTTGGATGGAGCTCTCCACCGAGACCGGATTGTTCGTATATATACCACCAAGAGGGGCCTTCCCCCTCACGTGGGTGTCCACTACCCGATGCGTGGTGAAGTGCCCGCCGTTGTTGTCGACGGCCGCTGGGAGCGCCATTGGAGCCACGGGTATCGCCATTGGAACTGCTGGATGTCCTCTCTGTATGTGTCGTTGTGGGTGTGCTCATTGTGTCGTGTGACACAAGAGATGAAGGTAAATGGCTGCGGGAATAAATGGAGGACGGACGGCCTCGATTCTCGGCGCGTCCGCATGGCAGTTTTTCCACCAAGTAACTGCATTGTCGTGTTGTGCCCGATGTAACCGCAAGCACACAAACGTGTGTGATCGTGCGCCAGCCCCAAATACTGGCAGTGCATGTGCAGGGATGCGAGAGCAGAGCACGCGCGACGGGACGTGAGCAGAGCGCATCGCGGCCGCCCCAACCGCAAACAACTGTGTGCTACTACCTCCGTCTTGGTCTATAGTCCCCTTTATATTCTGTGACATACTTTGCCCTCAAATTTAACCAACAAAATGTTAATGCATGTTATAAAAATTACATAATTGGAAACTATGTTCAAATACGAATCCAACTATATAATCTTTGGCGACATGCATTCGTATTTTATTAGTTAATTCCTACTTATAAACCGGGATGAGGGTATAGTAGGTAATTAAATCACAAATGTTTTTTTATTAACCGTATGTGTACGTGGCCTTTCATCCTCCTCTTGCACGTCTTGTCACCCCGCTGCCGCAGACGGCTTACAGCGCAAGCTTGTGCAGCGCGCGGGGGCGTTCTTTTGACCAAACGGTGGCGCAAATGAATCATCGGTGAGCCCGTTCCCGCGCAACCTCGCAGGTTCCCGCGCAAGCTTCCCGCTCGACTCGGTGAAATCCCGCAAAATCACAATGCTTACCGGCCTGCTATATAAACCCTCACGGCCGGCGAGTCCTGCGTCGCATTTCCCCTCCCTCCATGTAGCTTATCTCATCTGCTTCTCCCACAATCGCCAATGGCACCGGCCCGTCGTCGTCGTTCAGCCACTCTGCCGTTATCAAAGGACAGCTCCTGCTGGGAGGCTACACCGTGGTGGCGGCGCTGTCCCCGGGTAGTGTAGTGCGCGTGGCATCCTTGTTGGAAGTGCACGGAACACCCACCACACGCTCTGCCTCCGCTGACTGTCGGCAGCTATTTCCGGCCGCCGTTGCCGCCACACCACATTCGAAAGCCATGGCCATTGCCCGCTCCGCCGCCGTGGCCAGAAGGCGGGGGGTTTGCCGTCGTGGCCGCCACCCCACTGCAGGCCACCGTGGCCATCACCCGCTCTGCCACCACGGCCTGAAGGCGGGAGGTGGTGGTCGTGGCTGCCACCCCATCGTCGGCCACCGTGGCCGCCAGCCCACCTTTGACGGCCGGGGTCATCCCCCGCTTCACCACCGCCGCCTGAAGGCGGGAGGCGGAGGTGGATGCCCGCACGTGCATCAGCGACCTTGCGCCCTAGACTGAGTTCCTGCGGGAGGAGGAGGAGCGCCTCATCGAGCACACAAAGAGCATTACCGCTGCCGTGGCCGTGGCACACGTCGCCTCAGAGGCGAGGAATCGGGAGATGTACGAGGAGACCCACTGCTTCGAGGGGGGTCATCTGGAGCAGCAGAGAGCGTTCGAGGTGAGCGTCGCTGAAGGTGCAGCAGCGGCAGGCACCATATTGCAGTTGTCCAGCTCGTCAGTAGGCTCCTCCTTCTCTGCCTCTTACTGAGAGCTCTCGGCAGAGGAGAGGCTACCGTAAGTAGTACAAAGCCCCTCTATAGTAGTAGTAGTATCTAGGGGCTATTTTGTTCAATTCATCTGACTATAGATGTGGTGGAACTGTACAACATACTTAAAATTAGCTAGTATATAAAGTAGAACTAGCTATTTCAGTACGTGGTTGGCAACAATTGGTGAAAACTTTGGTCGGTTCAGCTGTCGAGTTGAGCTGTTTGTATAAAGAACGACTTCTTAATCTATGAATGAAATCTATGATTAATTACTAAATTTTAGTTGCAAAAATTAGATACTGCTAGTGATGTTTAGCTTCATTGACAAATCGCAGTGTTACAAGGTTGACAAATGGCACTGTTACTAGATCAACAAATGTCAATCTTTCCAGTTTGACAAATGGCAACATACCCAATATAACAGATGCAAATCTCACCAAATTGTTTGTAAGTGGTTGCACACGGGTCATCCAAAAGAACCTTTTGCGTTGAAGACATGCACAAATCCCGCTCTCAATTTGCATACAAGTGTTCTATCTAAAATGTTTGCGATCAAGAGCTGCACAAATTCTACTCGGCACATTTTCCCTTGGCTTCCTGGGGAAGCTATCGGTTTGCATACGGGTGTTCTAACTAAAATGTTTGCGATGAGTGTTTTATATTTAAAAACCATTGACATTTTTCTCAAAAGAAAATTGTTTGATAAGTCTGTACATTAAGAGAGAAAAACGCAAGTTCGCTCAAACCATATCTTTCATTCAGTCATACTGCTAATTTATATTCATATGATCGAGATACAATATTAAACCCAAGAAAAAAATCTATTTCTGGCGGCGGCGGTGGTGGCGTGCCGCGCCGTCGTTGTTGTTGTCGTCCTCCGGGACACCATTGTTGAAGTCTTCAATGCAGCATAGATTATTCTTCACCTGTAAATCAAACATCATGTCGTCACGCGATCGACGGGCGGGGTGCGGGGTACGACAACTGGCGGCGCTGAGAGGTAGCGGTCAACGGTGGTGTCCCATGCCGCTGAGGGGGGCGCGCGCGCGGCGGGTGCAGCCAAACGCACAGGGACCTGTGCCGCAGTGGGTGGAGGGGCGCGCACGGGCACAGTCGTTGGGGCTGGCATGTACACGAGCTCGCGCGGGTCCACGGAGACCTCGCTGACGCCCACGGCTTTCAGCTCTGCGATAGTGCTCGGCGACCAGCCCGTGAATGCTACGGGGATGGTCGCTGGCGCGGGCGCGGGGATGGGACCTGGGACGGGAGCGTTGGCAGCAACCGCCTCAGCCAGCTCGTTTTGGGCCATGTCCATGAGGCCCCATTCCTCCTTATTTTCTATCTCCTCCGGCTCGGAGTCGACTTCACCAAACTTGAAGAGTAGTGCTAGATGATCCTTCTGCGCCATGGCGTTGGTGGAGGTATGCGGGAGGGAGGGCAATGGGAGGCGAATAGTAAGGCCGCCTGTATTAAGCAGCGGCTCGGGCGCCATTAATGGAGAGGAAGGCGGGTGGCCATGGAAGTCAAAGTGTTTGCTTCCCAGTGAGCCTGCACAGCGTACATCTCGCATGCTTCCTGGAGAGCTTGCGCATTGGAGGACAGCTTGCACGCCTCTCGGTCAGCCTGCGCACCGGACTGCGCTCGCACGCCTCCCGTTCAGTCAAGCAGATGTTCGCATGACACCTCCTATATCCATTAGAACCAAGACACGTGGCATCACATGAATGGTTAACATAACACACATGATTTGAATTATACAAAAGTTTGTGATGTTAGAGTGGCAGCTATTTGTTTCAAAATACCTTTGTTGGCTGTTATTCGATTGCGCCTTCTCTCCAAATGGACACGAAAAATACCACAACATGTAGGGTTCCATGATAGCATGCAAAGTTTCATGAATTTCAAAATACCTTTGTTGGCTGTTATTCGATTGCGCCTTCTCTCCAAAAGTATCTAAACGTTTTTCGGCAATCAACAGTGCCCTCGTGTTTGAAATTATTTCCCATTTCTTGCATGGGACCTAAGCATGCACCCGAGGACAAAGATTTGATTTTTCAACCAATTTATATGCACTGGAGCATGTGCATGTAGTTCAAATTTAAATTATGCACGTAAAATTCCTAGAAAACCCAGTTAATGTATAAAAATGTCCAAACGTACCCTGAAAAATTCCAAAAATTTAACACAACACTCTTGTTGTTCTATGTTGACACTAGAAAAAAATTGAAAGCAATAAGAGGCAGCAGATATCGTTTCGTCCCCAAAGGTGGCACGTTCCCTACCGAAACCATCAGGCTTTTTGTGAGAAGCTCTGGTTTGTGAGAAGCTTATACCCAAACCTGCCCCAAATGGGACAAAAAATTTACCACGGCATGTTGACGCTGCTCCATGATATCATACCCAGTTTCATGAATTTCACACAAGTTTTGGATTTTCTAGAATTTAAAAACCAAGTATCTCAATGTTTGCGGCCGAGTGACGGTGGCATGGTGTTTGACATTCATTCCCATTTCTTGCATGGAACCTAAGCATGCAGCCAAGGACACAGATTTGAATTTTCAACCAATTTATATGCATTAGAGCATGTGCATGTAGTTCAAATTTGAATTATGCACATAAATGCCTAGAAAACTCAGTTAATGTATAAAAATGTCCAAACGAACCCCGAAAAATCCCAAAAATTGACACAACACTCCTATTGTTCTATGTTGACATGAGAAAAAAATTAAAAGCAATAAGAGGCAATGGATATCATTTCGTCCCCAAAGGTGGGACGATCCCTACCGAAATCGTCATGCTTGTTGTGAGGAGTGTATACCCAAACCTGCCCCAAATGGGACAAAAAAATACCAAGGCATGTTGATGCCGCTCCATGATAGCATGCCAAGTTTCATGAATTTTAGACGAGTTTTGGATTTAGTAGAATTTAAAAACTAGGTATCTCAATGTTTTCTGCCGAGTGACGGTGGGATGGTGTTTGACATTCATTCCCATTTCTTGCATGGGACCTAAACATGCAAACCAAGGAGACAGATTTGAATTTTCAACCATTTTATATACATTAGAGCATGTGCATATAGTTAAAATTTGAATTATGCACATAAATTCATTGAAAACTCAATTACTGCTTAAAAATGTCCAAACGAACCCCGAAAAATCCCAAAATTGACACAACACTCCTATTGTTCTATGTTGACACGATAATCTTTTTGAAATCACGAGGCAATGGATATCATTTCATCCCCAAAGGTGGGGCATTCCCTACCGAAACCATCGGGCTTGTTGTGAGAAGCTCTGGTTTGTGAGAAGCATATCTACATACCTGCCCCAAATGGGACAAAAAATTACCACGACATGTTGATGCCACTCCATGATAGCATGCCAAGTTTCATGAATTTTAGACGAGCTTTGGATTTACTAGAATTTAAAAACCATGTATCTCAATGTTTGCGGCCGAGTGACGGTGGCAGGGTGTTTGACATTCATTCCCATTTCTTGCATGGGACCTGAGCATGCAACCAAGGACATAGATTTGAATTTTCAACTAATTTATATGCATTAGAGCATGTGCCTGTAGTTCAAATTTGAATTATGCACATGAATGCATAGAAAACTTAGTTAATGTATAAAAATGTTCAAGCAAACCCCGAAAAATCCCAAAATTTGACACAACACTTGTGTTGTTCAATGTTGACATGAGAAACATTTTGAAAGTAAGAAGAGGCAACATATATTGTTTCGTCCCCCAAGGTGGCACGTACCCTATCGAAACCATTAGGCTTGTTGTGAGAGAAGCTCTGGTTTGCGAGAAGCTTATACCCACACCTACCCCAAATGGGACAATATTTTTACCACGGCATGTCGCTGCCGTTCCATGATATCATGTCAAGTTTCATGAATTTCAGACGAGTTTTTGATTTACTCGAATTTTAAAACCATGTATCTCAATGTTAGCGACCGAGCGACGGTGTCAAGGTGTTTGACATTCGTTCTCATTTCTTGCATGTGACATAATCTTGCAACCAAGGACAATCATTTGATTTGCAACCCGCTTTTATGGACTGGTGCATGTGCATGTAGTTCAATTTTGAATTATGCACTTAATTGCCTAGAAAACTCAATTAACGTATAAAAATGTCCAAACAATCCCCGAAAAATCCAAAATTTAACACGACACTCCTGTTATTCTATGTTGACACCAGGAAAAAAATTGAAAGGAAGAAGAGGCGACGAATACCGTTTTGTCCACAAAGGTGACATGTTTCCCTAATGGAACCATGAGGCTACTTGTGAAAAGCTCTGGTTTGTGAGAAGCTTATGCCATAACCTGCCCCAAATGGGACAATATTTTTTACCCCAGCATGTTGATGCCATTCTATGATAGCATGCTAAGGTTCAAGAATTTCAGACGGGTTTTGGATTTACTACAATTACAGAAGCAAGTACATCAACATTTTCCAGAGAGCCACGGTGTCGTGGTGTTCGAAATTCATCCCCATTTCTTGCATGGGACATAAGCTTAAACCCATGGACACATATATGATATTACAACCCATGTTGGTGCACCGGAGCATGTGCATGTGCTTTAATTTTGAATTGTGCAACTAAAATGGCTAGAAAACCAATTTAATGTATAAAATTTCCAAACGGACCCTGAATAATTCCATTTTTTACGACACACATATAGTTGCATGTTCACTGCAGATAAAAGGTCTAGCAATTCAAACACCATCCATTGCCGTTGTGACCCCATTATGTAATTCAAATCAATATGAAAAATCAAGTAGATCATACATAGTTTATTATCACCAACCGTGTGAGATGCAGTACAAAATATCCTGGAGCACTGTCGGTGTATAGTACGCCTATGGTTTATGCGAGAAGGTGCGTCGGCTACAGTCCACAGCCGGCGTGTCAAGCACACTAGCTCGCTCCCCAAATATCATTTCACTGTTCAATCATCGCCGGTGAAAGATGGGGACGTGGACCCACGTTGTGAGGGCAACTTTGGCGGCCCACTCCGGCGAGAGTGCGGCCGCAGCCGCCATGCACGTGCTAACAAGGTGCATGAGCACGGCCGCAATCTGCGACCGGGCGGCCAAGGCAGCCCAAACGGCCGCTGTTGCTTCTCAGGTGGCGGCAGCAACATCTGCCTCGGGGATGGCAACTGGCGAGAGTGGCACATCAGCTGTCCCTATCGCAGCGGCGGACTTAGCCCTAATGGAGGCCGCCCACGCCCAGCTCGTGGCGGTCATGGCACAAATCGAACGGTCGGCAACCCACGGATCAAGAGTTGGCAATCGCTGAGAGCGTTCGAGCAGTCATCCGTTCCTGCGCCACATACCTTGCGACGATGGAGCCCGTCCAAGCCCAGATCACGGCCGCCCATGCCTAGCGCATGGTGGCCTTTTCCAAAGAGATGGTAGATGCGGATGGCGAGATGCTTGCCGAGTATGGTACGATGGAAGCCATGGAGCCCCTTCCCCAGGAGACTGTCGAGTGCGAGCTAGACATGGAGGAGGTAGCGGAGATCGACGAGCACTAGCCGTAGTAGTACTATTTGTTTTGTTTAATTAAGAGTTGTAGCGACCAGACCTCAAACAGTCTGATCTCTGTGCATCAGTGGCGTCCCTGGATCAGTAATGCTGACACACACAGTACTTGAACGATTTATAACAGAGTAGCAATCACACACTTATTACATCGATAGTTCCAACGATGAACTTATTACAATAAAATGACTTAAGGCCATCTAACGCGATAACAGCGGAAGTCTTGGAAGATAAGTGAGTCCATCAACTCCAATGGCATCACTGAGTATAGAACCACGACCTATAAGGCACCTTACTCGTCGTCTGAAAAGTCTGCAACATGAACGTTGCAGCCTGAAAACGGGTCAGCACATGGAATATGCTGGCAAAGTAACACATAGAGAGTAACAAAAGTAAAGCTATACTATATGCAATATGGCTGGTGGAAAGCTCTATGGTTACAGTTTTTGCGTAAAGCCAAATTTTCCCTACTGCAAAGGAATATATTTTAATTAACTATCATGGTAGTTGAAACATCGTTGAGAAGATAGACATCCTCTCAACCCCAATTAATAATCATCATTAAACCCAACAATATTAATTAGAGTAACATGATGATATTCACATGATATCCAAGTACTAGATACTCAAGACGTCCATAACCGGGGACACGACTAATCATGATTAGTTTGTACACTCTGCAGAGGTTTGTGCACTTTTCCCCGCAAGACTCGATCGCCTCCGTTTGGTTTCTCGCACTGCATGTTGTTTGAGAAACGGATGACCGAGACACAGTCTTTCAGAAGTACTAGCACCTTACGTCCGGGTGAACCGTACCAACCTACACCCCCTACATCTGCTAGTCCACCACTATAAGAGTTCGCACAACTTAATCAACTATGCTAGAGCCCATAATAGCATTGTGGCTGCACATGGAAGTTTCTAGTATGAATAATCTCATGATCCCTTTGAGCCTGGGTGGCGGTCCATAAAGAAAAACAGGCAATCGCTGGAATACTCAGGTGCCTCAATCCATCCAGATGTGTGTTAAAGTTGCCACCTTATGTTGAACCATTAATTAACAATCTCACATCTGTCATGGATTCACTCACCCAATCCACGTCTACGAGCATAGCATGTCCTAACAACAAACGTAGAAGTAACTCCCAGGGTTTGAATGTAATGCAGGTAATAGGTACTACCTCAATCTACTTCCCAGTCCCACAAGTTATAGCTCCTACTCATGCAATGTGTGAGGGTTTGACTAATGCAATGAAAACTGGGTAATTGGAAAGTATGATCAAAGTGTTACTTGCCTTGCTGAAGATCCGCGAAACCAAGAGATTCAAAGTAGCAAGCGGCGCACTCCGGGTACTCTATCGCAAACAAACAAGCACACAATAAGTACTTAACTAATACACGGGTAAAACTCAAATAAGATATCTAACCAGAAGGTTCAACTTAAGAACTCCGGTTTTGCAAAAGAACCAACAAAAGAAAAGCAACGAAAGACAAACGGCGAAAGAGAAAACAACTACCGAACCAATCTGGACCTAAG
Organism: Secale cereale; assembly: GCA_902687465.1. NCBI lineage: Eukaryota > Viridiplantae > Streptophyta > Magnoliopsida > Poales > Poaceae > Secale > Secale cereale. The sequence continues at coordinate 408,835,116 of LR738713.1, forward strand.
TCCAAATTTAACAGAGGCAAACGCTTGAGTGACTAGGTTAAACGGAAAGAGAATTTCGAGATGAAACTCCAAGCGCTTGAATCACCTGATTCCGATAAACGAGCGAAAAGATAAACTAAAACGAAGATCGGATCAGAAATCGCGATCTGAAAATAAACTAGAAAAAGAAAACTAATACAGCTTAACGAACGGACGTTCGTCAGCTGAGACTAAATGATGAACTCGTTCATTAGAACGAACGAACAGGTGAACGCTCTCTAATTAACTAAACCGGAAAAGAAAAAAAACGATCTAGTAAAAAAAACGAACTAGGGTTCTAAAAGAAAACCGACGGTTTTCTACCGAAAATCGGCCGGCGGGCGGCTACCTCGTCGAATGGCAGGCGGGCGGCGGCGTTGGCGACGGCGGGCGGCGGGGCTGCGGCGGGGCTGCGGTGGTGGTGGTGGTGGGCAGCAGCGGCGGCGGCATGCGGCAACGGCGGTGGCGGCAGCGGCTAACAGCGGCGGCGGTGGCGGCTAACAGCGGCGGCGGCTTGAGCTGCGGCGACGGCGGTGGTGTGCGGCAGAGGCAGGGGTGGCGGCTTATATAGGGGGAGGAGGGGCTAG
>LR738713.1:408846957-408883066 GCA_902687465.1 Secale cereale
AAGAGCAACCCTCTCACTCGGGGGCTTAGCTGCGGTCCTCCGAGCTACGCCACAAGTACAAGACGGTTCGGTCCTCCGAACTCCGCCACAAGTACAACATAGCTTGGAATCGCCTAAGTTATAAACATTCTACTCCGAGTGAAGAGCGACCCTCTCACTCGGGGGCTTAGCCGCGACCCCGTGACTTGCCTAAGCCACAACTATCTACTCCGAGTGAAGAGCAACCCTCTCACTCGGGGGCTTAGCTGCGGTCCTCCGAGCTACGCCACAAGTACAAGGCGGTTCGGTCCTCCGAACTCCGCCACAAGTACAACGTAGCTTGGAATCGCCTAAGTTATAAACAATTTACTCCGAGTGAAGAGCGACCCTCTCACTCGGGGGCTTAGCCGCGACCCCGTGACTCGCCTAAGTTACAACTATCCACTCCGAGTGAAGAGCAACCCTCCCACTCAGAGGCGAATTTAATCGAAGACGTCGACTCAAAGATTCAGACAGTCAGAAGAAGAGCGACGAACCAAAAGATCAAAATCAAATGAAAACCCCGCAAGGTTCGGGTAAGAGTACTTGGGCCACAGACCCACCAGAGTTTAACGAGTACAAATCCACGCGGCATCCCGCGGCAAATAAAGGATAATGTACCAAAGTCACGGCTCGGGGGGAGGCGGGCTTGTGGGCGCGACGAATTCGTCCAAATCGATCCCATCGGCGATACGAGTGGCAGCTTCCAAGAAAGTCTCCATGAAGGACTGGAATTGAAGCTCCTTCGTGTTTGCGACCTTCAGCGCAGCAAGATTCTTCTCCTTCACCTCCCTGCAGTGCACACGGACCAAAGCCAGCGCCACGTCTGCTCCTCCCCGGGCGGCCGACTTCTTCCATTCTTGCACTCGGTTGGGGACCTCATTGAGTCGAGTCATCAAGGACTCGAGGCCGTTTTCCTGCACGATCCCCCTCGAGAGCGCGGCGTCGATTCGGGCCATCACCGCCTTCAGTCGTCCCAGATAATCAGTGGCCGCGGTAAGGCGGGACTCCAACCTCAGTATGTTCATGGAAACCTCGTCCTTCACAATGGAGTTAGTGGGGGTCCAAGCCAGGCTCGACCCGACTAGTCTCCTCTCCGAAGTTACGACAGAAATCTGCACCAAGAACAGCAGTCGAGTTAGCAGATGGAACGCGGGTCGACCAGCCCAATTTCAACCAATCCAAAGAGGACATACCTTCGAGCACGAGGTACCATTTTTTGGTGATATCGCCCAGATAAGCCTCAAGGTCAAGCCTTTTCCGAAACAGAGCCTCGTACTTGACGTTCAAGTCGGCCCTGGACTTCTTCAGCTGATCCACCTCCTTGTTGGCCGCGTTGAGTGAGCCTCTCGGCCGAATAATCTCCGCCTCGAGTGCGCCCACAGAAGCCAGCTTCTTCTCAGCCAGCTCTGACTTCTCCTGGGCCGCCTGCTGCGCCGCCGCCAAGTCAAGGTCCTTTTGCTCCAAAGCTGCTCTCAGTTGACCTACCAAGGCCGCCACTAGATAGATGAACATGAAGGAACACTCTAAGCAAAAAGTCAGTCGACAGGTACAGAAGTAAGTTACCAGATGCGTCGTCTTGCGTCTTCTTCAGATGGTCCCGGGCCAACTGCAAGTCAAGATTGAGCTGGATTTGCTTCTGTTCAAGATCTGCAAACTTGGCCCCGAACTCGCAAGATTTCTGCATCAACAAGACAAAGCAAAGGTTATAAGACTACAGTCGAGTCAGATCACTCAATCGCAGCCTCGGGGACTACACCCAGTGGGTGCACTAAGCGTGCTCCCACTAGTTTCACTCGGCCAAGATCAGTCCGGCGCGAGCTAAAAAAAACACATGGAAGTTCTATAGTAAGACCATGGCCGACTGAAATCAGTCGACCACGGTCTCGGGGGCTACACCCAGTGGGTAAACTAAGCGTGCCCCCACTGGTTTCACTCGACCGAGATCAGTCTGGCGCGAGCTCAAGGAAGACAGGAAAAGAAGAACACCTAGTGGGTGTGAGACCTCACAAAACAAAACAAGCAGATTTCTCCCAAAATCAGAAAGCACTCCGACAACATACGTGGACGTTGGTCCGAAGAGCAGAGCTAGCGTCGTAAGCCGCCATGCTGGCCTCATACGCCGCCTTCGTCCGCCCCATCATCACCTCCGCCTGGCGAACGGCCTCTTGTGCCGCCCCCACAGGGTCCTCCGGGAGGCGGTAGGTGGAGAAAAGGACAGACGAAGCAGCAGGCGTCGAGCCGGCTGCAGGCGCAGGCGCTGGATCGACGGTTCGAATCGGCGCTGAGTCGACAACCGGAGTGGACGCTGGGTTGACAACCAAGGTAGGCGCTGGGTTGACACTCGGCACAGACGGTGGGTCGACGATGGGCATGGTTGACACAGGGACAGCGAATGAGACCGCGGTTCGGGCCGCATCCTCGGGTCGCTGGGCTCCCGAGCCAGAAGGCGCCTTCCGGCCCTTCCTCCTTGCGCGCCGGTAGTCCTACCCCAGCCGCTCCTCGTCCTCGTCGTCGTCCGGCAGCTCTATGACAAGGCGCGGCGCTTCGGATCAAACAGGGAACCAAGTCAATCGACTATCGCCCGCGAAAGAAAAGAAGGACAAAAACGAGTCTCATAGAGCCCATACCTGCTCGAGATGTCGCGGCATCCGCGATCTCCTCGTCATCTCGACCCCGGTCGATGTCCATCGAGGTCGTGGAAGCGGCAGCTCTGGAAAATTCGGTCAAGAAATGAGTCGACCAAAACTGCAGTCGACCCCCAAGAAACAAAGAAATCAAGCCCGAGCGACACTTACGTGGAGGCGATGGGTACGTCCACCTTGATCCTTGCCAGAGCCTTCCGGGGCTTGGTGGTGGTGACTTTGGGCTGCTTGGGCGTCTTCTCAGCCGGCTCGGGGGTGGTCGTGCGGGTGCGCTTGGGTGTCCGGGACCCCGAGGGACCCACATGAGGTCGAGCGGCCACTGGGTCGTTCTTCTCCTTGGAGCGGCGCTCGGCACGGGGAGGTGACTCGACCTCCTCCCTGCTGTTGTACTCCTCGCTCTCCTCGGTCTCCTCCTCCGACTTCCACTCGGCGGCGGCGCCCGTACCCTCCTCGACTCCCTGGCCCGAGTCTCCGTTGGGCAGCGAGTACATTTCCGTATATATCTGCAAAGAAAGGAAGTTCACCGAACTCCAGTCGAGACCATCAATAAGATCACAAATCAATCGACAGATACGTCACTCGGAAGCGGGAGGCTAACCTTGTCTGGCAGGTGGTCAGCGTCGAATGGGATGATCCTCCCCGACCACCTGGGGTTGTCCTTGTTCCCGGTGACGCTCTTCAAGCACTGCACCACGTACTTCGGGTCGGCCGCCTCCGGGTGGACTCGCGACGAGTCGTCAGTGCCGGAGTACATCCACATCGGGTGGTCCCGGGCTTGGAGCGGTTGGATCCTCCGCGAGATATACACCTCGAGCAAGTCCATCCCCGTGACCCCCTCGCGGACTAGCTGGACGACCCTCTCCATCAGCATGTCAACCTCGGCCCTCTCGGACTTGCTCACTACCATCGAAGGAGGCGGACTGGCTCGACCTAGGGTAAATGGAGGAAGACCAGTCGACTGACCCGGAGTCGGACTGTCCCTGTAGTAAAACCAGGCCGACTGCCAGCCCCGGATCGACTCTGGAAGGTTCATGGGGGGGAAGGCACTCCTGTTCCTAAGCTGAATCCCGAGCCCGCCGCACGCCTGAAGGACGTGCGTCTTGCCATCACTCGGGTTCACTCTCTTAACGGTCTGGGGGCGGCAGGTGAAGATATGCTTGAACAATCCCCAGTGCGGTCGGAAACCGAGGAAGTTCTCGCACATGGAGACGAAAGCGGAGATAAAGGCGATGGAGTTGGGCGTGAAATAGTGCAGCTGGGCACCGAAGAAGATCAGAAATGCGCGGAAGAAAGGGTGCGGGGGAGTTGAAAAACCTCGGTCGACGTGGGTAGCGTGGAGTACACACTCACCCTTCCGCGGCTGAGGCTCGAGCTCTCCTCCCGGCGCCCACCAGGAGCCGCCGGCGATCAGCCCCTCCTCCTCCAGCTCTTCCAGATCCTCCACCATGACGGTGGTCCGGATCCAATCCCCCTGGATCCATCCAGCGGGGAGCCCGGACCTCGACGACGATCCAACCCGACCGGCTCGCCGCCCCTTCCCCGACGCCGCCTTCTTGGAGCGCTCCATGGCTGCAGTCTTGTCCTTCACCATGGCTCGCGGGACGGCGGTTGCGGCGGAGAGAAGCAGGGAGGATTGGGGGCGCGGCGGAGAAGCAAAGACGCTGCGGAGAAGACAAGGCGAACGGAGGAAAGCTGGGCGCACAGTACCCCCCGCAGCGGACTCAGCGTGCTTTTATAACGATTCGGTCGAGTGGCTGACCGGTGGCCCCGGGCAATCTTATCCGATCCCGTAACAGGCGCTGACGCGATACGTGGCGAAAAAGGGGGCGCGGGAATCGAGACCTTCGAACCGCACCCCTCCGATTGATGTGGCACGCCCCGTCCCGCGGGCTTCCCCAAATTTCGAAAGCCCCGCCGAATCCGGCGGACAGAAGGCAACCGATTCCGTCAAAACAGCACGCGCTCATGGCGCCCGACGCCTGGCGCAAAACTCAGTCGACGCAAGACACCCAGTCAACGCAAGACGTCCAGTCGACGCAAAGGCAACTAATTTACCAACAGCTTCAGAATGGATTGAGGCAACCAAGACACAACTGACGAGACCTGCCCGAGCCACAAGCTCCAAAACAACATGCCCCGAGGACGTCGAGTCGGGACCGGAGCTTCCCTCAGCATCCCCTTGCTCAAGCCCCGATCCATTCGGGGGCTACTGACGAGGTTACAGACCTAGGGTAGGGTCATAGGCCTGACCTGAAGGCCCCTCCCAAGGTCACTATCCTAGGATATCAAAAGATAAGACCTACGACGTTGGAGACAGTCGACTGAGACGGTCCATGGCGACTCTTCACTCGACTGACTCACGTACCCAGGACGACTCAACTCCACTCGACTGGATCAAGCACTCGACCCCCGAAGACTAAACGTTTCTCAGAATAGCAACGGTCATATATTTACTCACTGTAGTAAACACCATAACTATCCTTTACTGCAGGCGTTATCAGTAACGCCTGCCTTAATGTACCTTTAAGCCCTTGGTAACGTGGAGCATGGCTGGGGTCTTGGCATACTATAGAAGCCACCCCCTCCTCCAGAACAAGGGTTCGCACCTCTGTAACACATACATACACACATCAGTCGACCAAGCCTCCGGGCAACGAGACGTAGGGCTTTTACTTCCTCCGAGAAGGGCCTGAACTCGCTAAACACCCTGTGTACAACTTCGCCATAGCTAGGACCTTGCCTCTCCATTCGTACCCCCTACCCTCACTGTCAGACTTAGAACCACGACACCTGGTTCCCAAAGTTTCGTGTAACTGGTTCCAAAATTTTGAGGTAAACTGGGTTCCTCTGTCTGATACGATGCTCCTCGGAACTCCATGCAGACATACGATTCTGGTCATGTATATCTTTGCCAACTTAGCACTGGTATAAGTAGTCTTTACGGGGATGAAATGAGCTACCTTCGTCAATCGATCGACTACTACCCAAATCGAGTCATAGCCAGAACGAGTTCTGGTTAATCCCGTAATAAAATCCATACCTAGCTTATCCCACTTCCATTCGGGTATTGGCAATGGTTGCAACAATCCTGCCGGCTTCTGATGTTCTGCCTTCACCCTCTGACCTACATCACAAACTGCTGCATACTCCGCAATATCCTTCTTCATACCGGTCCACCAGAAAATATCCTTCAAATCCAAATACATCTTAGTATTTCCTGGGTGAATTGAGTATGGTGAATCATGGGCCTCCTGTAGAATCAACTTCCTGATCCTGGGTCGTTAGGCACATAAATGCGGTCTTCAAACCATAAGGTGTCGTGCTCATCCTCACGAAATCCTTTAGCCTTTCCTTCATTCATCCTCTCCTTTATAGAGGCAATCTCCTCGTCAGTTTTCTGAGCTTCTCTGATTTTATCCATCAGGGTAGACTGGATCTGCAGTGTTGCTACATAGCCTCTCGGAACTATCTCCAAACATAGTTCTCGTAAGTCCTCGGCTAACTCCTTTGGTAAATCCTCCATCATTAGGGTATTGACATGGCTCTTACGGCTTAGTGCATCAGCTACTACGTTAGCCTTTCCGGGATGATAATGCAATCTCATGTCATAGTCCTTAATGAGTTCCAGCCATCTCCTTTGCCTGAGATTCAGCTCCTTCTGAGTGAATATATACTTCAAACTCTTGTGATCCGTATATACTTCACAATGGTTTCCGATGAGAAAGTGTCTCCAAGTCTTCAATGCATGAACTACGGCTGCTAACTCCAAATCATGGGTGGCATAGTTCAACTCATGGGGTTTCAGTTGTTGTGAAGCATACGAAACAACTCTTCCTTCCTGCATAAGAACTGCTCCAAGTCCTCGACGTGAAGCGTCGCAGTATACCTCATAATCCTTATGTTGATCTGGCAGAATCAACACAGGTGACGAGACCAAACGTTTCTTCAATTCCTGGAAACTGGCCTCACATTCTTCTGTCCAACTGAACTTGGTGTCCTTCTTTAACAGCTCTGTCATTGGTTTCGCAATCCTTAAGAAATTTTCAATGAATCTCCGGTAGTATCCTGCCAGTCCAAGAAAACTCCAGATCTCTCCAACGGTTGTCGGTGCTTCCCAATGTGTCACAGTGTCCACCTTGGCGGGATCTACTGCTATTCCTTCTCCGGATATAACGTGTCCGAGAAATCCAACTTCCTTCAAGCAAAACTCGCATTTGCTAAACTTGGCAAACAACTGATGTTCTCTGAGCTTCTCTAATACCAAACGCAAATGCTCTGCATGTTCCTCTTCATCCTTTGAGAAGATCAATATATCATCTATGAACACCACGACGAACTTATCCAAATACTCCATAAACACTTTGTTCATCAGGTTCATAAAGTATGCTGGTGCGTGGATCATCTTAGGTAAAGGCCGTCTTAGGTATATCCTGCTCTCGAATCTTCAATTGGTGGTACCCTGATCGCAGATCGATCTTGGAAAATACCTTAGCTCCTTGCAATCTATCGAACAGATCATTGATCATCGGCAGTGGGTACTTGTTCTTGATCGTTACTTCATTCAGTCCTCGGTAATCAACAACCATTCTTAACGATCCATCCTTCTTCTCCACTAGAAGTACTGGCGAACCCCAAGGCGAAGAACTTGGGCGAATGTGACCTTTATCCAGTAACTCCTTAATCTGTTTCTTAATCTCCTCCAAATCCTTTGCAGGCATCCTATATGGTCTCTTAGAAATTGGCCATGTGCCTAGCAAAAGCTCAATCAAAAACTCAATATCTCTGTCAGGTGGCATGCCTGGCAGTTCTTCTGGAAATACATCAGGGAAATCTTTCACCACTGGTACTTCCTCCTGAATAACTCCCGATAAAGAATTTAATTTGTTCCTTTTCGGCACATGCCGGGATACATACTTGATCCTTCTTCCTTCTGGCGTAGTAAGCAAAATGGACTTACTGGCGCATTCAATATTCCCTTCATACTTAGATAACCAATCCATGCCTAATATCACATCCAATCCTTGAGATTCCAATACTATTAGGTCTGATGGGAAAGTATAATTACCAATCCTTAATGGAAACTGATCACACCATAACTTAGCCATATACTCTGCTCCTGGTGAGGTTACTAACATGGGTGACCTAAGGGCTTGGGTTGGCAGCTTATACTTATCCACAAATCCCCTTGAAATGTATGAATGCGTTGCACCAGTATCGAAAAGAACAAGTGCAGTAAAGGACTTAACTAAGAACTTACCTATTACTGCATCTGGCTGACCTTCAACCTCCTCCACGCCGTGGTTCACTTGTCCCCTATTAAAAGGGTTCGGCTTCTTCCCAGAGCTTGCATTGCCGTTTCCATTCTGGGCTTCTGGGCATTCATTGGCGTAATGTCCCGTCTTCTGGCACTTGAAGCAAGTGACTTGACTCAGGTCTCGCTTGGCTGGAGTTGTTGGGTTGGTGCGGTGTTGTCCATTGCTTCCTCCATTCCCATTCCATTCTTGGGGCCACTATGATTGTGCGAGCTACCTCCTCCATGGGTATGTTGAAATTGTCCTACTGTTTTAGGGGTAAAATGTGGCTTCTGCTGAGCTCCAGAATTGTACTTTCCTTGTCCATACTTCCTCTTGCGACTTTCAATCTGTTGGTGCTTCCCTTCAATCATTAGAGCGCGATCAACCAGCTCCTCGTAGTTATTGAAAGTTGCCACCATCAACTGTACACTCATCTCATCATTCAGCCCTTCCATGAATCTCTCCTGCTTAGCGGCATCTATGGCCACATCATCTGGGGCATAACAAGATAGGGTACTAAACTCATCCACGTACTGAGCCACAGTACGGTTGCCTTGGCACAAATTACGAAATTACCGCTTCTTCATACTCATAGCTCCTGTTAAGACATGGGCGGTACGAAAAGCTTGCTGAAACTGATCCCAAGTAACATTGGCTATGGGAAAAGTGGCTGTGTAATTCTCCCACCACGCTGCGGCTGGTCCAGACAACTGATGTGCGGCAAAACGCACCTTCTCAGCATCTGAGCAGTTAGTAGTGGTCAAATCCCTTCCAATCTTGCGCAGCCAGTCGTCAGCGACTATTGGTTCAATGCTGCTAGCAAACACCGGTGGTTGTAACCTTAAGAAACGGGTCAGGTTATCCACGGGTGGTGGTGGAGGGTTGTTCTTGTTGTTTTCGTTGTTCTGAGTGTTCTGGACAAGAAGTTGCATCAGGGTGTTCTGCTGTTGGATCAACTGAGTGAGCTCAGGGGGAAACTCAAATCCGGGCTCACGTCTTGGAGGCATCTGATGGTTGTAGAGGGAAGAGATTAGAATAGAAAAGAGGTCTAAGGGAAATCACTACCCAAATGCACATGAGGCAAACACAAACATTATCACACCAATATCAATTTCAAACAAGGGCTTACACGGATCTAATAGTTACAAGAGTGCTCTAAGTCTACTAAATGGGAAAAACTACTAGTCATAGGAAGGTCTTCTAGAAATTTTGATCGGCAGAGGATTCCATGATGTCCGCTACGGCTTCATCTTCATAGTCCTCATCATCACTATCATCGGGGTCTGATTCCGTGTCGTCAATGATGATGTAGTCTTCAGGTGGAATCTCCTTGGGTTCTTCTTCCTCTTCTTCTTCTCCCATGAGTATCCCTAACTTCCATGTCAAATCATCATTCTTCCCCACAAGTATTAACATCTCCTCCTCATATCCATCGCGTGTCGACTTGAGTTCTTCCTCTAACTCCAAGTTTCTGGTTAGTGCTTTCTTCAAATCTATCATCCCTGCACACATCTGGTGCTCCTGGCGACGAATGTGCTGGTTTAACTCTTGAATGAACGAGGCAATGGACCTGTCCTTCCGGGTGTTGATCATGTCCCACCACTCATCTCTACGTCCACAAATTTGGTAGATGGTGTCCTTTAGCTCCTGCTTGTAGATTTCTCCAATCCTTCCCATAGTGATGTGGGCTGCCATGCTTCTGCCTAGGCTCCATGTAGGCGCATTAAAGGGAAATTCTATGGGTGCGGTGACGGGCTTGAACGTTCTTCCTGGAACTCGAGCTTGAATCAACCAGCGCTCCTCTTCAGGTAAAGTGGCGTTGTAGGTTTCGATGAAACTTGGTAATCCGATGTTTAGATATCTGGTGACTTCCTTCAGGTGTCGTCCAAATGGTGTATCTTCATCAGGTTGCGTGAACTTGTTCTTTGCATCCACCATCCCAAAAGAGTAGAAAAGATGAGGAGTCAGAAAATAGAAGAGTGAATAGTGCTCTAGGGTTTTAGCTTAGTGGTCGTGTCCTACAGTCAGCGTGTGCTCTGATACCATCTTGTAGCGACCAAACCTCAAACAGTCTCATCTCTGTGCATCAGTGTCATCCCTGGATCAGTAATGCTGACATGCACACTACTTGAAGGATTTATAACAGAGTAGCAATCACACACTTATTACAACGATAGTTCCAACGATGAACTTATTACAATAAAATGACTTAAGGCCATCTAACACGATAACAGCGGAAGGCTTGGAAGATAAGTGAGTCCATCAACTCCAACGGCATCACTGAGTATAGAACCACGACCTATAAGGCACCTTACTCGTTGTCTGAAAAGTTTGCAACATGAATGTTGCCGCCCGAAAACGGGTCAGCACATGGAATATGCTGGCAAAGTAACACATAGAGAGTAACAAAAGTAAAGCTATACTATATGCAATATGGCTGGTGGAAACCTCTATGGTTACAGTTTTTGCGTAAAGCCAATTTTTCCCTACTGCAAAGGAATAGATTTTAATTAACTATCATGGTAGTTGAAACATCGTTGAGAAGATAGACATCCTCTCAACCCCAATTAATAATCATCATTAAACCCAACAATATTAATTAGAGTAACATGATGAGATTCACATGATATCCAAGTACTAGATACTCAAGACGTTCATAACCGGGGACACGGCTAATCATGATCAGTTTGTACACTCTGCAGAGGTTTGTGCACTTTTTCCCACAAGACTCGATCGCCTCCGTTTGGTTTCTCGCACTGCATGTTGTTTGAGAAACAGATGACCGAGACACAGTCTTTCAGAAGTTCTAGCACCTTACGTCCGGGTGAACCGTACCAACCTACATCCCCTACATCTGCTAGTCCACCACTGTAAGAGTTCGCACAACTTAATCAACTATGCTAGATCCCATAATAGCATTGTGGCTGCACACGGAAGTTTCTAGTATGAATAATCTCATGATCCCTTTGAGCCTGGGTGGCGGTCCATAAAGAAAAACAGGCAATCGCTGGAATACCCAGGTGCCTCAATCCACCTAGATGTGTGTTAAAGTTGCCACCTTAAGTTGAACCATTAATTAACAATCTCACATCTGTCATGGATTCACTCACCCAATCCACGTCTACGAGCATAGCATGTCCTAACAGCAAACGTAGAAGTAACTCCAAGGGTTTGAATGTAATGTAGGTAATAGGTACTACCTCAATCTACTTCCCAGTCCCACAACTTATAGCTGCTACCCATGCAATGTGTGAGGGTTTGACTAATGCAATGAAAACTGGGTAATTGGAAAGTATGATCAAAGTGTTACTTGCCTTGTTGATGATCCGCGAAACCTAGAGATTCAAAGTAGCAAGCGGAGCACTCCGGGTACTCTATCGCAAACAAACAAGCACACAATAAGTACTTAACTAATGCACGGGTAAAACTCAAATAAGATATCTAACCAGAAGGTTCAACTTAAGAACTCCGGTTTTGCAAAAGAACCAACAAAAGAAAAGCAACGAAAGACAAACGGCAAAAGAGAAAACAACTACCGAACCAATCTGGACCTAAGTCCAAATTTAACTGAGGCAAACGCTTGAGTGACTAGGTTAAATGGAAAGAGAATTTCGAGATGAAACTCCAGGCACTTCAATCACCTGATTCCGATAAACGAGCGAAAAGATAAACTAAAACGAAGATCGGATCAGAAATTGCGATCTGAAAATAAACTAGAAAAAGAAAACTAATACAGCTTAACGAACGGACGTTCGTCGGCTGAGACTAAACCATGAACTCGTTCGTTAGAACGAACGAACGGGTGAACGCTCTCTAATTAACTAAACCGGAAAAGAAGAAAAAAAAACCTATCTAGTAAAAAAACGAACTAGGGTTCTAAAAGAAAAACCGACGGTTTCCTACCGAAAACCGGCCGGCGGGCGGCTACCTCGTCGAACGGCCGGCGGGCGGCGGCGGGCGGCGGGGCTGCGGTGGTGGTGGTGGTGGGCAGCAGCAGCAACGGCGTGCGGCAATGCGGCGGATTGCAGCGGCGGCGACGGCAGCTAACAGTGGCGGCGGCTTGAGCTGCGGCGACGGCGGCGGTGTGCGACAAAGGCAGGGGGCAGCGGCTTATATAGGGGAGGGGGGCTTGAAACTTGGGGGAAGGGGGCAAGAAGGTCGGCGGCGGCGGCGAGTCCGATCCGGCCACGGCAAACGGCGCGGGCAGGGAAGGCGGTGCGGGCGCTGGGCCTGGCTCGGCTGGGCTTCGGCCCAATCGGGTCGGGTCCCCCTATTTTTTTTCTAATTACGCTTGCGCTACGAAAAGAACTCTAGAAAAAGAAATAAAAATCTAAAATTGCCAAAACAAATTTTCACCGTCTAAATAGAATATTTAGAACAAGGTGAGCATTTTCTTGGAACTCAAATGCATTTTTGAAAACAAGCAATTTTTCCTAATTCGAACCAAAATCCAAATAAAACTTATTTGATTTTTTTATTAAATCTTCTTTATTTATTTAGTTTTGGGAGAGTCATTTTACTCCCTCTCTCATATCTTTATGATATAAATACTTGAAGATAAAATAAATAAAATCAAATGATCCTATTTTCAAAATTTGAGAAACCTCAAATATTAAAATATTGAAATCCCCAACTCTCTCCGAGGGTCCTTGAGTTGCTTAGGATTTTCTTGGATCCACCAAAAGCAAGAAAACATGATATGCATGATGATCTAATGTATAACATTCCAAATTGAAAATTTGGGATGTTACAAGAGCGTTGGTATTTAATTTATTAGAGTAATGTATATGCCAGCTAGCTCTGTCTAATTGCCGAACTTGCTCGATTAAGAAGTGTGGGTGTGTTGTGTACCCAAATTATGCAATGACATGGATGACTACTGTAACCAGGGAAATTGGAACCAAATTTTTGACGTTCAAACTCATCACACATAGGTTAAGCTATCTAAATCGTTTGTGATGTTCACATATCATACACGGTTCTGAATGAGGGACCGTGTCTGATGACACTTTGTGCGCCAGTTTTTTCGCTGAAACGATTCGAAATTTTCAGCTTCCGCGAAAATATCTACCTCTGCCCCTCCCCTTACCAAAAGCCACATTTCCCATGTTTCCGCCTTCCTTTCAAACGTTAAGCCTTCACTCCTTGTTTGCAGCGCCGCCCACTCACCGGTGACCCTCCTTCATGCGGCTTGGCCTCGTCTATCCAGGCAGGTAATCCACACCCGCCCCCCATCCTCCTCCTCCTTCCACATCCCACATGCCCCGACCACCGGCGCGATACTTTCCACCCAAATCACTGACCCCTCCACCAAATAAGCGCCGCCCTAAGCCATGGTGCACGCGGTATAGCCAGGAGCTCAAGGAGCATTTGGCAGCAGAGAAGCAAATCGCGGCCGCACGCGCGGATGAGGTCACGATGGCTGCCATTCGTGCCGACCCCCAGATCTTGGAGGAGCACCTTGCCATTTTCTAGCTACGTCGGTTAAGCTTGCTCGGTTTACCCGTTGCATGTGTTGCTCCTGCCTTTCCTTAACAAATTCTAGTTCATTTTGCTTTCTAATTTTACCATGCAATTTTTTGCTCTAGTGTATATGTTCTATATGTCGTGCAGTGTGGTGCTCACTTATTAACTCTTTGGTTAATTAGTTGTCATCTTCAGTTAACTGTTTGGTTCAATTCTGCAAATGTGATGTTCAATTCTTCAGGCTGCAATTTTGTATTGTCTTCCATGTGAGAAATAAATCAAATTTATCTTTACAAAATTCATGAGAAACGAATACAATTGCTATATTTCCAAGTTGTCAATCATGCTTGGTTTGGTTATACCTTGTGCAATGTGGTGCTCAATTAACGTTTGGTTCATTTGTGTTGTGGTGTTTAGTTAATTGTTCGGTTCAATTCTGCAATGCAATGTTCAATAGTTGTGGGTGCATTCTGTTATTGTATACTATGTGAGAGGTAAATGGAATTTGGCTGTACTAAATACATGAAAAATAAATACAATTGCTACATTTCCAAGTTGTTAAGCTTGCTTGGTTTGTTTAACTGTCGGATCTTCTATTAGGAGTATGTTATATTGTGCAATGGTGTGCTCAGTTAACGTTTGGTTCATTTGTTGTGGTGTTTAGTTAACTGTTTGGTTCAATTCTGCAATGTGATGTTCAATTATTGTGGGTGCATTATGTTATTGTATACCATATGTGGAATAAATTGAATTTGGTTGTAGTAAATACATGAGAAACAAATACAATTGCTATATTTCCAAGTTGTTAAGCATGCTTGGTTTGGTTAACTTTCTAATCTTCTATTAGGAGTATGTTATATTGTGCAATGTGGTGCTCAGTTAATGTTTGGTTCATTTGTTGTGGTGTTTAGTTAACTGCTTGGTTCAATCCTGCAATGCGATGTCCAATTATCTTGGGTAGAATTTTGAATTGTTGTGCATGTGAGGAATAAATCGAATTTGGCTGCACTTAATACATGAGAAACATATGCAAGTGCAATATTTCCTAGTTCTTAATCATGCTTGGTTTGGACAAATGGGTTTTCCATGTGGGTTGAATTAATCTGATGAATCTGCAATGTGCTTATTTTTCATCAACATATTTCACTAATAGCATGCGAACCCTTACTTAACCTGATGACTAACTACCTAATGTGTGTTGGTCTGTTGTCTAATAGCACATTATTTTTTGTTGTCTAATAGCACATTATTGTGCAATTGCAGGAACCATTCTAATATTTACGTTTTTAACAATTTGGTCTTGCACATGTAGGTCCTGCTGTCATAGGTTTTGACTCACTGTTCGACCCTTTTTGCATATGGGGAAATGACTTGTCCATGAATATCAATCAAGTCAAGAAACTCAGAAAGATAGTTAGGATAAAGAAATTAGCAACAAAAAACAACAAGATCTTTCTCTACGCAATGAAGAAGACATCAGTTCACTACAAGGTGGTACTAACTATTATACCTTTCCTTTTTTATTCCTTTGCCTCATTTCCAATATAGAGCTATATTCATGCACATCCTTATTTTCAGGCCTTTCCAAAGCAGTTCATTGATGATTACCTCTCAAACCACCTCTATGGTCAGGAGGCGAGGAAGGTTTTCATGCAACACCCACCGTTCAATATTGAAGTGTTCCAGAAGAGGACGAAGGTGTGATAGCCTGGCTTAATAGGGATGATAGACTACTCATATCAATAAGGAATTCCTTCTTTTCCGGGAGCCCATTCGGATAGAACTCCAAAGTTAAGCGTGCTCGGCTTGGAGTAATTTCAGGATGGGTGACCGACCGGGAAGTTGCTCATCGGGTGCGCACGAGTGAGGACAAAGTGCGCATAAAAGACTAGTATTGATATGTGGGGCCAGTCTACATCCCGCTAGGAGTAACGACCACCGGTGGGTGTGTCCGGGGCATGACAAGTTGGTATCAGAGCCGACCCTCGTGGTTACACGGATGTTTATGGACAGGTTCTCGGTCATGTTATTCATGACGTATGTGACCCGTCGTGGCACACGGCATGGCACATGTATCGGACTGGATGCACAGACGTTTGTGCCAAGAGGGAATGTTCCCGTGGCCCGACGAGGACGTCGGTTCCTCTAAGTGGGGGTGTATGTGATAGCCTAGCTTAATAGGGATGATAGACTAGTCATATCAATAAGGAATTCCTTCTTTTCAGGGAGCCCATTCGGATAGAACTCCAAAGTTAAGCGTGCTTAGCTTGGAGTAATTTCAGGATGGGTGACTGACCGGGAAGTTGCTCATCGGGTGCGCACGAGTGAGGACAAAGTGCGCAGAAAAGACTAGCATTGATATGTGGGGCCAGTCTACATCCCGCTAGGAGTAACGACCACCAGCGGGTGTGTCCGGGGCGTTACAGAAGGACAGACGGTTAATCATCCACAGGCACTGGCCTAAAGTTGCAAAGACCTTCAACATGAATGAAGGCTTCCGCTTCAGCAGTTTTCCAGATGAGATGCATCTGTCTGTGTAACGTCTATGTTGCATGTGAAACTTGCTGTTGGTGCAGTTGTGTAATGGGGTAGCTGAGCGCTGAAGCTATATCATGTTGTACTCTGATGTATTTCAATTATGAAATCCCGCTTCCTTAATATGGAAATAAAATATATCACATGCTTAATAGGAATGTCAATTAGATTAATAAATGGATTACTAATAATAGGCAATTAGCCTGCTAATGGCGAATTAGCCTGCTAATTGAGTTTTGCTATTACAAACGGTTATTGAGAAAATACCGTGGGCGATGACCTCAGGCAACACACATAGTTTCTAGGAATAAACCGTGTTGGATCAATGAACAATCACAAACGACCTTCTCCTGAAAACTGTTTGCGTTAGGCCACCTTGCGCAAACGTTTACCACATAAAAACTGTGTGTGATGGACAGCATTTGCCATACAGTTTCTTCTACGCATCGTGTGTGATGCATTCAATAATGGAAATTATAAAATTGTTAATATCGTATGTGATGTACCTGCGAACGGAAACGTTTTCCTTGGAGCGACTGTGTGGGATGTATATACAATGGAAATGTTTAGCAAGGACTGACTGTGTGGGATGTACTTACGACCGCAAACGATTTCGCCTGTATTATTATATTTTTAGCACTACTGTACGTATAACCATATTTGATCGCTCGCCAGTCACACATGACCTCATTTTGCCGAGCGTGTGTGCCAGGAGGGCATATCCCCGACGATTTCTGGGTTGTGTGGAAAGGACCCCCCCCCCCTATCGTCCACACTCACTTGGCAACAGTTCCAAACGTTGTTGCGGAAAGGGGTTAAAAACCATTTGTATAACACCTTGTTGTACTAGTGATGTTTTTGTTTCGCGGAAACCCATATCGAACGAATTCCAAATGCGATAAAAACTTACGGATATTTTTTTGGAATATATGTGATTTTTGGGAAAAAATAATCAACGTGAGAGGATGCCCGAGGTCCCCACAAGCCCTAGGGGGCGCCCCTTACCCTGGGCGCACCTGGGAGGCTTGTGGCCACCTCATAAGGCAGTTGGTGCCCTTCTTCGACCACAAGAAAGCTAATATCCGGAAAAAATTGTGTACTTCAGCCTAACCGGAGTTGCGGATTTCCTGGAATTTAAGAAACGGTGAAAAGCCAGAAATAGGGGTCACGAAACAGAAGAGAAACAGAGAGATAGATCCAATCTCACAGGGGCTCTCGCCCTCCGCTGCCATGGAGGCCATGGACCAGAGGGGAAACCCTTATCCCATCTAGGGGAAGGTCAAGGAAGAAGAAGAACGAGGGGGCTCTCTCCCCCTCTCTCCCGGTGGCGCTAGAACGTCGTTGGGGCCATCATCGTGACGATGATCTACACCAACAACTTCGTCGCCGTCATATCCAACTCTCTCCCCCTCTATGCAGTGGTGTACCTCTTCTACCCACTATAATCTCTACTTAAACATGGTGCTCAACGCTATATATTATTTCCCAATGATGTATGGCTATCCTATGATGTTTGAGTAGATCCGTTTTGTCCTATGGGTTGATTGATGATCATGATTGGTTTGAGTTGTACGTTTTATTATTGGTGTTGTGCTATGGTGCTCTCTGTGTCGCGCAAGTGTGAGGGATCCCCATTGTAGGGTTTGCAATATGTTTAGGATTTTCTTATGGTGGGTAGCGTGAGTGACAGAAGCACAGACCCGAGTAAGTAGGTTATTTGCGTATGAGAATAAAGAGGACTTGATACCTTATAATGTTATGGTTGGGTTTTACCTTAATGATCTTTAGTAATTGCGGATGCTTGCTAGAGTTCCAATCATAAGTGCATATGATCCAAGTAGAGAAAGTATGTTAGCTTATGCCTCTCCCTCATATAAAATTGCTATAATGATTACCAGTCTAGTTATCGATTGCCTAGGGACAAATAACTTTCTTGTGACAAAAAGCTATCTACTAAAACTAATTTAGTTGCTTCTTTATCTAAACAACCCCTAGTTTTTATTTATGTGCTCTTTATTATCTTGCAAACTTAGCATATAACACCTACAGTACTTGTAGTTTCATACTTGTTCTAGCTAAAGCGAACGTTAAGCTTGCGTAGAGTTGTATCGGTGGTCGATTGAACTTGAGGGAATATTTGTTCTACCTTTAGCTCCTCATTGGATTCGACACTCTTACTTACCGAAATAGGCTACAACTGATCCCCTACACTTGTGGGTTATCACCAACGAGTGGTCGTCCCAACCTTGGAGACGCTGTTCACCTGATTAGCGACTTGCGCCGACGTCAGTTCCCGGGCCAACGTCCGGCACGGGTCCTACTGGCCTGTAACACCCCGGACACATCCGCCGGTGGCCGTTACTCCTGGCGGGATCTAGACTGGACCCACATATCAATACTAGTCTTTTCTGCGCACTTTATCCTCACTCATGCGCATCTGAGAGCAACTTCCCGGTCGGTCATCCATCCTGAAATTACTCCAAGCTGAGCACGCTTAACTTTGGAGTTCTGTCCGAATGGGCTCCCAGAAAAGAAGGAATTCATTATTGATATGAGTAGTCTATCATCCCTAATAAGACAGGCTATCACATACACACCCACTCAGAGGAACCGACATCCTCGTCAGGCCACAGGAACGTTCCCTCTTGGCACATACGTTTGTGTATCCAGTCCGGTACATGTGCCATGCCGTTTGTCACGACGGGTCACAAACGTCATGAACAACATGATCGCGCACCTGTTCGCAAACATCCGTGTAAACGCGAGGGTCGGCTCTGATACCAACTTGTAACGCACAGGTTGCGGCTATAGCTCCTATGTGTCCAGGCACGACTTAGAGTCATAATCGCATTCTGGAATGGTCTCAAGCATGGTATCTTTACACAACCCATGTAATGAACAGGATAAAAGAGAGTTTAATAGTTGGCTTACACTCGCCACGTCACACAATTAATACAATAAACATACATTCATCCAGATAACACAGAGTCCGACTACGGATGAAATCAAAGGAAGAAAAAGATACCACACAGGCTAATCCCTATAGGCCCTAGTAGGAACCACTACTCATCGTCGGGGTATGTCACATACATACGCCCACGCTCTTCATAGAACTCCCACTGAAGCTCTTGCACGTCTCCTGAGTCAAACTCTGAGGTACCTGCATCTGGTTTGTGTAGTAAACTATGAGTCACGAGGACTCAGCAATCTCGTTCCCGTGTATCAAAACTATCAGCAATCTCGTTCCCGTGTATCAAAACTATCAAGTGGCTGCAGCAGGCACAAAGCATATTATGAGGCTAGCTTATGAAGGTAGAGCGAGAAGAGAGTACATGCCAACGGTCGCAACTAGAAGTGATCAAGAAGTGATCCTAACTACTTACGTTCATACATAACCCCACCGTGTTCATTTTCCGAACCACTTCGAAAAGAGACCATCACGGTTACTCACATAGGTAGTGTATTCTTATAGAGTTATGGTGTCAAGTTATCTACAACCGGATATTGACAACTCTAATATGCCACAAAATCATGGGCACGGCTTTCGAAAGTTCAAACCCTGCAGGGGTGTCCCAACTTAGCCCATGACAAGCTCTCACGATCAATGGAGTAACAACTCCATGTTGGGAAGACCCGAGTATTCTCGAAATCCTGTGCACAAGATA
The DNA here is from genome assembly GCA_902687465.1 of Secale cereale. Classification (NCBI taxonomy): domain Eukaryota; kingdom Viridiplantae; phylum Streptophyta; class Magnoliopsida; order Poales; family Poaceae; genus Secale; species Secale cereale. The sequence continues at coordinate 408,866,581 of LR738713.1, forward strand.
TTTCGAAAAAGGTAAAACTAATCCAGCAAGACCTCCTGATGTGCCGTCACCCTGATAAGAGGCACGCGTATCTCGTCGCAGGCCACGATCGGATAAGCTACGCGTACAGGTGCCAAAAACCCAAGTTGCCAAGGGGTGGCCCCGCACAGTGCTCTGTCTTGGACCAACACTCATGAGGAGCACTGGCCTGAGGGATGATTAAGAGTCCTCGGGTGCTAGACGGTCCCTATGCAAGTTTTAGTTATTAGGCAAATGGTAAAACCAAGGTTGGGACTTGCTGGAAAAGCTTTAAACAGAGCGAATTATCGAGGGGGGCCATAAACCCCAACCGTTTTAGGAACGCAAAAGCAAGGAACATAACACCGGTTTATCGGATCCTAAGGCGGCATGAGTGGAACAAAACACCAAGCAGAAGGCTAAGCCTTCCACCCATTACCAAGTATATAGGTGCATTAATTAAATAAGATATATATTGTGTCATCCCAAAGAATCCACGTTCCAACATGGAACATCTTCCATCTTCCATCTTCACCTGCAACTAACAATTCTATAAGAGGGCTGAGCAAAAGCGTAACTTAGCCAATCAACGGTTTGCTAGGAAGGTGGTTAGAGGGTTTCATGGCACATGGGAGGCTGACAAAACAAGAATGGGTAGTGCGACATGCTATAGAGAGACAACTAGCAAAGCAAAGATAGAGGTGATATCGAGGAAGGATCATCTTGCCTGAGATCCCGCAAGGAAGAAGAACGAGTCCACGAAGAAGACAAACGGATGTAGTCGAATGAATCCTCACAACTCCGGAACGAAACCGAAGCTAACGAGAGAAGCAAACCAGAAAGAAGCAAACAACATGGTAAACACACAAGCATAATCATGGAATGATGCACAACCAAGTATGATGCATGTCCGGTTTAAATATGCATGGCATGTCAAAGTGCACAAACAACACTACAATTTAAGTGGAGCTCAATATGAATGAGTTGCATATTGACAAAACAACACATTCTATTTATTTATTTAGTTGACTCTCGTTTATGAACCCAACAAGTTTAAATGTTCTTAACATGGCAAGGGGTAACATGGCAAGAGGTGAAGCATAATAAAACTACACTATCTAGGCAATTTAAATGGGGCCGGAACACAACAAACAACAATTCTGGAAAATCCCCATGTGCAAATTTAGCAATTTTAAGCAATCAACAATTTAAACATTTTAAATTTTGTTATCATGATGTGGATGACATTTGCAAGTTTTATGCAATTTTTATGAAAAAGTTGACATGAAGATGACATGAAGCATTTGGTCGCCATGGCAGAACGAAAAGGGGTGCCATGGCAATGACAACAGAAATGGTGCCACGGGAACATTCCGATGATCCGACAACTCGTCGAGATACCGATGCAAAAGAAGGGTGGCAGGAGTGTGTCATGCAAAGATGGTGGGGGTGCTTCCGGATACCGGGTTCCCACATGTCGGTGGCATGGAAACGAGTGACACTTCAGACACAGTGCAAACATAGGGTGCATCTCATACAACTTGCATTCGTCCACATGCATCGTCTCGACGTTATACCTTCGAAGCGTGTGTTTTCGGGGCGGAACGAGTCGGTGCGAAGTAGAGGAAGTAGACGTTCTCGGGACGGTCATAGTGGAAATAGTGATACACGACGACGGTAGTTGTACATGGGTCTTCGGCGACGGTAGTGGAAGTACTCGTTCACGGGGTCTCGTGGGAAGTAGTCGTTCACGAGGTCTTCGAGGGTCGACGGTATTCCTACACGTTCTGTAGACGAACTTGACAGTTCCGAGGGCTCCGGCCATCGTGGTACTTGGCGCAACACTGTGTAGTCATACATTTTCAAGAGGAACTTGGCGCGTCCAAAATCTTCGAGGATCATCGTGTACTTGACGTTTCGTTGCAGTAGTCGTCCGGGTGGTCCTGCGGTCTTGACTACAGCAGGTCGACGGCTGGGCTGGGCCTTGCTGCAAGCGATGTGGCCAGGTGGTTGGTCAATGCCCTATCCTTGTCCATGTAGGGTTTGGGTGCAGGAGGTGTGTAGGATCCAAAGTATGTCTAGAGGGGGGGTGATTAGACGACTTGACAATATAAAAATTCTGCCTTTTGATCATGAACAGTTTTTGGCAGTTTCACAATAATGATCAATTCAAGTATCACCCTACACATGCAATTCTAGAGTATAAGCAGCGGAAAGTAAATTGCACATGTAGTAAAGAGAGGTGGAGAAGATCAAACGCAGTTTGGAGACACGGAGATTTTTGTCGTGGTTCTGATAGGTGGTGCTATCGTACATCCACGTTGATGGAGACTTCAACCCACGGAGGGTAACGGCTGCGCGAGTCCACGGAGGGCTCCACCCACGAAGGGTCCACGAAGAAGCAACCTTGTCTATTCCATCATGGCCTACGCCCACGGAGGACTAGCCTTACTCGGGGTAGATCTTCACGAAGTAGGCGATCTCCTTGCCCTTACAAACTTCTTGGTTCAACTCCACATCTCAAAGACGGAGGCTCCCAAGCGACACCTAACCAATCTAGGAGGCACCACCCTCCAAAAGGTAATAGATGTTGTTGATGATGATGAACTCCTTGCTCTTGTGCTTCAAATGATAATCTCCCCAACACTCAACTCTCCTCACTGATATGGCTGTGGTGGAAGAAAGGACTGAGTGGAAAGCAACTTGGGAAGGCTAGAAATCAAGTTTCATATGGTAGGAATGGAATGACTTGATCTCAACACAAGGGTAGGTGGTTCTCTTCTCAGAAAGTGTATGGTAGGAGTGGTAGTACTTTCTGATGGCTCTCTCCATGAATGAAGAGGGGGTGGAGGGGTATATATAGCCTCCACACAAAATCCAACCGTTACACACATAATTGAGCAATCTCGGTGAGACCGAAGTGAAAACTCGGTCAGACCGAAAGTTCAAATATAGTGAACGTTGGGGTTTTCGGTGGGACCGAAAATACCATCTCTGTGTGTCCGATATGAGTCAAAGGTAGGAACTTGCCAGAATCGGTGGGACCGAAATCAACAACTCGGATATTCCGAAATGATGACAAACGGTTACAGAAGGTTGGCAGTCCAGTTTCGGTGAGACCGAACTCAAAATCGGATGGACCGAAATATTAGGGTTTGGAAGAATAGCTGAGGTGGTTCATCTCGGTGGGACTGAGTTGGAAGAATCGGTTTGTCCGAGATTACTTATGAGTGTGTTAAGTAGTGAAAGTTGCTGATAGTTGAAGGAGCTAAATCACTAAGCACTTGAGCAACCAGATCATCAACACAACCTCATCCCCTTTTAATAGTATTGGCTTTCCTATGGACTCAATGTGATCTTAGATCACTAAACCAAAAATGGAGTCTTGAGCTTTTGCCAATGCTTGTCTTAGCATTTTGAGGGGTCCACTTCTTCAGACATTTCCATACCCATATCATCGAACTTCTCTGAAATGATTCTCAAGTAAATATTAGTTCAATGATATATATGTTGTTATTAATTACCAAAACCACCCGGGGATTAGTTGCACTTTCAATCTCCCCCTTTTTGGTAATTGATGACAACATATAGATCAAAGCTTCGACAAAAGATATAATCAATGAATAATATCGTCGCTTTGAGAAGTATGTGATAAACAAGAGCTCCCCCTAAATTTGTGCATTATTTAAAATTTGCATTTGAATGCAAATGCACAATCGATTAGGATTATGGGTCACTCTTCCATGTCACATACATCTTGGTGGAGCGCACAAAATGATAAGAATGAATAACATGCACTCAATCACCAAGACAAGAGTAAATAGCCATACAATAAGGAATAGCATATGATAAGCATTAAGCACACATTAAAGCATAGTATGACCAAGCACTCATTAAGGTAGCATCAAACGTAGTAGCAAGCACACTGAAAGTATCGAAAGACCAAAAGAACCAAATGTATCTCAAAGGAAACCGGCAAAAGAACAAAAGAGCACTCTCTCTCTCGAAGCCCTATGATCTATACAATTTCTCCCCCTTTGGCAACAAGTTACCAAAAAGTTCAAAAAGGTATAGAGCTAAGCGTCACTGTGGGCTCTGCTGGCGGCTCCCGTCTGGGTAGATGTCGGAGTAGAAATGACGGCATCAGCGAAGACTTCTGCTGATGTCTGCGCTGGAGGAGTGGATGCTGGAGCTGGAGCTGGAGTAACTGCTGGAGCTGTAGCTGGTGCTGAAGTGGTAGCCCTGGAGTCAGTCACTGGGATAGCTGCAGATCGGGATCCTCTGGGAACCTGAGCAGTCTGGCGATGAGAGTCCTGGACTAGATCATCCTGCATGAGCTCTGCTCTCTCCTGCCTTGCTTCCTCCATGTCTGCCTCAAGCTTGTTGACGGACACCTGAATCTCAGTCAGCTTCACGTCCAGAGCGTGGATCTTGTCCTCAACAATCCTCTCTAGGCTTTCCTGAGATTGCTCAATGCTGGCCAGGCGTTGTTCAATCCTCTGGGTAGCTTCAAGAATCTGCTCTCCGAAGCTCTTTGGTTTAGCTGCTGCTGCTGCTGCCTCTTTGTCAGCTTTAGCTTTCTTCGCAGCTTCAATTTTGGCTTGACCTTCAACTGAGGTTGGATCCTATTCATCCATCACAACTACGTTGTCTTCATGCTTTGGCTGCAGTGGCAAGTGCTTCCTATCCAACATGAATTTGCCCGTGCCAAACTTGGCATTGATGAGCATCTGAATCTGCGGGGCAAATCCACACGACCTCTTCTGGTCAGCTGCAGTCCTCTTAATGGTCTCTACCATTAAGTCCATCACCTTGAAAGGTGCCTTCTCATCGAGAATGTGCAGCATGTTGATAGAATAGCCTCGAATCATGCGGTGGTCTCCAGACTTGGGCATCAAGGTATGCCTCAAAATAGTGTTTGTGGTGGTCAGACCTGCCTGGAGATAGTACACTGAGCCAAGCTTCCACCCTTCCAAATCAGCAGCGGGGATCTCCTTGTACATGTTCTTCATGGAATCATGGCTCTTCTTAGGAATCCCATAGACATCAATGTCGTCCTCTCTCTGTACTAGAGCATTCAGAAGTTCTGCCCATTCTTCAACAGACGAAGAAAACCTTTGACCTTCAGTCATCCAGGTGATCTTGCCATCAGGATAGAAGTGGGATGTGGCGTAGAACTGCATGATCATCTCGTCATTCCAAGCTGTCAGCTCCTGACCCACAAAATCAGCAACTCCACATGCAGTAAAGCTCTCATGCACATGGGGAAAGAAGTCTCGGTGCTCTTCACTGTCAATGTACTTCCAGTCAACATACCTGGTGTCAGCAACAATAGGCTTCTTGTCCATCAGCACGGTCTCATAGAAGTCCTGCTGCTCTCTGGTGTGGAATCTGGGGTCCACAGCAGTCCTTCTCCTCACGGCATATGGATCAGACTGTCTCCATAGCCTGAGACCTTTATCCTTCCTTTCCTTCATATCCTCGGCTTGAGGATGAGCATCGTTGTGGAGCGGCAACTTAGGACGGAGCTTCAGCAACACATGTTCTTCATCTGACTCAAACGGTGGCATCTCACCTTTGTTCTTCTCAGAAGCTGGAATGCTCCTGGTTGTCCTCTTGGGCTTGGCTGGAGCTGCCTTGGCTTGAGCAGGCTTCTTGGGCTTAGAAGAGGCTTGAGCCCTAATAGCATCACCCATGAACTTAGCCTTCTGAGGAGGAGGCTGGGGTGCATCTTCTTCTTCTTCAGCAGCTGCATCAACATGAGGTTCAGCATATACTACCCTCTTCCTCTTGGAAGTCTTCTTCACCTTACTTGGAGCTGGCTCTTCCAAGTTCAGTTTCTTTGCAACAGCTGACTGCTTGACCTTGCTGGTGCCTTTCTTTGACTGCTGCCCTTTGTGCTCTTTGGCCACAACTTTCCTCTTGGGCTTGGAGGTAACTTCCTCAGCAACGAAGTCAGAGTCCTCATCATCAGAATTTCTCTTCTTACTGGTTCTGGTGGCTGCAGGAGGCAAACCACTGGGGGTGCTCCTCTCACCATCATCACTGGAACTACTAGCCTCAGGACTAGTATCTGCCTCAGGGATCTCTGCAAACGATGACTCAGACCTGTTCTGGCTGTCACTGACATCTGACATGGCTGACAACCTGTGAAAAGATAAGGTATAGGCAGAGTAGAGGAGTTATAACAACTGCAGAGGTTTTTGCAAAAAAATGAGTTCAAATCTTAGTTTTGAGTTTTCACAGAATGCATTTCGGTCAAACCGATTTTCAGTTTCGGTGAATCCGAAGTGTATAACGGAAACCTACACACCACTTTCGGTCAGACCGAAATGGGTTTCGGTCCTACCGAAACACTAGGGTTTCACTGAGACTCTACATCGGTCACACCGATTTGCACGAATCGGTTAGACTGAACGGTGCAGTGCAATGGCCAGAGGCCAAATCGGTCAGTCCAAGTTTTCAAAATCGGTTTCACCGAGATGTGTTCTGTGGAAACCTAAACCTAAGAATTTTGCTCGAAACTAAAAGGATCTGATCTGATGTTTAGGGAATATCTCAAACGTGGATAGATACATGGCAAACCAATCATGCAAGAATCAGATGGGGAGCACGAGAGGGATCGGGACTCACCCTAACTTGGTGGAGTCCCTCTACGGCGGCAACGGCGCGGAGAAGATTACCGTTGACGGCGGCGGAGACCTGCGGCGAGGGCGCACAGGCGACGACGGCGACGATCCGAAGACCAGGGCGACGGCAGCAGGGGACTTGGGGGCGAAACGGTTTGAAGAAGTAATCGCGCGCAGCCCTCAGGTATATATATCCCCATACTGTCGGTGGGACCGAGTTGAAAAACTCGGTGACACCGAAATGGCTAACTGCTGTGCAGTTACACATATCGGTCACGCCGAGATTTTGAACTCGGTTTCACCGAGATGAAACCTAGATCAGTCTAAGCGTTTCGGTTGGACCGAGATGGAAAAGTTGGTCAGACCGAAATGGACTTAGAAGGTTTTGGAAGTCAGCCTTAGACGGATCGGTGGCTCCGAGTGCTCCTCACTCGGAGGGTCCGAAAATGACTTGTTCAAAGTTGTGATATGAGCATGAAAAGAATTTGAGACAAGAAAGCATAGATAGCTAGGGAAGGTGCTTAGGCATTCTTGTCCATCCATTTGGCCAGAAAAGTCAAAACAATCAAAACAACAAATGGATGTCCTTGAATGGATGAAATCATGCATTCAACATGCTCACACAATAAGATAGCAACTGAAATATGTGTCAAACATGCACAACCAATACTCTAGCTACTAGCACACAATTTGTCGATGACTAGGTCATCTATATATGAGTATTTTGACTTAGGAGCCAAATGAGAACATTTGATCATAGGTCATACTCATCGTTTAAGCACAAGTGGGGTTACCACTTTTACATAAAGCATTGATGTGTTCACATCATTTGAAGATGCTTTAGCTCAATTTTTAGAGCAAAGCTCCCCCTAGATGTGAGAACCCCTTTTAAAGGGTCAAACTAACCTTGGGTTGTCGTAGAAGACTTCATGTAGATGTTGAAGATGTGGATGCTCAATGTTGATGTAGATCATCAAGAGTTGGGAGCTATCCTTTGGATTAGGGCACTTTCAATACCTACATGGGTTAGTCCCACAAGGAACAAGCAAGGATATCCATAGACATAGATTGAAGTTCACAAAAGATGATGTCCATGAAAGCAATGATTACCTTGTCCCTTGACTTACCAACAAGAGGGTTTGTGACTCCATGAACTAGTGCATGATGTGGAAGTTGATTGCACAAGTTCTTGCCAAAATGAATATGAGTGAAGTATGTTGGCGAAGTCACCCTCAAGAACCTTCTAGTTCTTCTTCTTTGGGATCCACATCATCTTGATGGGAATCCTTGGAGTTGTAGTTGAGCTTGACGAAGTAGAACTTGATGTGTCCTTGGGAACCCACTTGACCATGGCTTGAGGTGCTTCAATGAATGCATCAATCTCCTCTTGAAGCTTGTCCTTGGCCTTTAGCTTGTGGTCTTGTGGTGGAAGGTCATCTTGAGCTTGTTCCACATTGGAAGAAGTAGGATCATACTTCTCCTTTTGTGAAACAAACTGTGGAGTAGGGTATTGACCTTCTTCCCACTCAACACCTTCGGCGTTGAACTTTCGCTCAAAACCAATCCCTTGATTCTTCCGGTGACTTCCTTGTTTGCGAACAATTTCCTCAAAGTTCTTGCTTCCGGCAAGACTCTTGTAGACACCTTTCTCTATGATTTCCTTCAATAAGCTATTTTCTTGCTCAAGTGTAACTTGGCTTGAAACATTGTTAGTGGAATCAAGAGAACTACTAGAAGTAACAATATTGGGTTTAACATTGTTATTGTTACTACTAGAGGAAGAACTTTTCTTATGCTTGTCATGCTTAGTCTTAATAGGTGGCAAGAAATTAGACAAGAGAAGTCGTTTGGCAAGATATGAAGAACTCTTCTTTCGAAGATCGTCATTGATCGCTTTTAGAAACTCATGTTCTTGCTCTAGAGTGAGCTTCTCGAAGCGTAGCTTCTCATGAGATCTTAGGAGCTCTCTATGATCTTCTTGAGTTGTTTCATGAGCTAACTTAAGAGTGTTTAGTTCTTTAGTTAGACGCTCAATCTCCTTCATAGCATTGTCATTCGACTCTTCTCGACTATAAAGACTACTAGCATTTTCATCATTACTAAGCTCACTAGATTTATCATTCAAGAGCTCATCTTCACCAAGCAAGTCATCCTCATCACTATCAAAGTCAATGAATTCAGGGTGTGTTACCTTGGGACCTTTAGCCATGAAGCATCTTCCAATTCCCTCATTTGGTGAATCAAATAAGTCGTAGGAGTTGGAGTTGGAGGATACGAGTGCAAGTCCAGCAACACCTTCATCTTGACTATAGTCGGAGTCGGAGTGATAGCTTCCATCGGATTGATTGTCAGAGTCGGAGCCGGAGACCCATTCACCAACATGAGCTTGATGTCTTCTTCTTGTGTAGCTCCTTGATGACTTGTCTTTCCTCTCCGAATCCTTGCTTCTCCGAGAGGGTCTTCGTTCATAACGATCATCTCTACTCCTTCTCTCTCTCCGAGGTGACTCATCTCTTGCTCTTCTTCTTGGAGATTCTTCTCTTCTCTTGTGGGGAGCCGTACACTCATTTGAGAAGTGTCCGGGTCTTCCACAATTGTAGCAGTTTCGATCACGACTAGAAGATCTCTTTCCATCATATGATCTAGACTTTGAGCTTCTTTCTTTGCCTCTATTCTTGTAGAACTTGTTGAAGTTCTTGACCATTAGGCTTATCTCTTCATTGGAAATTAGCTTGTCACTTGAGGAAGTAGGAGCATCACTTGTAGCTTTGTAAGCACCACTTGACTTGTTGTGAAGCTCTTCCTTATCCTTAAGTGTCATCTCATGAGCAACAATTCTTCCAATGACTTCAGTTGGCTTGAGAGTCTTGTAGTTTGGCATCATTTGGATCAAAGTGCACACGGTGTCATACTTTCCATCCAAAGCTCTGAGAATCTTCTTAATGATGAATCGGTCGGTCATTTCTTCGCTTCCTAAGCCGGCAATCTCATTTGTGATTAGAGCAAGCCTAGAGTACATTTCAGCGACTCCTTCACCATCCTTCATCTTGAACTTGTCAAGTTGACCTTGAAGAATATCTAGCTTTGATTCCTTCACAGATTCAGTACCTTCGTGCATTTCAACCAAAGTATCCCAAATCTCTTTAGCATTCTCAAGACGGCTGATTTTGTTGAACTCCTCGGGACACAAAGCATTGAAGAGAATGTCACAAGCTTGAGCATTGTTTTGCAACATCCGCAACTCTTCCGGTGTAGCTTCACGATCCGGAACTTTTCCTTCTTCGAAGAAATCACCTTGCATACCAACACAAATAATGCCCCATGCGGCTGGGTTATGACCAAGAATATGCATTTTCATTTTATGCTTCCAACTAGCAAAATTTGTACCATCAAAGTAAGGACCTCTACGATAATTACCCTCACTAGACGCCATACTCTCCTAGGTTGTGAAACCAAGCTTATGGAGTCCAATGCAATGGAAACCAAAACAATGGAGACCAAAGCTCTGATACCACTTGTAGGATCGAAAGTATGTCTAGAGGGGGGTGATTAGATTACTTGACAATATAAAAAATCTGCCTTTTGATCATGCAATGTTTTTGGCAGTTTCACAATTAAGATCAATTCAAGTATCACCCTACACATGCAATTCTAGAGTATAAGCAGCGGAAAGTAAATTGCACATGTAGTAAAGAGAGGTGGAGAAGATCAAACGCAGTTTGGAGACACGAAGATTTTTGTCGTGGTTCCGATAGGTGGTGCTATCGTACATCCACGTTGATGGAGACTTCAACCCACGGAGGGTAACGGCTGCGCGAGTCCACGGAGGGCTCCACCCACGAAGGGTCCACGAAGAAGCAACCTTGTCTATTCCATCATGGCCTACGCCCACGGAGGACTAGCCTTACTCGGGGTAGATCTTCACGAAGTAGGCGATCTCCTTGCCCTTACAAACTTCTTGGTTCAACTCCACATCTCAAAGATGGAGGCTCCCAAGCGACACCTAACCAATCTAGGAGGCACCACCCTCCAAAAGGTAATAGATGTTGTTGATGATGATGAACTCCTTGCTCTTGTGCTTCAAATGATAATCTCCCCAACACTCAACTCTCCTCACTGATATGGCTGTGGTGGAAGAAAGGATTGAGTGGAAAGCAACTTGGGAAGGCTAGAAATCAAGTTTCATATGGTAGGAATGGAATGACTTGATCTCAACACAAGGGTAGGTGGTTCTCTTCTCAGAAAGTGTATGGTAGGAGTGGTAGTACTTTCTGATGGCTCTCTCCACGAATGAAGAGGGGGTGGAGGGGTATATATAGCCTCCACACAAAATCCAACCGTTACACACATAATTGAGCAATCTCGGTGAGACCGAAGTGAAAACTCGGTCAGACCGAAAGTTCAAATATAGTGAACGTTGGGGTTTTCGGTGGGACCGAAAATACCATCTCTGTGTGTCCGATATGAGTCAAAGGTAGGAACTTGCCAGAATCGGTGGGACCGAAATCAACAACTCGGATATTCCGAAATGATGACAAACGGTTACAGAAGGTTGGCAGTCCAGTTTCGGTGAGACCGAACTCAAAATCGGATGGACCGAAATATTAGGGTTTGGAAGAATAGCTGAGGTGGTTCATCTTGGTGGGACTGAGTTGGAAGAATCGGTTTGTCCGAGATTACTTATGAGTGTGTTAAGTAGTGAAAGTTGTTGATAGTTGAAGGAGCTAAATCACTAAGCACTTGAGCAACCAGATCATCAACACAACCTCATCCCCTTTTAATAGTATTGGCTTTCCTATGGACTCAATGTGATCTTGGATCACTAAACCAAAAATGGAGTCTTGAGCTTTTGCCAATGCTTGTCTTAGCATTTTGAGGGGTCCACTTCTTCAGACATTTCCATACCCATATCATCGAACTTCTCTGAAATGATTCTCAAGTAAATATTAGTTCAATGATATATATGTTGTTATTAATTACCAAAACCACCCGGGGATTAGTTGCACTTTCAAGGTGCTCGGAGCAGCGGCAATAGCATCGGACTTGGCCGGAGGAGGAGCAAGGAGGGGCGGGCAGAGGACGGCGCCACAAGCGGTAGGTTGGAGAGGCGCCTTGGCATGATGGAGATGACGCAACAACGAGCCCGTCACGGTCGATGGGGCTGAGCGAGATCTCGAGGTCGAAGTCGACGAGGTGAGGGCGTCGGGGTAGAGCAGATGATGGCGTGACGGTGGCCGTAGGGCGGAGTCGAGGCCGGAGCAGAAGTGGTGTGGCGGCTCGGCTAGGGAAGGCAAGGCGGCACGGCACGGGCCATGGAGCTAATGGGCGCGGCGACTGCAGGGCGCCGGTCGGGACGGAGCAGGGAGGCGGGGTGGCGATGGAGGTGCTCAAGCGCGAGGCGGAGCTTGGCGGCGGCCGGTAGGGAGGGGACGAAGAGGAGGCGGAGGGCGGCTCGACGAGGCGGGTCGATTGGGTGGCGCAGAGGCAGCAGGACGCTGGACGCAGGGTGTAGAGGTCCATGGCGCGGCTCCGATGACGTGGACGAGGCGAGAAGAAGTGGATCCGGACGGAGGTGAAGGGTCGTTCCAGATTGGGGCCAGGGTGGCCTCGGTGACCGGCGGCAGCGGAACGAAGCATCCATGGCGGGTTCTCTATGTGTGCAAGTGGCAGCGAGCGAGGGAGGAAGAGGGAGCGAAGAAGGGATCAATATGAGCTATCGGGTAGCTAGGGTTATGGGGATTGGGGGTGCGGCTCGGCCTTGTGCCAAAATGGGTTGGGCTCTCTCTCTCTCCCTTCTCAGTTCTTATATTGTCCCCTCTTCTATTTCCCTATTACAGAAAATAGCAAAGAAGAAAAATGAGAAGGAAGGGTTAGATATATAATTTGGGCATGGGGATAATTTCCCTGGACTCGCAAAGAAAAAATGTTTGTCCCAAGAAAATAGAAGTGAGCATGGGCGTGAAGATGAATTCAAACTCATTTCACTTTAATTCAAATGAGTGTGGGAAGGAAGTGGGTAATTGGTAGGTCCAAAATGCTCGGATTTTTAGAGGAGCCTCGATAAAAGAGATAAGATTTATTAGCAAAGTTTGAGGAACAAACTTGACATAGGAAAGACATGTGAACTACCAGCAAGTGTGTTATCGTTGATTTCAAACTAATGGAATATTTTTAATAGCTCCCATAAATATTACGAGGATATGTTATAAAGAGAAAACACCATGTGAATTCCCTCGATTTAAATAGATCGAAGATCCATGCAATTTATTTAGTTGAGTTTTAAAATTAAATAACATGATGTCATGATGACATGATTCAAAGAAAAATCAAATAAAACACACGGCGAAATCCGGAATAGCTGGAAGTCTTCTGGAGCGTCGGTCTTGGGGAGTCACACAGCATCATCACGGACAATGGCTCTAATTTTGATTCGGAAGAGTTCAAAGATTTTTGCGTTGCCCAAGGCACTTGGGTGGACTACGCGTCCGTCGCTCACCCGTAGTCGAATGGTCAAGCAGAAAGAGCGAACGGTCTTATTCTCCGATGACTGAAGCCTCGACTCATGTGTGACCTTGATCATGCAGCTGGCGCCTGGGTCACCGAACTATCGTCTGTTTCGTGGGGTCTGAAGACGACTCTGTGCTGATCCACCGAGCACTCACCTTTCTTCATGGTGTATGGAGCCGAACCGGTCTTGTCGACTGACATCCTTCACAATGCACCCCGAGTGGAACTTTACACATAAGCTGAGGCAGAACAGGCACGCCAAGATGTCGTTCATCTCCTCGAAGAAGAGCGCGAGCTGCCTTTGATTCGGTCGACGATATACCAGCAAGATCTCCATCGATTCCACGCCAGAAATGTCAGAAGCTGAACCTTTCACGAAGGGGATCTAGTCCTCTGAGTGGATCAGCAGTGCCCTCACAAGCTAGCCCCCGCATGGAAAGGCCCCTTCGTCATCACCAAGGTGCTGCATAACGGGTCCTACCACCTCTACAACCTAAAAAAGCGAATCGACGAAATGCGCACCTGGAACGCCGACCTCCTTCGTCGTTTTTTCACCTAATTCTCGAACAATTGATGTAATAAAAGCACTCCATTCGTTGTTATCAAGACTCGACTCATGCAGTCTTATAATCATTGTTGTTTGTACATGCATATGTGTAAAGCCCCTTCCCCCAAGTGGGTGACTTCACCGCGAAATCCATTTTCGTCTAAGTTTCAAAAAGACTTAGCCGTGAAATCCGTTTTCGCCTAAGTTTCAAAAACACTCCGAGTGAGAGCGTCCCTCTCACTCGAGGGCTTAGCCGTGAAACCCATTTTCGCCTAAGTTTAAAAAACACTCCGTGTGAGAGCGTCCCCCTCACTCGGGGGCTTAGCTGCGAACCAGATTCGCCTAAGTTTCAAAAACACTCCGAGTGAGAGCGTCCCTCTCACTCAGGGGCTTAGCTGCGAACCAGATTGGCCTAAGTTTCAAAAATACTCCGAGTGAGAGCGCCCCTCTCACTCAGGGGCTTAGCTGCGAACCAGATTCGCCTAAGTTTCCAAAACGCTCCGAGTGAGAGTGTCCCTCTCACTCGGGGGCTTAGCTGCGGACCAGATTCGCCTAAGTTTCAAAAATACTCCGAGTGAGAGCGTCCCTCTCATTCAGGGGCTTAGCTGTGAACCAGATTCGCCTAAGTTTCAGAAATGCTCCGAGTGAGAGTATCCCTCTCACTCGGGGGCTTAGCTGCGAACCAGATTCGCCTAACTTTCAAAAACACTTCGAGTGAGAGTGTCCCTCTCACTCGGGGGCTTAGCTACGAACCAGATTCGCCTAAGTTTCAAAAATGCTCCGAGTGAGAGCGTCCCCCTGCGAATCAGATTCGCCTAAGTTTCAAAAACACTCTGAGTGAGAGCACCCCTCTCACTCGGGGGCTTGGCTGCGAACCAGATTTGCCTAAGTTTCAAAAACGCTCCGAACGAGAGCGTCCCTCTTACTCAGGGGCTTAGCTACGAACCAGGTTCGCCTAATTAACTAGATTCCTCTAAACACCTAAAGGTTGCACTCTGAGTTGCACCACAAGTAAAACGTCGGGTTGTACTCTGAGTTGTGCCACAAGTACAACGACAGGTTGCACACTGAGCTTCGCCACAAGTACAATGTCGGGTTGCACTCTGAGCTATGCCACAAGTACAACGTTAGGTTGCGCTCGGAGTTGTGCCACAAGTACAACGTAAGGTTGCACTCTGAGCTGCGCCACAAGTACAATGTCAGGTTGCACTCTGAGCTGCGCCACAAGTACAATGTCAGGATCACAAATGCAATGTCAGCTCCGAGTGAAGTGCGACCCACTCACTCGGGGACTCAACTACGGCACTACAAGTACAAAGTCAATGAATCTGAAGACAATAGCAGCTACATCCTGATAAAAGCAACAGAGTTCAGAACCGTGGGCAGAAGTACTCGGACATCAGGTCCAAACGAGTTTTAACGATTACAAAATCACTCGGCATCCCAAGGCAAATAGAGCCAGAACATAAAAAGTTTTCACTCTGCAGGAGGGCTGGTAGGCTCGACGAAGGTGTCTAGGTCAATGCCGTCTGCAATCCGAGTGGCCGCGTCCAAGAAAGTTTGCATGAAACTCTAGAACTGGAGCTTCTTCATGTTTGCTACCTTGAGAGTCTTCAGTTTATCTTCCTTGGCATCTTTGCAATGGGCACACACAAGCGAGAGCGCCACATCAGCTCCGTAGCAGGCGACAGACTTCTTCCATGATTGAACTCGGCCTGGGAGCTCATATAGTCGAGTCATAAGTGACTCGATATCATTCTAGAGCCGCTCTTCTGGCCATAGCTCCTTGTCTATCCCAGTGAGTGTCGTCTTCAGTCGACCGGTGTATCCCAGGATGCCCTCAAGGTGCACTTCGAGTCGTAGTAAGTTCATGGCGGCGGCAGCACCCACAAGTGACTTGATAGGGTCCAGCCCGGTTTTGATTTTATCTGTCTCCCGGGCAAAGCTTTGGCAGAATTCTGCATGAAGAACAAAAGTGTGAGTCAACAACATTCTCAAGAAATATTGCTCCAAGTGTGTTCTCAGTGCAACATACCTTCAAGCGAGATGTACAGCTTCTGAGCGAGCCCCCCCCCCCAAATATTCTTCTAGCTCATTCCTCTTCAGAGTGAGTTGGTCGACCTTGTCGGACAATGCAATCTTCTCGTCCCGCAGCTGAGCAGCTTCCTTCTTCGCTTCATCAACCGCAGTCTTTAGGGTTACATTGTCTTCCTCAAGTTTGCTGACTGAAGCCGGCTTCCGGTCCGCCACTGTGGTTTTCTCCCTGGCAGTCTTCTGAGCTGCAGCGAGGTCCATATCCTTCGCCTCCAGGGCCTTCTTCATGGTTTCTAAAGAAACAGCAACCCTGAGTCGAGCTTCAGCCGATGATTCTCACTACGCACATCTCTCCGAGTGGAATTACCAAATTCAAGGAGTAGAATGGGAAAGAAACGGAGTTCTTAGTCGATAATTTTTTTACCTCCCATGGCCTTCACTTCAGTTCGGGAATGCTCCAGCTTCTTCTTGGTGGCCTCCAGCTCCAGTTCGAGCGAGATTTTCTCCTTTTCCATATCAGCATATTGGCTCCCAAGTTCAGAGGATTTCTGCAATCAGTAGAAGGACTAGTCAATCGACAGGAACAAGCAAACGATGGACGAATTCAGTTAACCAGCATAAAGAAAAAGAGAGAGAGTTCTTAGACCACTACCGACTGCCAGCAGTCGACAACGATCTCGGGGACTACACCCAGTGGGTGCACTAAGCGTGCCCCCACTGGTCCTGATTTCCCACTCGGAGAGGTCCGTCCAATTCGAGCCCCCCCCCCCCC
>LR738713.1:408883149-408935472 GCA_902687465.1 Secale cereale
CCCCAAAAAAGAGATATCAGAGCTCTAAGACCCCTGCCAACTACCCGCAGTCGACAACGGTCTCAGGGACTACACCCAGTGGGTGCACTAAGCGTGCCCCCACTGGTTTTGATTTCGTATCAAGGGAAACCTACTGATTGAAACGAAGATTTAGAAACAACTACAAGTATGAGACCCCCGCCGACTGCCCGCAGTCGACGACGGTCTCGGGGACTACACCCAATGGGTGCACTCAGCGTGCCCCCACTGGTTTTGACTTTCCACTCGACACGGCCTGCCCGGTCGGAGCGAGCAAAGTACCCACTTGACACGGTTCGAGCGGAAGAGCTACATGATAAACTAAAACACCCAGTGGGTGTACAGACGGACTCAAGGTGCAGACCTACGGTAGATGCACAATAAAAGTTCCAAAACGCTCATTCACTGGCATCTCTCAGAGGCAAAGCAAAGACAAGGTTAAGGCTTTAGAAAAACAATTGGAAATCAACTTACAATCCCACTTACTCGGGCATTAGCTTGAAGGGAGGAGCTTGCATCATAGGCACCTCTGACGGCTTCATACGCCACCTTTAGTCGATCCACCATCAATCCATCTTAGATCATCGCTTCCTTGGCAGCACCTACCTAGTCCTCAGGGACATGGTACAGTGCGAACTGAGGTGGAGCTGGTGGTGGAGTTGGAACTCATGGTGAAGTCGGAGCTGGTGGCACCATTGATGCGCTCGGAACTGATGGCTGTCTTGCCAGGCCTGAAGCATGAACAGTCCGGGCGGGTCGTTGGTCAGTCGACAGAGGATCAACAAAAGAAGCTGCAGCCCAGGACGAGCCTCCGAGCTCCTGAAAAACAGGCTCAGCAAACGAGCGAGGCGTGCGACTGGCAGGCGCCCTTCTGCTTGAGGGTCTTCCCCTCCTCCCCATGCTCCTCTGGGCCTCATCATCATCATCATCGGGAAGCTGGATAATCTTTGTCGGACCTACGGTTTTGCCGAACGAGATCTCAGTCGACCACTCTAATCGATTAGCAAAAGGCAAATTCATCTGTCTCAAGTTTACCTGCTCGTGAAGTGACAACGTCGGCCGTTTTCGCATCACCTTGTTTGTCGTCTATCTCCATGTGAGACGTTGCGGAAGTGGCAGCCCTGAAAATGCAAAATCCCACTCGGTTAAGATAGAACCAAGAATTTGCGCCAGCAACAGCCAAATAAAGGGAGAAACATTCACCCCGAAGTAACGGGAACATCCACTTTGATCTTGGGCAGGGCCTTCCGAGGCTTGGTGGCGGCAACTTTGGCTTGCTTCACGGTTTTCTCAGTCGGTTCCGAGGTTGACGTCCGACAGCACTTCGAGGTCTTGGCACTCGACACCACTGCCATGCCTTGGCCACCCGCGGGGTCCTGCATCTGCTTGGAGCGCCTCTTAGTGCGGGGCGGTGACTCGATCTCGTCGCTCCTGTCCGAGTCAGAGTTGTCTTCGTCACTTTCTTCCTCATAGTCGATGATGGCACTCCCGCCCTCACTCCCGCCTTCCTCCAGTTGCTGCTCTCCATTCGGCATGGAATACATCCTCATGAAGACCTGCAACACACCAGTCGATGAGTTGGGACGGTCCCAAGAACAGTTGCATATGAAAGAACACAAGAGAAAAAAATCACTCGACAGGATAGCGCCTAACCTCCCCGGGAGCATGCTCGGCGTCGTATGGCAAGATCCGCTTGGATCCACATGGGTTGTCCTTGATTCCAGTGATGCTCGTCAAACACTGGGCCACCGTTTTCTCGTCAACCTCCTCTGGGCAGATTCGAGCGGTGTCATTTGGGCCCAAGTACATCCACGTGGGATGGTCGCGAGCTTGCAAAGGCTGGATACGGCGACTCAAGAACACCTCTAACAGGTCCATACCCGTCACCCCACCCTAAACGAGGGTAACGACGGCGTTGACCAAAATGGCAACTTCACCTTTCTCCTCCGCAGTAACTTGCATGGAACGAGCTTGGTTGATTCTATCTAAAGTGAAGAGGGGAAGTCCAGTCGGATAGACAGGAGTCAGAATGTCCTTGCAGTAAAACCAAGTCGACTGTCAACCCCTCACTGACTCAGGAAACATCATCGGAGGGAATGTACTCCTACCTCTCATCTGGATTCCCAACCCCCCACACCTCTGAATCACATGCGACTTTTCGTCAGTCGGATTGGCCTTCTTCACCGATTGAGATCGACAAGTGAAGATATGATTGAACATCCCCCAATGAGGTTGGCACCCCAGAAAACTCTCGCACATCGTGATGAATGTAGCAAGGTAGGAGATGGTATTGGGAGGGAAGTGATGGATCTGAGCACCAAATAAATTCAAGAAACTTCGGAAGAATGAGTGAGGGGGCAGAGAAAGACCTTGGTCGACGTGGGCGGTGAGCAGGACACATTCTCCCTCGCGCGGCTCGGGCTCTGTCTCCCTCCCTAGCAACCTCCAAGACCCAGGCGCAATGAGACCATCGACGGCGAGGCCCTCTAGATCTTCCTTAGTGACCGTAGAGCGGATCCAGTCCCCCTGGATCCAACCAGGCAACAGACCGGACCGCGAGGATGGATCTTCACAGGTCCGTCCTTCGCCATTGGTGACAAGCTCTAGCGAGAAAATGGAAGAAGAGGGGGGCAAAGAGGCGAGCGGAGAAGTGAATGGGAGGCACAGTACCGCATCTCGGTTGTAGTGCTCTTAATAGCCGCACCTCCAAGTGGCTGACCAGTGGGCCCAGGCGATGTGGTCACATCCCGAAACAGATGGCTGCTCGATACGTGGCGAAAAAGGCGGCGCGGGAATCAAGGAGCCCCTGTCAGCACGTCCCGTTTACTGCGCTAATGCACCGTCCCGTCCCGCGCGCTTCTCCGCACTTCTAAATCTCGAAAAATTCGGAGCGCGCAGGGCAGCAAATCATGCCAAAGATACACCGGCCCATCCGGCTCGGTAACTGACCGTCCGAGTTCACTCGACAAGTCCTGAAAGACCGGAATGAATAGAGGTAACTAGCGGACAGGCGAACCGTGAACACACCTGCGGGTACTTTGGGAGATTCACTCGGAACTCCGAGGCGTATTCAACCTGCTCCAGTCAACCTCCTCCCCAGTCGACCCTCAATCCATTCGTGGGCTAATGACGAAGACATGTGCCTAGGGTAGGGTCTTAGGCCTAACCTACATGACCCACCCAAGGACACCATACGAAGATCAGGAAAGACTCCATAGAAAATATCGACTGAAATATTCTCTGGAGAAATACACTCGACAGGAAAAGTCACTTGGATAACTCATCTCCACTCGACGTCAGAAGAGCCCACTCGACGGCCAGGATCCCAAAGGCCACGCCTGAAGAGCAACAGACAGGCATTCACTCCGTAGTCATAAAGACCATTTAATGCAGACGTTATCAGTAAATGTTAAAGACTTAACTCTCATTGAACCCTTGTGCAACTAATGGCTGGAGGGGTCCGGCGCACTCTATATAAGCCTCCCCCCCAGGCACAAGGGTTCGCAACCCCTATAACTTCAACACATTCCAGTCGACAAGCCTCCGCGGCACCGAGACATGGGGCTTTTACCTCCTTTGAGAGGGGCATGAACTCGTAAAATCATTGTCACAACCTTGCCATAGCTAGGACTCTGCCTCTTTCCAACCCCCTACTCTTACTGTCAGATACGCTCCCACGACACTTGTCATTCTTCTTGAAGTTCCCTTTCTTTCCCTTGCCATTTTACTTCAAACTAGTGGTCTTGTTAACCATCAACACTTGATGCTCTTTCTTGCTTTTTACATTCGTTGATTTCAGCATCGCGAAGATCTCGGGAATCGTTTTCGTCATCCCTTGCATATTATAGTTCATCACGAAGTTCTAGTAGCTTGGTGATAGTGACTATAGAACTCTGTCAATCACTATCTTATCTGGAATATTAACTCCCACTTGATTGAAGTGAATGTAGTACCCAGACATTCTGAGCACATGCTCACTAGCTGAGCCATTCTCATCCATCTTGTAGGAAAAGTACTTGTTAGATGTCTCATACCTCTTGACATGGGAATGAGTCTGAAATACCAATTTCAGCTCTTGGAACATCTCATATGCTCTGTGGCATTCAAAACGTTTTTGAAGTCCCGGTTCTAAGCCGTAAAGCATGGCGCACTAAACTATTAACTAGTCATCATATCGAGCTTGCCAAACGTTCATAACGTCTGCATCTGCTCCTGCAACAGCTCTGTCACCTAGCAGTGCATCAAGGACACAATACTTCTATGCAGCAACGAGGATAATCCTCAGATCACGGACCCAGTCCGCATCATTTCTACTAAGATCTTTCAACTTAGTTTTCTCGAGGACCGTCTCAAAAACAGGGGGGCTAAATCTCAAGCTATTGATATATAACATAGATATGCAAATACTATGAGGACTAAGATCATGATAAATTAAGTTCAATTAATCAAATTACTAATGAACTCCCACTTAAAATAACATCCCTCGGGTTATCTAAGTGATATATGATCCAAATCAACTAAACCATGTCTGATCATCACGTGAGATGGAGTAGTCATCAATGGTGAACATCTCCATGTTGATCATATCTACTATATGACTCATGTTCGACCTTTCGGTCTCTAGTGTTCCGAGACCATTTTTGTACATGCTAGGCTCGTCAAGTTTAACCCAAGCATTATGCGTGTGTAAAACTATCTTACACCCGTTGTATGTGAAAATAGAGTCTATCACACCCGATCATCACGTGGTGTCTCGAAACGACAACTGTAGCAATGGTGCATACTCGGGGAGAACACTATTATCTTGAAATTTAATGAAGGGATCATCTTATAATGCTACCTCCGTACTAAGCAAAATAAGATGCATAAAAGATAAACATCACATGCAATCAAAATATGTGACATCATATGGCCATCATCATCTTATGTTTTTTATCTCCATCTCCAAAGCAACATCATGATTTCCATCGTCACCGGCTCGACACCTTGATCTCCATCGTAGTATCGTGGTCGTCTCACCAACTATTGCTTCTACGTCTATTGCTAACTCATAGCGATAAAGTAAAGCAATTACATGGCGCTTGCATTTCATACAATAAAGAGACAACCATAAGGCTCCTTCTAGTTGCCGATAATTTACAAAACATGATCGTCTCATACAATAACGTATAACTCACCATGTCTTGACCATATCACATCACAACATGCCCCGCAAAAACAAGTTAGACGTCCTCTACTTTGTTGTTGCAAGTTTTACGTGGCTGCTACGGGCTTCTAGGAAGTACCGTTCTTACCTACGGCACATAAACCACAACGGTGATCTATCAAGTTTGTTGTTTTAACCTTCAACAAGGATCGGCCGCAGTCAAATCCGATTCAACTAAAGTAGGGGAAAAAGACACCCGCCAGCCACCTTTATGCAAAACAAGTTGCATGTCTGTCGGTGGAACCGGTCTCATGTACATGGACATGTAAGGTTGGTCCAGGCCGCTTCATATTACAATGCCGCCGAATCAAAATAAGACGTTGGTGGTAAGCAGTATGATGATCATTGCCCACAACTCTTTGTGTTCTACTCGTGTATATCATCTATGCATTGACCTAGCTCATGATGCCACTGTTGGGAAACATTGCATGGAAAACAAAAAAGTTCTACGCACACGCAATGATCTATCCATGGAGATGCATAGCAACGAGGGGGAGAGTGTTTCTACGTACCCTCGTAGACCGTAAGCGGAAGCGTTTCACAACGCGGTTGATGTAGTCGAACTTCTTCGCGCTTCAACCGATCAAGTATCAAACACACGGCACCTCCGCGTTCTACACACGTTCAGCTCGGTGACGTCCCTCGCCTTCTTGATCCAGCAAGACGTCGATGTAGTAGATGAGTTCTGTAAGCACGACGGCGTGGTGATGGTGATGGTGAAGTGATCTCCGTAGGGTTTCTCCTAAGCACTACAAAAATATGACCGGGTGTAAACGGTGGAAGGGGGTGCCGCACATGGCTAACAATTGATGTGTTGTGTTAGCCCCCCTCATATATATAGGTGGGAGGGGGAGGGAAGGCTGCCATGGGGTGCCCCAAGTAGGCCAAATCCTAATTTGGGTCCTCCTTGGCCGTGCCCCCTCCTTGCCATGTTTGTTTGGAGGGGGGAGGAAAGAGGGGGAGGGGGAAAGGAAGGGGGAATCATATTCCCTTTCTTTCCTTTCCTTCTTCCCCTTTCCTCCTCCACCTTGGCCGGCCCATATGGGGGCGCACCAGCCCCTTGTGGCTGGTGTGTTTCCCCTCTTGGCCCATAAGGCTCATATCTTTTGTCGGGGGTGCCCGGAACACTTTCGGTGATCAGATATGTACCCGCTACCCTCCGGAACACGTCCGGTGTCCGAATACCATCATCCTATATATCAGTCCTTACATCTCGACCATTTCGAGACTCCTCGTCATGTCTGTGATATCATCCGGGACTCCGAACAACATTCGGTCACCCAATCGCATAACTCATATAATACTATATCGTCAACGAACGTTAAGCGTGCGCACCCTACGGATTCGAGAACTATGTAGACATGACCGAGACACCTCTTCGGTCAATAACCAATAGCGGAACCTGGATGCCCATATTGGCTCCTACATATTCTACGAAGATCTTTATCGGTCGAACCGTTATGACAACATACACAATTCCCTTTGTCTGTCGGTATGTTACTTGCCCAAGATTCGATCGTCGGTATCTCTATACCTAGTTCAATCTCATTACCGGCAAGTATCTTTACTCGTTCCGTAATACATCATCCCGTGACTAACTCATTAGTCATTTTCTTGCAAGGCTTATTATGATGTGTATTACCGAGAGGGCCCAGAGATACCTCTCTGATACTCGGAGTGACAAATCCTAATCTCGATTCATGCCAACCCAACAAAACACCTTCGGAGGTAGATGTAGAGCATCTTTATAATCATCCGGTTACGTTGTGACGTTTGATAGCACACAAGGCATTCCTCCGGTATCCGGGAGTTGCATGATCTCATAGTCAAAGGAATAAGTATTTAGCAATAAACTATATGATCAATGATAAGCTAACAGATGGGTATTGTCCATCATATCATTCTCATAATGATGTGATCTCGTTTATCAAATGAAAACTTATGTCCATGGTTATGAAACCTTAACCATATTTGATTAATGTGCTAGTCTAATAGAGGCTTACTAGAAACACAGTATTTGTTTATATATTCACACATGTATTTAGGTTTCCAGTCAATAAAATTTTAGCATGAATAATAATTTTTTATCATGAATAAGGAAATATAAAACAATAACAACTTTATTGTTGCCCCTAGGGCATATTTCCATCACAAATATGGTACGTAGATCCTTCACACTCATGTTGTTAGGTCCTCACTTTTCGACGGCCCAGTCCGCTAGTGAGTCATGTTGAGACGGAGTCCAATCTAGCTTGCCCAATGCCTCCCAAATATTCGCCCAAGCCATCCTCGCAAAGACGTGCGTGAGTAGTATATGGTTAGTTGTTTCCTCTTCCTGATCACAGAACGGACACGAGTCCTGGTGAGGTAGCCATATCCGCGCTAGACGATCCGATGTCCAACATCTATCCCTCAGGGCCAGCCAAGTGAAGAATCTGCACCATGAGGGGGCACGCGGCTTTCATGTTAGGTCCGCCGTCGGGATGACCTCTCTACCCCCAAAAACCAGCCGCGTAAGCAGATTTCACCGAGAATTGCCCACTTGCCTCCCACGACCAAGTTATCTTGTTCGGCATGTTATCCATAGGCTCCCAAGTTGTAACCCTTTGCCAAAGTGAGAGAAACTCTTCCAGTGTGTTTGGTCCTATGTCAGGGCCAAAATCCATCGCCCAACATCCAGTCTCCACAGCCGGACCCACCAATCGAGATGATCTAATGCGTGGTGGAGCCAAGCCATATACGAGCGCTGCAATTTCATGTATTCTCCTTCCTTCTAACCATCGGTCTTCCCAAAAGAGCATTGTGATGCCATTATTTGCTGCACTCCTCATGGACGCCTAACATAGCATCTTCGACTCATTCGGGAATTTAATTTTGAACTCGTTCCATGGCCCAGTCACGTATGTCCTTGCTAGCCATGGCCATCTAGCAAATTCGGAAGGCCTAGTCCACCTACCCACTTCGGTGCACACACCACATCCTATGCAACCGCACAGTTTCCGCCATTAGCTTCTGCTCGTCTGCACCACAAAAAGCCTCGGCAAACCTTGTTCATTGCAGCAATGGTTTTCATCAGGAGGTCCAAGGCCATCATTGTGTGAATTGGCATGGCGCATAACACTGACTGAACCAAGGTTAACCTGCCACTCTTCGGCATAAGTGATGCCTTCCACTTCGGCAACCTATTAGCCATTTGATCCACCAGTATCTCAATTGTGTCGCCGATTCCTAATTAAGTACCTTGGGCTGCTAATATATTTGGCAACTGGTTACATGGGATTGATCACAGGTTTAGAATTCTTTTCAGGGTAGGAGCGCTTGCCGTGATTTGGTCGCTTTGACTATGTAGAATGATAAGGTGTTTAATGATAAAAGTACTTCCCTTATGCAGGTTATCTACAGATGTATCGGTACGCTTCGTTTATGGTCCTCTCTATAGCGAGTGGAGAATCGAAACCTCTTTACGGAGATATGTACACGATTGAAGCCTGCGGTGAGGGATATTTTTACCTAACATGGATGGCAGCAATCATCTTAGCATTGAGCCATCTACAGTTTAGGCGTCATCCAAATATTCATCTTTGTTTTTCGCCCTCTTCTTTTATTTTTGCTTGTCGTGGAGACTTTGCTGGCTGCTTAATTATGCAGAGACTGGGTTTAATGCTTAAACTTTTTAAGTAGTATAAAATGTTTTTTTAAAAAAAATCAAATAACACATATGGTAAGCAATCCAAATAATTAAGAAAAGAAAAACCCTATCGAGTAACAATCTCCTCGCATATCTCACCGAACCTTATCGTGCTCCTCGACGTGCGGTTTATTTAGACAGCCTTCTTCCGGAATCCGCAGTGAAAAGGCGCCGGCTTCACCGCAACCTCCCCGTTTTCTCTCCGAAAGCACCGATGCGCGGCAAAAAGAGGGGGTTGTCGCCGCCGGCGCCGGCCGTTGCCGACGATGCCACGGCAAGGCTCCAGGACCGGCACCTCGTCGAAATCCTCCTGCGGCTCCCCTCCCCCGCTAGCCTCGCGCGCACCGCCGTCGTCTGCCGGCGTTGGCGCCGAATCTCCGTCTCCGCTGCTTTCCTTCGCCAGTTCCGCCGCCTCCACCCGCCCCAACTCGTCGGCTTCTTTATCTGCAACGGCGGTTTCCATGTGGAGAGGGTCGGCGGCCGCCTCGTCGGCCACATACTCGACCCCACCTTCCTACCGGTGCTCCCGCCGCCTCAGGGCATCGGAAGGGCCACCCAGCGCTGCCTCGACTTCTCCCTCCGTCGCGTCCCCGACGTGGACCACTGGACCCTCGCTGACGCCCGTGACGGCTTTCTGCTCCTCAGCTCCACCTTCAACGATCGCATGAGCATCCCGCGCAACTTCGTCGTCTGTGATCCCTTGTCCCACCGCTCTGTCCTCGTGGAGGACGCGCCGACGTATCAGCTCGACGGCGAAAGCGCCTACCTCGGCGCCGCTCTGATCGTCGTAGACGGCGGAGCCGGCTCGAGTACGAGTACCCTCTCCTTCGAGGTGATCCTTGTGACCTACTTCATGTTTGGGCCGCGCCTCTGCGTCTTCTCCTCGCGCACGGGGCAATGGAGCGTTCTTCCGGAAGCCAGGTGCGGCAAGTCCCTGATGCCGATGCTGAGCGGGGTGGGCGACCCCGCGCACGCCAATGGCTGCGTGTACTGGGTGATGGACGACGAGAGCGAGGCGTACCTCCTGGTGCTCGACACGCGCACAAAGGAGTTCTCCACCAGCATCAGGCTGCTCGCCAGCATGCGGGAGCCGTACGACGGGAACATGAGAGTCGTGAGGAGCGACGACGGAGAGCTCCGGATCGTGGGCATGGCATGGAGGGCGCTCGCGCTCCATATCTGGCATCTCGACAGGAGCAGAAGCAGGAAAGGCCGATGGGTGAGGGAGGAGGTCCATGAATTGGCCACGTTCCAGGGTGTAATTGAGCTTTTCGTGGACGGCAATGGCGGCAGTACTAGGATCATGGATGCCTGCGAGGGGGTTGTTTTCCTCAAGCAGTTTGGCTCTGACTGGGTGTATGCTGTGAATCTGGAGGACAGGAGGGTGCTGAAGCTGCCGCACAAGAGGTTCTCCTCTGGACCTGCACTTCCCTATCGGATGGCATTGTTCCCCCCCTTGCCGAATCAGCCCCAAGGTTAATTTCACATCATCAAATACTTGTTTTGCTTCTAGTCAATTACTCCCTCCGTCCGAAAATACTTGTCATCAAAATGGACAAAAAAGGATGTATCTAAAACTAAAATACATCTAGATACGTCTCCTTTTATTTATTTTGATGACAAGTATTTTCGGACGAAGGGAGTATAAACTACATTCAACAACAAAAAAGGTAATGATGATCAGCGAACGTTCGTTGGGAGGGATGACAATTGCGAACATTTCGATGGCAACTTTAGTTGTCGTGAGGATGGCAATTTTAGATTGCTAGAACCGCAATTTTCTGGTGAAAAACAAAGTTGTCATGCTCGCCAACTAGAATTGACATGCATGCAACACAAATTGGGATCAAAATGATTCGCAAATGCCATCCCTTCCAGCGAAAGTTCGCTGGTTATTGGGGTCCACAAAAAACTATGCACTACATTCGTAACTGTTTTTATGGAGTACTATTTCGCCTAGTTATATTCGAAATTAATTGCAATGCTCAAACAGTTGTTGTTCCCTCATAGTACTAGTACTCATATTATGTGTTCATTCCTTCGGAATTATTTATTAAGAAAATGTCAAGGACTCAGAATTGTGCATTGAGAATCATAAAGGTCCTTCTAATTTATTTATTTATTTTGTAAAAGCCAGAAAATAACTGTATTTAGCGGCTCTACAATCTTGTTTGTTGTAAAATAATTGGCTTACATGAGTCACTCGACAATCTGATTTGTAAGCTACTCCCTCCGTCCCATAATATAAGAGCGTTTTTGGCACTACAGTAGTTCCAAAAACGCTCTTATATTATGGGACGGAGGGAGTATGTTGGTTCTCTGGACATCAATATTGACTCCCAGAATTTTTGTCTATGGAACAATTTGTCCTACCAGTAACTAACAAAGGAGACTTATGTCGCTGCCTTCTATATCTGACGAATTTGACCAGTGCATAAATAAAGTTAAAGAGGTGGACTAGTAGAAAAAAATACACTGCCAAACTTCCTTTCTTTCAATATCCTTGCTATTTATTCTTTTAAATTAGCATTATTTTGCGCATACTACTACAAATGGTGCATCTATAGGTATATTGTGATCCCAAATTATTTGAGTATTATAATATCTTATTCATGTTTTAATACACACCATTTCTTGCTCATAGTTGTATTTCCATAAATTGAAGCACAGCAAATGGATAGCTTTATCTCCTTTTCAGTCTTTGCTCCAAGTTTTTTTTACAGCATCGGCTTTGCTCAGTCTCAGTTAGTAAATCTCAACCAGCTCTGATATTATTTCACTTGAGAGAAATTTTGTTGTGATGCCAAACCTACTCGTCCTTAGGATCATGTAACTAGTAAACGAGCTTGCGCCTAGCTGTGCTATTTTAAGCTTAGCATCACCTGTTCTACCCTCAGTTAGGATGCATGTTTGGCTTTTCATGGACAATTTCCTTAGCAACATGCACATGATTCTAATTTAATGCACTGCTTGTTAGATTTTTCAGGCCAAGATGGATAAGCTTCTACTGGATCATGGATGAAGTTGACGTTGCGTCATACTTATGCCTACTATCATCACACAGAATGATTAAGTACACAGAAAAGAAACAACAACTTGTATTCAGGGCCAAAAAAAGTATCATGCTAGTATGATATTTTATTCTTGTTTAAAATAGCTGAACTTACCACCAAAGCTGTAGGAGGCATACGGTGCAAGATTTGTCGCTAGAACTTCTGTTCAGGTGGTAATCTTGTTGTTCGACTACCATTTTACATGTTTCAAAATGTATGATCCCCATACTTTTTACCAATGGTTTCTGAATGTCAAAATCACGTGGATGATCTTCATAGAATTGTTCACCATGTTATCTGAACTCCATGGGGTAGCACATGAATGAGCCATTTGCATCCATCATGCCCACAAGGCCTGCTTCTGACTACAACTTCCCTAGGACATCTGGTAGCCCCTATATTTAAAAAGTACTTGGAGTTCGGAAATATTTCATGTTTGAGCTCACACTGCATCAAAATTAGTGATGCACGTCAAAAGGTTAAAGCCATCTGCATCTAATACCCTATCCTCATGTAGTGTCTCTAGTATTCCTTTCAAACTTTCATTTTCACGATATGGGGGCTGAGCACAATTTGTTGGTCACGGTAAATTATGTGGATGTTCCAAAGATAAATTTGTTGTCTTAAAAACATTTCACATTCTTCAGCATCATATAGAGGGATGTTTTAAGAATAACATTTCCACTATGCAAATGGACAGGGGAGGTGGGTAATGATGATTTTTTTTTCTTTTTCAACAATTGTCGTTTCACATCTCGTGTCTTGTCCTCGTGGACACCAATATAATGGTTCGGCCGAGATCAAACATCAATACATAGTATATCACTATATCTTGTTAATGTAGCTCACATTGGCATTGTGAGCCTAGCTCATTTGGTTGAGAAGTGATTGTACAATCTCAATGCTCAGTTTCATGTCCTTATGGATATGAATTTGGGATCTTACCTTTTTTTCTCCCAAAAAAATCCCTGGTGAAGCAATGAAATTTTCCTGTGGCTCAAAGGGACATGTTCTCCCTATCAATGCAACCAAATACTGTTGATGCCTATCGATGCTAGGAACCGATCGTACCCTTGGAATTTTGATCTAACGGTCATATAAAATTGACATGTTCTAGATCGCAAAAATATTTTCATTTTAGACAACAAAGATGAGAGGTTTTGCAAGTTCTAACCCCAAAAATTATCCGATAAGAACACAAATTGAGGCAATACTCATCTCAAGTATGACATGAAAGCAGCACACTGTACAACACTTTATTAATATTATTTCGCATAAAAACACTTTATTAATATTATTTCAAACGTTGTTGTTACATTCAAAGGCTGCAATTCCCAGAACCGCCCCAATTTGCATGTACTCCACCGTCTTGGTCTGATTTGTGCGCAACCGAGTAGCACTTCGGATTTTCTACGACCACGCCAAACTCATGAGACTTTGGAGTCACGAGTTGGTGATCCCTTGTCACAATTTTGATGTTCTTCACATATGCTGCTTTACTATCTCCCTCTGAAGCAGGGTGTCCACTGCCCATGGGTGGTGGCTTATATTTAATTGTAGGACCTTCAACCAAACCACCCCAATAGCCAACAGTACCCTTCGATTTCAGGTAACCGAAGAGTTCACCTGGCCAATATCCGACTACAGTGCTCTCCTTGCCAAATTTTACCCACCAGTTTGAATTTGTATCCTAACAAATGAAAAGTTACAACCAGAGAAATTAAGCAAAAAGAACATATGAAAGTATACACATAAGCATATATACAAATAAAGCTCATTAATGTTGAAGAGCGAGTGACAAAAGTATTGGTACTGAAGATATTTATATGAATCAAGATGAATCGACATTGACCGCCGTTAATATATATTAGAATTGTCTCCGAGAATATTGGGGCAAAAAACCTTACTATGTGACATTCTAAAAATTTTGAATTTAGAATTTATTTCATATTTCCATCAGTAAATTGAGCTTTATAAAACAAAACATGCCATAAAAACCGTGTAATTGCACAACCGAACTATAAAACATGTAACTTTCCTAGTCCAAGCGATCAATCTAAGTAAAGAATTGTGCCATGCAAAAAATGATTCTAGGAACTTTCCTATTTGGTGAGAAGATAAAAAGATAATTTCTAGCGGTAGTATTATAGTTTTTTGTCAATATAGTGTGCTCTCTCTCTCTCTCTCTCTCTCTCTCATATTCTCTGTGTGTGTAAATTATCTTATGAAAATATGTTTCTATCATTTTTTAAATAGGAAAAAAACAAAATAAGATTCGTGGCAAGCCCACTTATTCATAATACTTCAATCTCTCATTGATTCCATGTTCTCCTTGCCTTATCGTATTTTTATGAAAACATGTGCATTAAGCCTTTTAGTTTTATGCAAAACCCACCATTACAACATTGGAGATATCTTGGTAATGTACAGAGGTAGCTACGTGCTGAAGGTGGGTGACCACGGGGAACTCTGGTATCCATGAGCGATAGTTTGGCATGCAAATTAGAGAATGTATAGTTTATTGAGGGTGTGATTTGTGAAAACAGTAATTATATTGGCATGTGTCACTGCCTAACCCTAGGTTTTCTTGATGGTCTTGACCATAAAAGCAAGTTCTTTCTATATTTCCAAAATTTAAATTATTAAATAACACACTAACTCAAGCGATGAGAGAACCTCAACAAAAATATCAACGAAAGGAAATAAAAATAATATTCAAAAACTAAAGATAAAATAAAAAAAGACTGCTAAGCACTAAAATTTTGTTGGTTTTGTTACCAAATACACAATTTGAAGAAATCATGATAGGTTCTTTATACTATGGGCAAAAGTAATACCTGATAAACAAACGTGTTCATATGAGCTTGTGGCCCATCGTACTTCGAGATTGGCGATAATTTCCCCCCTAAAGGTATATTTGGACTCGTATGTATAAATCCAGGGCATTTTAGATCAAAGCATTGTTTTTGTCCATTGTCCTATAGAGCGAAATCATGTAAATTTCCATAACATTTATTAGAATACTGAAATACATTGTTAAACTTACTGCTTACATAGAAAATATGAAATCTAGCAGCCTTGTCACCTCCGTTACTTTGCCAAACCTAGAACAAAACAGAAAATATCAATTGTGATGGAATATATCATGCCAAACTTAGAACAAAATAGAGACCATCAGTTGTGATGTGGAATGTATCTCGAACAAGCAGATAAGCTCGTATTGTACTAAAAGGCACACATGTGCAAACATATCAGTGTGTCATCGTGAGTACCAACATGTACATATTAAAAAATGTATAACATCCTTACAATAAAATTTAAGAAGAGGGATATAGTTTGCATGCACGTATACAACAATTTGATGGGGGACAACGCGCAAAAATAAGCAAATCTGATTATAGTTGTATAAACTGTTGATTCAACGTACATACATTTTTAAATGAACAAAAAACAGTTTTTCAGTTACACAAAATTCACTTACAAACCAGCCGACTCCAACAGCATTGGTATGCTCCCTGTCAAAAGAATAACCACTTATTATAGTTGTAAGCCCTCCAGATTTATCTTGGGTACCATATACTTCTGGGTCATAGACATTTATTGATACGGTAGTTCCATAGATGTCTTGGCCTCTGCTAAGACCTGCCAACTGAACATTTCTATATAAAGTTAGACCAAAATAATGGTAGCAAACTTGCAGTCACAGAAACATGCATGGGTGAGTGAGGGAAATTTATACTCGCTCCCTCTGTCCCGAATTACTTGTCGCGAAAATGTATGTATGTAGACGTATTTTTAGTTCTAGATATATTTATTTCTCTCTATTTATGCAACAAATAATTCGGGACGGGGGAGTATCATGTAAAAACATAATTGACATAAAAGGGAGTTCATATTGATCATAATTGAATGCAATATCACCCCCCCCCCCACACACACACACACACGAGAATATTTTGTCAAACAAGGATAGCGGAAACATTACCGAAGCGGTGTTATTCTTATTATTCTGAGTAATATTCCTTGCATATATTTTTCGAGTTAGTTCCTTAATGTCAACTATAGGATAGTGCTGCTCACTTCTCCATATTGGAATTGTTCCCAAGGGACACGAAACCAAATGGGTACTAGACTCTAATGTTGTATCTGGTAGCATGGAGTTGCCATCGAGTCCAATAGGATGTGAGCTTGGTTCCATCTGCACGCAAGTCAAAGTCGTTTGTTAGTTCCCCTAAAAAAATGTTGTTTGTTTGATACATACAAACCAACCTCCTTACATGAATGTAGAATACTTCACTACCATAAATCAATGTTGATTACATTATTTCTTGTCGATGTGTACAAATCTATTGCTTATTATCAAAGCAAGACTGAATATCGGGTAAGAAAAACATGGAATACAAGATTACTCTAACTGTAAAAATGTATACCTACATACTACTCCCTCTGTCTAAAATAAATGGCGTGGTTTTAGTTCAATGAACACAGGAAGCAACTCATGTACCTGTATTGAATGGTTTCTAAGAAGTGGGTGGTCGAATGCCGGCTGAGATTTGATATCTATGCAATCAAAAATGTCACCATCTTCTGTCTACAAAGGTGAAGCTGTTTATGGTTATCTCAAAATGGTTTACACAAACAACAATATGAGAACAGAAATAAGAGTATAAAACCTGGATTGTCTTAGATATTGCCCGATGGTGCTTTCCTCCATTAGAGCTTCCTTCTTTTCCATTTTCCTTAGCTACTACACCACAAACTGCAATGAAACATAGCAGAAACAAAGTCTTTCTTTGTTCCCCGAGAATTTTCATTTCTAAACAATTGGACTCTATTGTTTATGTTTCCTCCAGAAAGAAACTCAAGCACCGTATGTGCATTTATATGCATGTGTGCCATTTATTTCTAGGATACACACAAATCTAGAATGTTCAGTTCCTATCTAATGATAAATATTGCACGTTAATGACCTCATCAATAAAATCAATATTGTGCAAATTTTTATTAATATATGCATTAATGGCATGACATTGATACACATATACATACACACACAGATATATGCATTAATGTCACGACCATACCTTGTAATCTAGGACACAATTCTAGTGATCTTCCTTATCTCCAATAGGCACTCGAGCAATACAAAATCCAATTAAGCAGGAATAGGGTATTGCCTCTCTAGAGTGGGGCCCGAATCTAAGTAGAACGTGTGCCTTGTGTTTTGAGACATCCCGATTCACCACTCGCACCCCCTCCGTACAAATCAGCCCGACAGCATTGTCGTATCTAAAACCTTGATGGTTGGCGTGTTAGGTATGGGATTTGGTAGGATCGATAAGTATGTCTAGAAGGGGTGTGAATAGACCACTAAGCACAATAATTAACTCTTTTCCCATATTTTAATTTATTGGCTAATTTAGGCTTTTCTAGCAATCTATAGAGCACCCTACACATGCAAGTCTAGAGTAATAGGCAACAAAAAGTAAAGACATGCCAGTGCATAGTAAAGGTGGTAGAGTTGAGAGAATCGCAAACACAATTGGCTCAGTGAAGATTTTTCCTGTGATTAGGATAGTTGGCGCTATCAAATCCACATCAATGTCGATGGGGGCTTTAAACATGAGGGTCCTATGATCACTAGGATCTCGGTTGCAAGACTCCATGGAAGAACGTCCCACAAAAGGACACTCACCTATAAAGGATCCATGAAGGAGAAATCCAACCTATTCGGCATGTCTTACGCCCACCAAGAACTAGCCTCGGTAGGGTATATCTTCACGAAGTAGGCAATCTATATTCCCGTACAAATTTCTTGGCTTCTTTACAATCTTGAAGATTTCCAAGCGCACCTAGCCTAGGAGGTGCACACCCTCCAAAATTAACAAGATAGAGGTTGTCTAGAAAATGAATTCCTTGCTCTTGTGCTTCAAAAGATAATCTCCTTGATGGGGTTATGTGTCGTGGGTGGCCAACACCAACGAGCCTGGCCTCATCTACTACGAAGGGCCCACTAGGCCCACGGCAAGGAGCAAACCCTAGGAGGCGAAGACAACCTTTGTGATCCCTAAGACTAGAGGGCGGCAGCGCGCCAGATCGCATCTGCCATGTAAACCCTAGACCTCTCCCGCCTATATAAAGGGAGGTCCAGGGTAATCGTTGATCATCTGTCCACATATAGGAAAACTTTTGGTAGCAATCTCATACACCATTGTAACCCCCACACAAGGTATCCCTCCATTATGAATCATCAAAACCAGCATGACGTAGGGTATTACTCTCCGGAGGCCCGAACCTAGATAAACCCCTTGTGTGACCTCCGATCCATGACTTCCAACTACGCTTGGACCCCTACTGAAGGATCTGACAGTATTTTGCACCGTTAGTTGGCGCGCTAGGCACGGGCGGCGCTGGTTGGAGACCGATCTTGGATCGCATCTTCATTTTCTTCCGATAGCCTAGCACCGGGAGAGAGCCTGACCCCTTTGGCTCCTTGACTTTCGTTGCCGGCATGGCAGGCCAGGTCGACATCAACCCACCGGCTCCCCACACGTACCATCTGTTGGGTAACGTAGTATTTCAAAAAAAAACGATCACGCAAGATCTATCTAGGAGAAGCATAGCAACGAGCGGGGAGAGTGTGTCCACGTACCCTCGTAGACCGAAAGCGGAAGCGTTTAGTAATGCGGTTGATGTAGTCGAACGTCTTCACGATCCAACCGATCCAAGTACCGAACATACGGCACCTCCATGTTCAGCACATGTTTAGCACGATGACGTCCCATGAGATCTTGATCCAGCAGAGGCTCGAGGGAGAGTTTAGACAGCATGACGGTGTGTTGACGGTGTTGATGATGTAATCTGCGCACGGCTTCGCCTAAGCACTACGACAATATGACCAATGTGGAAAACTGTGGAGGGGGATGCCGCACACGGCTAAAAGTTCAACTTGTGTGTTCTAGGGTGCCCTCCTCCCCACGTATATAAAGGAGGGGGGAGGAGGAGGCCGACTGACCCCTAGGGCGCGCCCAAGGGGGGAGTCCTACTAGGACTCCTAGTCCTAGTAGGATTCCACCAAAAGGGAGAGAGGAGGAAGGAACGAGAGGGAGAGAAGGAGAAGGAAAGAGGGGGGCGCCGCCCCCTCCCTAGTCCAATTCGGACTTGCCATGGGGGGGGGGGCGGCCACCCTTTCGGCCCTCCTCTCGTTTCCACTAAGGCCCGTGAAGGCCCATTAGTTCCCCCGGAGGTTCCGATAACCCTCCGGCACTCCGATAGTTATCCTGTGCCCCTCGGAACTCATCCGGTGTCCGAATAACATCGTCCAATATATCATTATTTATGTCTCGACCATTTCGAGACTCCTCGTCATGTCCGTGGTCTCATCTGGGACTCCAAACAAACTTTGGTCATCAAAAACACATAACTCATAATATTAATCATCATCGAACGTTAAGCGTGCAGATGCTACGGGTTCGAGAACTATGTAGACATGACCGAGACACATCTCCGGTCAATAACCAATAGCGGAACCTGAATGCTCATATTGGCTCCTACATACTCTACGAAGATCTTTATCGGTCAAACCGCTTAACAACATACGTTGTTCCCTTTGTCATTGGTATGTTACTTGCCCGAGATTCGATCGTCGGTATCATCATACCTAGTTCAATCTTGTTACCGGCAAGTCTCTTTACTTGTTCCGTAATACATCATCTCGTGACTAACCCATTAGTCATTTGCTTGCAAGGCTTATTATGATGTGTATTACCGAGAGGGCCCAGAGATACCTCTCCGACACTCGGAGTGACAAATCATGTTCTCGATCTATGCCAACTTAACAAACACCTTCGGAGACACATGTAGAGCATCTTTATAATCACCCAGTTACATTGTGATGTTTGATAGCACACAAGGTGTTCCTCCGGTACTTGGGAGTTGCATAATCTCATAGTCAGAGGAACATGTATAAGTCATGCAGAAAGCAATAGCAATAAAACTAAACGATCAATATGCTAATCTAACGGATGGGTCTTGTCCATCACATAATTCTCCTAATGATGTGACCCCGTTTATCAAATGACAACGCATGTATATGGTTAGGAAACTTAACCATCTTTGATTAACGAGCTAGTCTAGTAGAGGCATACTAGGGACACTCTGTTTTGTCTATGTATTCACAGATGTATCAAGTTTCCGGTTAATACATTTCTAGCATGAATAAAAGACATTTATCTTGATATATATAAGGAAATATAAATAACAACTTTGTTATTGTCTCTAGGGCATATTTCCTTCACCATCTACATCAGCAATGTCGCCTTCGTCATCACCACCCGCGGAGATCTCCAATTGTGTCGGCCACCCATCCGACATGGGGCATAGGATGAGTTTTTGATCCCCGCGACCTCCATGGCCGGCCTCATTAGCCCCTTCCCGTTCGGACTAGGGAACGCGGGGGTTGCATACCAGCACAGACTTCACCAACAACTGCCACATTGAGCACGCACCGGAAGATTGTGTACTCGGCGAAACGATCCCAAACTGCAACGTCGACACAGCGGACCTGCTATCGTTATCCGATGATGAGGACGCTAACAGTGAGCCGACCTCACTGAAGAAAGATGAGGCCAGTGGTGCCATGGCCTCACCTACCAAGGGCACATCTCTAGGATGTGAGAGACACGACGAATAGCAAAAGGGCATCTCGGAGCCCAACACATCATGAGAAATAGAGGATGAGGTCGAGGAATATGTTCTGCAACCGATTTCGTTTCATAAAATAATGTTCACGGACATGGAGGCCGAGGCAAGCGACAACACACCATGCCCGACCATGACAACGACGCCACCGGAAAAAGATGCAGAACTTTTAAACCCATATGCCCCAGTAGGCAGCCCGCCCACACCATAATCTTTAGTACGAGCTCCATGAAATTCTCACCCCTGGGCTGCTCGACACACACTGGCAAAGGAAGCCATGCACCATGAAACATAACGTATAGCAACGACGTCTGATGCTTCACGGAGCGAGTCTGTCGCATAGGCAACCAAAGCAATATGGTGCCCAACGCCTAGGAGAATGATGATGAACCCCCAGGTGGTACGAATCCACATAGGCCCCCTACACCATCCCAGTGTATCCAGGAAGCGCTCACGCTAGTTAACAAACTAAAGGCCACACCGGTAGACCCAAAGATCCTGACATACCTCATTAAAGTTGTGCACAGGACAACTGATCTCCAAGACAAGTAGCTAAACGATGCACAGAGCATCTTACAGCCACCCCGCGAAAGGCCGGAGTTAGAGACGGAAGCCAAGCAGCGCCAAGGATAATGGCGCGGCAATGGATGTTGACGACCTACGTCATACAATACAAGCCACAAAGACAAGGAACTAGGAGGGGTCCATCTGTGACCGCCTCGGTTTCCGCCCAAACCTCTGCGGTCATCTACGAGCCCGAGCTATGGAATGCTACGGGCCAGAATATGAAGTTTTGATACCTCGGCTAATGTCAGGCATCACACCTGCATGTTTTGGCTAGGAGGTCATCATAGATTAGTTCTCCTAGCCCTTCATTGTGCAAGGGAGTCGAAAAGTATTCAGGCGATAGAAAACCCAACCTCGTCCTCAACGATTATTTGACATCTATCGAACTGGCACAAGGTGATATTGGAAATGCCCTCCACCACATCTCGCTATGCTTATCGGGATCTGCACCTTCACGGCTCAACAGGCTCCCACCAACTCCATTACTAGCTACACAGACTTTGAGCACGAGTTCCTCAACAACTTCGAAGGCACATACCACCGTCCAGGAAGCGTCATGGACTTCCACGACATAATACAAGGAGATTAGGAGCCAGTCCGTGACTACATAGCACATTCGCTCAAAAAGAAGAACACAATACCAAGCATTTCTGATGAAACGGGCATCAAAGCATTTGTCTGTGGGGTGCTAGACCCAATGCCGAGGCACAAGATGTTAGATAATAACGATAAATAAACGAGACACAAGAGAGACATATTTAACGTGGAAACCCTTGCGGGAGAAAACCACGGACGCACGAAGGCGCAATCACTATGAGGAGGAGTATTACAAGCACGAGACGACAGACCGTCTTAGGTGCGACTACATGGAGTATATATGAGGGCAATACATGAGAGTCCTTGGAGGACAAGTAAACGAGTTGTACTCGTACGCATCGGCACCAACGCAAAGGCCCACACCATATGTACTACGTCTAGTCCAATACGGTATAATTCGGATCACACTTTAACACAAGATTGGAAGGAAAAGGGCAGAAGGCAAGTAGCCCGACATGGCAGCCCTCATGAAGGTTGCGAATATCTTCACCACGGGTGGTGATACCGCTCGCGCATGTCACCGCCACAAGCGGCCAGCGGGACCGGCAGACACGTGTGGTAGTGGAGTTCGTATCGCTCGCAGCTACAACCATGGACACAACCACAAGCAAAAGGAGCGGCCACCGACGTGGTAGCCACACAGGAGGTGACCGAAGGGAACATCAAAAGGAGTAAGCACGAACGCATGCCAAGGCTCGTGTCCCGCTCCTATAATGCAACCATGATCAGCTGATACGTCCATTTTGCATCATGTTTGTATGTTGATATTTATTGCATTATGGACTGTTATTTCACATTATGGTACAATATTTATGCATTTTCTCTCTTATTTTATAAGGTTTACATGAAGAGGGAGAATGTCGGCAGCTCGAATTCTGGACCGGAAAGAAGCAAATGTGAGATACTTATTCTGCACAACTCCAAATGTCCTGAAATTTTATGGAGAATTATTTTGGAATATATCAAAAATATTGGGCGAAGAAATACCAGAAGGGGACCCACCTTCTGTCAGGTGGCCACAAGCCTGGGGGGCACGCCCTACCCCCAGGGTGCGCCCCCAGGTCTTGTGGGCCCCTAGCTGTCATCTGACACCCATCTTGTGCTATATGGAGGGTTTTAACGTAGAAAAAAACCATAAGGAAGCTTTCGGGACAAAGCGTCGCCATCTCGAGGCGGAACCTGGGCAGAAGCAATCTAGGGCTCCGGTGGAGCTGTTTTCCCAGGGAAACTTCCCTCCAGGAGGGGGAAATCGAAGCCATCATCATCACCAATGATCCTCTCATCGAGGGAGGGTCAATCTTCATCAACATCTTCACCAGCACCATATCCTCTCAAATCCTAGTTCATCTCTTGTATTCAACCTTTGCCTCAGAACCTCAGATTAGTACATGTGGGTTGCTAGTGGTGTTGATTACTCTTTATAGTTGATGCTAGTTAGTTTATTTGGTGGACCATCATATGTTCGGATCCTTGATGCTACTCAATACCCCTCTGATTATGAACATGAATATGATTTGTGAGTAGTTACGTTTGTTCCTGAGGACATGGGAGAAGTCTTGTTATATGTAATCATGTGAATTTGGTATTCGTTTGATATTTTGATGAGATGTATGTTGTCTTTCCTCTAGTGGCGTTACATGATCGTCGACTACATGACAATTCACCATTACTTGGGCCTAGGGGAAGGCATTGGGAAGTAATAAGTAGATGATGGGTTGCTAAAGTGATAGAACCTTAAACCCTAGTTTATGCGTTGCTTCGTAAGGGGATGATATGGATCCACATGTTTCCTGCTATGGTTAGATTTATCTTAATTCTTCTTTCGTAGTTGCGGATGCTTGCGAGAGGGGTTAATCATAAGTGGGAGGCTTGTCCAAGTAAGGACAGCGCCCAAGCACCAGTCCACCCACATATCAAATTATCAAAGTAGCGAACGTGAATCATATGAGCATGATGAAAACTAACTTGACAATAATGCCCATGTGTCCTCGGGAGCGCTTTTCTTTATATAAGAGTTCGTCCAGACTTATCCTTTGCTACAAAAAGGATTGGGCCACCTTGCTGCACCTTTTTTACACTTGTTATTTGTTACCCGTTATGAATTATCTTATCACAGAACTACCGACAATTTCAGTGCTTGCAAAAAATACCTTGTTGAAAATTGCCTGTCATTTCGTTCTGCTCCTCGTTGGGTTCGACACTCTTACTTATCGAAAGGACTATGATAGATACCCTATGCTTGTGGGTAATCAAGACTCTTTTATGGTGTCATTGCTGGGGAGTGAAGCGCCTTTGGTGAGTGGAATTTGGTAAGGAAAATTTTATATTACGTGATGAAATTTACTGTCACTTGTCACAATGGAAAATCATCCTTTGAGGGGTTTGTTCGGGGTATCTTAACCTAGATCGGACGAACAAAGTATTTCTCCTCAACCTACTCAACATATTTATTATGAAATTCCTTTGGGTGTGATAGAGAAACTGCTAGATAATCCTTATGTAGGAGACGGAACACTACATCCTGAAATGCATCTAATCAGGTTTGCCTGAGGATGCGGTGAAGAAGAAGGTCTTCCCTTTATCTTTGAAGGGAAAGGCATTGACATGGTATAGGCTATGTGATGATATTGGAGCTTGGAATTACAACCGATTGAAATTGGAATTTCATCAGAAGTTTTATCCTATGTATCTAGTTCATCGTGATCGGAATTATTAATATATATTTTGGCCTCGTGAAGGATAAAGTATCACTCAAGCTTGGGGGAGGCTTAAGTTAATGTTATATTTGTGCCCCAATCATGATCTCTCAAGAGAAATTATTATTCGGGATTTTATGCTCGGCTTTCTGGTAATGATCAATCCATGCTCGATACTTCTTGTACCGGTTCTTTTATGAAGAATACAATTAAATTTTTATGGGATCTTTTGGAAAGAATTAAATGCAACTATGAATATTGGGAACTCGACGAAGGTAAGGAGTCACGTATAAACCTTGAGTTTGATTGTGTTAAATATTTTATGAATACCGATGTTTTTCATGAATTTAGCACTAAATATGGACTTGACTATGAGATAGTAGCTTCCTTATGTGAATCATTTGCTACTCATGTTGACCTATCTAAGGAGAAGTGGTTTAAATATCATCCTCCCATTGAAGTAAAAGTAGTAGAACCCATTAATGCTGAAGAAGAAACCATCACTTATAATGATAATCCAGTTGTTCCTACTGCTTATAATGAGAAACCACCTTTCTCGGTTAGGATAAGGTAACATGCTAAAGCTTCAGCCATGGTTCATAAGAGTTATGTAAGAGCACCTACACCCCCTGAACAAATGAAAGTAGAACCTAAAGTTTCTATGGTTAAGGATCTCTTGTTCGATAATATTGAAGGGCATGTTATTTACTTCGTTGGTGAAGATGCTAGAATTGCCAAACCCGATGAGAAAGATAAACATAGACCTATAGTTGGCATGCCTATTGTCTCAGTTAAAATTGGAGATCATTTTTATCATGATTTATGTGATTTGGGTGCTAGTGTGAGTGCTATCATGTTTACTATTTATCAAGAAATTGTGAATAACATTACACCTGCTGAGATAGAAGATATAGATGTTACTATTAAACTTGCAAATAGAGATACTATCACACCACTTGGGATTGTTAGAGATGTCAAAGTCTTGTGAGGGAAAACAAAATACCCTACTGATTTTCTAGTTCTTGGCTCCCCATAAGATGATTTTCTCCCATGATATTTGGTAGACCTTTCTTGAATACGGTGAATGCTAAAATTGATTGCACTAAAGAAACGGTCAGTGTTAATTTTGGTGATGTGTCACATGAGTTTAATTTCTCTAAATTCCAGAGACAACCTCATGATAAAGAACCATCTAGTAAGGATGAAGTTATTGGTCTTGCTTCTATTGTTGTACCTCCAACCGATCCCTTAGAACAATATTTGCTAGACCATGAAAATTATATGTTCATGAATGAAAGAAATGAAATACATGAGATATTTCTTAAAAAATGCATGTTTTGAAACACAACGTACCTGTTGAAACTCTTGGAAATCCTTTACCACCGAAGAGTGATCGTGTTTGATCTTAAACAATTACCTGATACTCTGAAATATGCTTATCTTGATGAAAAGAAGATATATCCTATTATTATTAGTATTAACCATCCAGAGCATGAAGAAAAGAGATTATTAAAAACTTCAAGGAAGTACAGTGCCGCTATTGGATATACTCTTGATGATCTTAAGGGCATTAGTCTCACTTTATGCTAGCACAAAATTAAGGTGGAACCCGACGCTAAACCAATGGTTGACCATCAGCGATAGTTAAATCCCAAGATGAAGGAAGTGGTAATAAATGAAATATTAAAGCTTTTAGAAGCAGGCATAATATATCCCATAGATGATAGTAAATGGGTAGGTCCCATTCATTGTGTCCCTAAAAAGGGAGGTATTACTAGCGCACCCAATGATAAAAATGAATTGATTCCACAAAGAATTATTACATGTTATAGAATTGTAATTGACTTTAGAAAATTGAACAAAGCTACTAGGAAAGATCATTATCCTTTACCATTCATTGATCAAATGCTAGAAAGGCTATCAAAACGTACACACTTTTGCTTTCTAGACGGATATTCTGGTTTTCCCAAATACCCGTGTCACAAGAGGATTAAGAAAAAACTACGTTTGCATGCCCTTTTGGTACCTTTGCTTATAGACGTATGCCTTTCGATTTATGCAATGCACCTGCTACCTTTCAAAGATGTATGATACCTATATTGTCTGATTTTTTTGAAAAGATTTTTGAGGTTTTCATGGATGACTTTTCCGTTTACAGAACTTCTTTTCACGATCGCTTAAGCAACCTTGATTGAGTTTTGCAGAGGTTTGAAGAATCTAATCTTGTCGTGAATTGGGAGAAGTGCCACTTTATGGTTAATGAGGGTATTGTCTTGGTGCATAAAATCTCTGAAAGAGGTATTGAAGTTGATAAAGCTAAAGTTGATGTTATTGAAAAAATGTGGTGTCCTAAAGATATCAAGGGTATACGAAGTTTCCTTGGCCATGCTGGTTTGTATAGGACATTCATAAAAGACTTCTCTAAAATTTCTAGGCCTCTTACTAATCTCTTGCAAAAAGATGTCCCATTAGTTTTTGATGATGATTATGTAGAAGCCTTTGAAATACTTAAGAAAGCCTTAATCTCGGCACCTATTGTTCAACCACCTGATTGGAACCTACCCTTTGAAATTATGTGTGATGCTAGTGATTATGCTGTTGGTGTTGTTCTAGGACAAAGAGTTGATAAGAAATTAAATGTTATCCATTATGCTAGTAAATCTCTAGACAGTGCTCAAAGAAATTATGCTACTACTGAAAAAGAATTCTTAGCAGATGTGTTTGCTTGTGATAAATTCAGATCTTATATTGTTGATGTTAAAGTAACTATTCACACTGATCATGTTGCTATTAAATACCTTATGGAAAAGAAAGATGCTAAACCTAGATTTATTAGGTGGGTTCTCCTGTTACAAGAATTTGATTTACATATTACTGATAGGAAAGGAGATGT
This sequence comes from Secale cereale, assembly GCA_902687465.1. Lineage (NCBI taxonomy): Eukaryota > Viridiplantae > Streptophyta > Magnoliopsida > Poales > Poaceae > Secale > Secale cereale. The sequence continues at coordinate 408,910,568 of LR738713.1, forward strand.
GAACCCAGTAGCAGATAACTTGTACAGGTTAGAAAATATTCTTTATGACCCACTACCCATTGATGATAGCTTTCGCAATGAACAATTAGTGGTCGTAAACACTTCTCGTAGTACTCCATGGTATGCCGACTATGCTAATTATATTGTTGCTAAATTTATACCACCTAGTTTCGCATACCAACAAAAGAAAAAGGTTTTCTATGATTTACGACATTACTTCTGGGATGACCCACACCTTTATAAAGAAGGAGTAGATGGTGTTATTAGGCGTTGTGTACCTGAGCATGAACAAGAACAAATCCTACGCAAGTATCAATCCGACGCCTACTGAGGACACCATGCGGGAGACAGAACTGCACACAAGGTACGTCAATCTGGTTTTTATTGACCTACTCTTTTTAAAGATGCTCATAAGTTTGTCTTGTCTTGTGATGAATGTCAAAGAATTGGTAATATTAGTAGACGCCAGGAAATGCCTATGAATTATTCACTTGTTATTGAACCATTTGATGTCTGGGGTTTTGATTTTATGGGACCTTTTCCATTCTCTAATGGGTATACACATATTTTAGTTGTTGTTGATTACGTTACTAAGTGGGTAGAAGTTATTCCAACTAGTAGTGCTGATCATAACACCTTTACTAAAATGATTAAATAAGTTATTTTCCCGAGGTTTGGAGTCCCTAGATAATTAATGACTAATGGTGGTTCACACTTTCTTCATGGTGCTTTCCATAAATTGCTTGCCAAGTATGATGTTAACCATTGAATTACTTCACCTTATCAACCTCAGTCAAGTGGTCAGGTAGAATTAAGTAATAGAGAAGTAAAATTGATCTTGCAAAAGTATGTCAATAGATCTAGGAAGAATTGGTCTAAAAAACTTGATGATGCATTATGGGCTTATAGAACGACTTACAAAAATCCTATGGGGATGTCGGTTTATGGAAAAGCATGTCACTTACCTCTTGAACTAGAACACAAAGCTTATTGGGCAATTAAAGAACTCAACTATGATTTTAAACTTACTGGTGAAAACATGTTATTAGACATTAGCTCACTTGATGAATGGAGAACCCAACCTGATGAAAATGCTAAATTATTTAAAGAAAATGTTAAAAGGTGGCATGACAAAAGAATACAAACGCGGGAATTTAATATAGGTGACCAAGTCTTGCTATACAATTCTATTTTAAGATTTTTTTAAGGAAAACTTCTCTCTAAATGGGAAGTACCTTACGTTTTCTGAGAAGTTTATCGTTCTGGGGTCATCAAGATCAACAACAACGAGGGCAATAACCCGAGGGTAGTTAATAGAAATCAAACATTATATCTTAGGTACTCCCATAAATGTTGTAACTAATGTTATTCATACCATAACACCGGAGGAGTACATAAGGGAAACCTTCCAGCACGCTCCAGAACTCTAAAAAGGAATAGGTATGTGATATGGTAAGTAAATCGACTCCAAAAGCATTCCAAAAGAAAATTTTACTCCATTTTGGAATATTTAAAATATTAGAAAAATAAGAAGTAGCTCGAATAACGCGTGAGGAGGCGACAAGTCGTGGGGGCACGTCCTACCCCCTGGGAGCGCCTCCCAGGCTTGTGGCTACCTTGTGTGCCCTCCGGACTCCGTTTTCTCCCAGAATACTTGTTTTGCACGGTAAAAAATCATTATATAATCTCCCGAAGATTTTGACGACCGTATCACGGCAATATCCTCTTTTCTTGTTTCGTGTTGTTTTCTGGTTTGATCAGAAAATATGTCTTCTCAAGATTCAGATGGAGAGAGCTATGTTTCACCCTGTGTTGTGAACCCGAGAACCTATGGAGATCTCTCTCCCTATGTGGGGAATTCGGAGGAGGAAGAAGACTCCAAACTAGAGGAAATGAAGGATGTGAGCTCAGATGAAGACGATGTCCCTCTACCTCAACTCGGGGATATGCATATGGAGTTCAAGAAATCAAGTCTCCCAACCAGAGCAAATCAATCTAATGTTCAATTTATCACATCTCGTTTTCTATAGGAAAGCAAAAGTGCCTTATGCAAAAAATATTGAAACTAGAGCGAGAGAATGATGACTTGAGGGGGGCAAACTTTATCCTGAGGTTCAAGCTAGAGAGGAGAAATCCCCCTTCCTCACCACCATCATCACCACCACCAAAGAAGGAGACTTGAGTACATGGGTATGGGCACTCCCCTTGGCTTGTGCCAAGCTTGGGGGAGGTGCCCCGGTATCGTATCACCATCACACCTTTATCATTATCGTGTATCTTAGTTCGATCCTTTTGATTATATCTTGATCTAGTAGAATAGAAGTTTTAGCATGATCTAGTTCTTTAGTTTTGTTTAGCGATCTATCTATGTAATAGAGTGTGAGAGTTATATAATAAAGATTAGTTTTGAGTTGAGGGCTTTGCTTTCTTCCTTTGATCTTCAAAATGAAAGAAACATAAAATAAAAAGAGATTATATAATAATCTTGTGGGGGGTGATGACTTCACATATAAGGAGTATGTTACATGAAACTTGTTGAGAGTTGACAAACATAGTTTTGGTCATTTTTGCAATTAAAAGGAGGTAATAAAGAAAGAGAGGTTTCACATATAAATATACTATCTTGGACATCTTTTGTGATTGTGAGCGCTCCTTGAAATATTATACGCTAAAAGGTTTATGTTGGACAAGGAAGACAATGTAATGTGTGGTGTTCCTATATATCCGAATAGAAGTTATATTATCATAGATCCTCCAACATGTTGGGCTTGCTTTCCCTCTTATTCTAGCCAAAATTTTCTGCACCAAGTAGAGATACTACTTGTGCATCCAAAAACCTTTAACCTAGTTTTTCCATGAGAGTCCACTATATCTACCTATGGATTGTAACATCCTTCAAGTAAGTTGTCATCAGTGCAAGCAATAAAAAAATGCTCTCTAAATATGTACTATCTTTTAGTGTGAGGAAAATAAGCTTTGTACGATCTTGTGATTGGGAAGAAATAAAAGCAACGGACTTCATAATAAAGGTCTCCAACACAAGTGGCAATACAAAGTGACGTTCCTTTGCATTAAGATTTTGTGCATCCAACCAAAAAGTGCATGACAACCTCTGGTTCCCTCTGAGAAGGGCCTGTCTTTTATTTAACTCTCTGCCTTAATACTAGTGTCATGGTGATCTTCACCCTTCCTTTTATTTTTCTCTTTTGGCAAGTACTATATGTTGGAGAAAGATCTAGATGAATTCAGCCGGTCTATTCTCATAACATTATGAGAATAATATTCTCATAACACTTCTGAACTGCATTGAAAAACTGCATTAGAAAGCTATGCGCACTGCTTCCTTCTTCTATTGCGAACCACATAGAGGTGCATGTTTGATCGATTTCTATTGGTTTATTTGTGCATGCGCTGATTTAATATGTGGTTAAGCACTGAATTCAGCGAGAAAACGACCGAAATCCTTTGATTTGGCGGATCTGCGTCCGTTCTTCCGCTGGTGGAGGAGTTTCGCATCTTGCCGTTGGCTGTTTGTATTCTATTTTATAGCGTTATCCTAGTGTGTTGCCATTATCGCGTTGATGTTTGTGTTATTTCGCGACAGATTAATCTGCTAATAGGATTGAAATTTCAGTATAATTTGTCGAGTATCTCTCTGTTCTAGCGGAAAAACTTCTGTTCTCTGTTCTTCCCCGTCCGGATCGAAATTGTTGCGTTTTGTATGTAATATTCTGTTGTTTTCGGCAATTACGGGCTGCTTTTCATCTATCCGTATGAATTGGAGCAGATTAAGTTGTTAATTTTGAAGAATTTAAGTTTTTTGTCCATGTTTTTTTGCGGCGCCACTGGCTCTGGTCGTTTCTCAAAGATGTTTTTTGAGATTGTTTTGCATTATATAGTTGTTAGAACTGCATTGAAGGCTGTGTTTTCGTCTGTGAATCGTGGTCAAGAGCGGTGGACTGCAGTAATATGCAATGCGCGGTGAACTGCAGTAATATGCAATGCGCGGTGAATTTTTGTAGTGCGGCGAACTGCATTAATATGCAATGCGAGCCTGTATGAACTGCATTACAACCACGAGGGTGTGGGGGGACTAGTTTGATAAGTTTTTTTGATTGGTCAAGCGCGGTGGACTGCAGTAATATGCAATGCGAAATGCACATTGTTATGTAACTGCACTGCTTTATTTGTCGTTTTTTTATGTTGTTTCTTTTACATATATATATACTGGTGGGTCAATTGGCTCCCCTCCCACCTTATCCCTGGCGGCTCCCATCTCACCTTATCCTTGGCGGCGCCACTCTTCCTCGATCTGTTTTTCTCCCAACCAGATATGTTTTTCGCCTGGCAATGGATTGCGCGTGCGGCTGCCTGGCAAGGTTGGAGCCCATGCTGGAGACATGCGTTTTTTCTGAAGGTTTGGTTCTGAACCAGAGGCAGCGGCACATCGCTCTCTGTTCTCTTCTATATTCTTCAGGTATTGGATTTCGGGCTCCATTCGTCCATCAGATGACTGAGGACGATGTCAGTGTTTCATGGGTATGTATTTCTCGCATATTCTTTTTCATGTGTTGTTTGTAGTTAACGCTATCTGAATTTTTGTAGCAGTATAAGTGCACTAAGTATAAGTGAACTGCTTTTCACATAGTAGTTTTATTATGAACATTGTAGGAGCAGCAGCAATTTTGTCTAGTCAATATTATTATGTGTTGACATCAATATTTTTTTGTGAAGATTGTAGCAGCAATTTAGTTTCTGAAAGATTGTAATCTTTTTCTTATTTGTTCTTATTTTTTTCTGTTCTTGTTTGTTTTGCTTGCAGAAATTCCCTTCTGGTCTAGTCAGGGTAACAAAAAGCTATGTTAATTTGGTGTTGGTCAGCAAGAATGGATATCATGATGTTGATGTTATGTATTCTGTTGGCTCTGATGATTGTTTGGTTCTCAAAGATGGCTGGAAGGAATTTGTGGAGGAAGCTGGTCTTCAGGCTGGGGATGTTGTTATGGCTATGTTTTATAGTCATGCAAAGTGTTTGGAAATCAAGTTAAATTTGCTTTAGATCAGTCTTGCTTGAGCAGCAGCAGCATGAGACATTTTTGTTGTAATAATCTGACATTTTTTGCGTGGCTTCTAGTGTATTTTCTTATGAGAATTCTGAGTATAAGTGAACTGCTTTTTTACATATAGTTTTTCATGTGCATCCTATCAGCAGCAGCAGTTGAAGAACATGCATACTGGAAACCCCCACCGAGCTTTTCCTTTTTTTAACCCACATACGGAACTAGAGTTTTTTTAATAAAAGAGGACTGCATCAACCTTCTTAATAGCAGCAGTTTTGTGAAAGAATACTCTATGTGAACTGCTCTGATAGTTTTGTTTTTTATGTGTATCCTAGCTACAGCAGCAGTTTTGAAGCAATATACATACTGAAAACAGATTACTGAGAACTGCATATAGTTGATAGATAGAAACCAAGGTTCTGCGCTCATAATTAACATAGTACATCATCAAGCAAACTAACGCAACATAAGCAAACATTGTCCCAAAGAAAACTACAACGAAAGCAAACTAATCTACATACGCAGAGGGAAACTAATCGAGCACTTGCGACAGGAATCCTTGGCTTTCAGCATCTGGCCTGCTTCACTAGTTCCACCCGTTGGAGTTGGAGGTGGAAGTTGATGCCCCCTTGCCCCACCCCCTCCAGGATGACCTCGGGCGCTTCCTAGTCTTCTCTGTTTCAGCGCGCGCGAGGCCTTTCTTCATTGTGGTGATTCGGTTCCATATCTCGAATGCAGTGTAGGCGTCCTTGGCAGCATACTCGATGTGCTTGGTGCTGAGAATCGAAGTCCACAGGCTGTGGTCGTGGTCTGTCATCTTCATCTTCATGTCTGCGTACTCGTCGTCGATGATGGCAGCAGCTACATAGCCAAGCGAGTCCAGTGGCTTCGTTCCATCAGGCACCATCCAGTTCGTCTGGATGTCGACGAAGTTGGGGATGTGGAGGTTGCAGCGTGCGAGCTTCTCCTTGTCCTGCTTGATGGCGAAGCCAGCGAACTCGAACCTAAGGAAAGTGAACCGCAACTTATACCTTTCGGAACTGCATACATAGGCATATAGAACTGCAACACGTACTCGGCAGAGAGAATTGCTTACCTTGGGTCGCCGAGGAACCTGTCGAAGGGGATGCATCTCTTGCCCAATGTACCACATACCTGGAAAAGAAGCACTGGGTGGTACTTGCCGATGGATAGTTGAACCAGGGCCGCCCTGTCGTGGTTGGGTGTGTACTCCACGTCGATGCCGACGATCTTCTGGCGGCACCGCTGGAGAACTGTCTTGAACTCTTCGACGTACGTCGCCATGTCGGCGACGTCGGTGGTGTAGATCGCCTTCAGCTTCGTGTTCCCGTGCGCATGCACGTCGTCGTAGGTCCTGCTGAACCCCATGGCTGCAAAGAGGAGGAAGAGGAGGAGGAAGGGGCAGCGTCGTGTGTTTTGTGCGGACGGTATGGTTGATGGAGTGCGGGATTTAAATGGGAGCGGCAGCAACTTCTGCCGAGGCCACGATCTCGTCTCCCAACCGTGTTGGCGATCGTGGGTTCGTGATGATCGTGGCGTTCGTGCGGCGTGCAACCGGCGGGATAGAGGAGGGGGGGGGGGGCGCGGGCGCTTCGGGCGATAGTGGGCGCATTTATTTTAGGCCAGGCGAACCGAATCGTCCGCCGTAAGCGAACTGCATCGCTTCAGAAGCGGAATCGTTTCCCGTAAACGAACTGCAACACTTCAGAAGCCGAGTCGGTTTTCCGTAAGTGAACTGCATCGTGTTACAACACCGAGACGTTTTTTTATTTTTTGTCTATGACCTGTGGGCCTGTCGGTCGGGGCTTTTATTCATTAAGTCTCTCTTGCAGCCCCCTTGCCCGCTTCCGCTTCCCTCTCCCCCGTGCCCGCAGAGAAATCCCCCCGCCCTCGTGCTCTCGTGGTGGAGAGCGACGACGCCCGCAGCCGCCGCCGTCCGTAGGGGCTCTCTTGTGGTGGAGGGCGACGACGCCCGCAGCCGCCGCCGTCCGTAGGGCGCTTCCTCCGCCGTTGCCGTCCGCACCCGCCTCGTCCGGCCGTCACTTCGTCCCACGGTGAGCCCCAAATCGCCCTAATCCGTTCCAGATCTTGTGCTAGGGTTATTTTTCGTGCCAGCATTCTCTTCTTAAGGTTGTTTTGTATGCTTGAAATTGCAACGCCCTATGGATTGAAAGTTTTTCTCTGCCTGAATTTGGGGTTTGCTGTCTAGGGTTTAATTATTATCCCTTGCTGATTGGAGGCACAGTATGGCTTCTTCCTCCCCAATTGATGCGTCACCAGTTAGAACGGCTTCTCCATCTGGTAACTACATCAAAGTGAACTGCAGTTTTCATTCAGGGTCAATTTACTTCTTTTTGTTGAACGAAATAGTGCACTGCATCTTAGATTCCTTTTTAGTAAGGCCTTTTTTTAAGGCACGTGTGGCAAACTGATATGAACTGCATCAAGTTAATTGTTTTTTACTTCTTTGGAAGGACATTAAGTTAGTTGTTATGTTTTTTTGTTAAACATAAACTGCTAAAAGAGCACTGCATTTTGGACACTGCTTTGTATTTTTTTGTCTATCCACTATGCGGTTTGCGAAATCGATATGGGCTGCATTAAGTTTTAGTTTTTGCCTCTCACAGAATTGCATGAATTTGTTTTGTTTTGCATATCTAAGCGCACTTCTTTTTTTTATATGCGGTCAATTGGTCACTTGAACGAATTCGTGCACTGCATCATATATCCCTGTGCCAATGTCCACTTTCAGACACGCGTGAATATGATATTCAAGCGACATGAACTGCATTTTTTAGGTTTACTGTTATGTTTTTAATTGTTAAACATAAACTGCTGGAAAAGTGCACTGCATTTCTACATTTTTTTTGTTTTTCCAAGTTGATATGAGCTGCATTAAGTTTAGGTCTTCATCTCACACACACATCTTTTCTTATGTTTTTTCTCACCCACAGTTTTATCTCTTGGTGGGTCAGGGGGTGGTGGCGTTAACTATTTGATTACACGTTATTTCACAGCCGATGTTTTCGGTGGCGGTACATCTGATCAGGTCAACATTCCACCTGAGTTGAGTGAAACCCAGTCGCAATCTGTTGATGGCACAGAGCCAGTTACACAGGATTGGATGGTCCCTGATCAGATTGCAGCCGATGTTGAGAGGAGAAGGCAGAAAGCTATTGCGCTCGGTTATACTTTCGTGAAGGCTCATAGGGAGAAGCAAGTGAAGTTAGGGGAGGGTAAGGAGATAGGAAGGAGGATTGCAGATTCAAAGAAGTCTGCTAAATTTGCCCCCGCAAAGAATCCTGTGAAGAGGAAACTCAACACTGTCGCAGAGCAAGGTTTAAGTTCTCCACGCCGGAGCCCGCGTGTTGATTACTCAAAGAGACCTAATTACGCCGAGGTTGATGTGGGTGGGATTCAAGGAAAGCGGAGACGGGTGGACGATCACTCTGGTGTTGATTCTGAGCGTCGATCTAAGCTTGCGCGGGAAAATGCAGCTGAAGAAGCTCTGGACAGTGATTCTGATGAGGAGGATGTTGATGTTAGTAAGGTATACGCTGTTTATTTACTTTTTCTTCTGTTTTTTAAGTTGTTTTTGCATGAGTTTGCTGATGTGAACTGCATTTTTTATTCTTTGTTTTTTTGTAGGCCGCTAAGAGTACGAAGAGGAAGAGGTCTGAAGACGATGTTGCGCATGAATCGCGTTTCAACAAGACTGTTCGGCTGTCCATTCTAAATGTAATCAAAGCTGTCGCTTTGCTGGGTGAGGTGCATAGAACTTTGGTGCGGCAAGCAGGTTTTGGCATTGTCTTTGACCTGAAATTAGAGAAGAATGTTTCTCGTGTTTTGATGTGCAAGCTGATGGGAAAGATCGACCCCGACAGGATGAGACTGGACTGTGGGCCAAACAAGGTTCTGGAAATCAATCGCGAGGCTGTCAATCACATTTTTGACTTCCCTATGGGTTCTCACACTGCTCTCAGGCCTGCTGCCAGCGGCCATGATGATTCGCTGACTAATCTGAAGGATGAACTCGGTTTCAACCGTTCTCGTAGCATAGATGCGAAAGACCTGCTTACCTTACTTTGCAAGCTGGCTGCGGACCCTGCGAAGGTTGATAAGACGGTGAAGGTTTTTTTTCTCATTGTCTTCCAGTGCTTGCTTTGTCCTGGCCCCGCAACTCGGTTGTCCAGGGTAGCTGCTATGGTTGAAAACTTGGATATTGCATCTATGACTAGCATGGATTTTTGTTAGCTTGTTGTCGACGAGCTGCAGGCCGCTGTGTACAAGTGGAATTCTACAGGGAGCAAGCAGAACTGCGCTGAGGGTTGCACCATCGTTCCCCTGTTCATGTACCTGGATTCCTTGAATCTTCGAAAAGTATCGGTGATGGATAAACGCACTCCACACGCCGCAATACTGTCCCATGTGCAGTTGAAGAAGATTGACAACGCCAATATCGTTGTCAGGGGAAAGATACACCCGGACTCTTACAAGTTTGGCAAGCTGCCGGTGAGTGCATAGCCATGTTTTGTTTTTGTTTTTATTCCTTTTTTTCGCGCATGCTAAATGTGAACCTCTTATGTACTTTTTGTGTGTGAACTGCATCTCTTTTTTTTGTTAATTTTTTCAGTGGAAGGCGGAAGCGGACATTGTGTATAAGCGGACTGCAGTTGCCGAAGCCCCTGAAATGTTTTGTGAGCCTCTTGCTAGGGCGGCTCCAATTCGATGGGGTCATGGTTTTGCTAGGGCGGCTGCTGGAGGTTTTTCTGGCCATGCTTCTGCTGATCGTAATAAATTTGTTCAAGTCGATGAGCTTCTCGATAGGGTCATCAATATAACTAGTGATTTCCCAACATCCGGTTCCAGGATGAGGAATATTGCCGGTTTGTTTCCTGAAGGCAAAGGCCCTTCTGAAACAGAAATCGAGGCCGCTCATAACTTTGACTGTGGGCAGCTTGAATTCCTTAAGCAGGCTGTAACGAATATCAGATCTTCATTCGTTCAGTTTAAGCAGTCTCAGGATGACAGGTGTGCTACGTATGAGCAGGAAGCGGATGCAATCGTGAAGGAAATGAACAGGCATGAAGATGTTGTCCGGCCTTCTCTGCCCGACCCCGCAGATGTGGATGTATGTCTTTTTTCCATATGTGAACAGTTTTTTTTACCCATATTTTGTTATCTATTTTTTCTGTGCGTTTATGGCATTGACTATTTGTTTTGTCTATCCTTTTGTTCTTTTCGCAGTGTGTTGGAGAATCTTCCAAGGCCAACGCTTGTCGTGTTGATGACCACCAGGACCACGACGGTGTTGATTCTGATTACTTATTTGACAGGCCATTATCCCCCGTTGACGAAGCTGCCAAAGACAATCCTATTGACGAAGTTGTCATCGACAAGGTTTGATTTCTTCCTTCTTCTTTTTTTGTTACAGTGAACTTCATTGTTTGATTTTTTTGTAGTGTCCAAAACAAACAATCATATTTTTTTTGCACCAGCAGTGGCAGCGAACTGCAGTTTTTAACTTTTTTTTTGTATTTTTGTGCACCAGAAGTGGTAGTGCACTGCAGTTGTTGTTTAGAGAAGAAGCATCATCTTTTTTTAGCAGTGAACTGCATGATCTGGTGTTGGTTTTTTAGTTGTAGAACTGCAGATTTGGATAATAGTTTTATTTATGTTTTAATGTTTTTTAGGTTGCCGAATCAAACGTGGAGATACATGGGAAGGAGGCAGATGGTGACGACGCTGGCAAGGATGAGGAGGCTGACAAGTGTAAAGAGATGGAAGGCGACGACGCTCCCTTGGTGAGTATAGAGAATTTTTGCATTTTTGTGTTTTATTTTTTATTTTTCGTGGTAGCTTCATGGTCCGTTTTTATTAGTGAACTACATTCTAGCTTTTTTGTGTAATGTGTTTTATTTTTTAACTCATCAGAACTGTGGATTAAATGTTGAAATCCAAGCGGAGCGCAACATTGGGGATGATAACGTGGAAGGGAGAGGAGGGGAGGAGCCTGATGCGGAGGTTGATAAGGCAGAAGGTAGAGAAGGAGGGGAGTGTCCTGTTGAGGCTGATAAGGCACAAGAGAGAGAAGGAAGGGAGGATATCCTGGATTGTGACAAGCATGAAGAGAAAGAAGGAGCTCCTGGTGTTACAGTTGAAGTTGCAGAAGAGACAGAAGGAACTCGTAGAGTCGGATTTGACGATGCCGGGACATCCGCTGGCATCAATGGTGTTGTTGGGCCTACTGTTTTGTTGGTTGGCGACGAGGTGCCTGAGAAATTTTGTGTGGTCCCTCGCGCCCCCGAGCAATCTGTCGGCAATCTGGCTTTCCCAGCCGATACAACCAAAGTCCCATCTGAGACAGTTTCGATTGATTCTAAAGAGGAACAGCCAAGACTCCCTCAGGACATGAGTAATCAAGCGCCGCTTGACAATGATATTACCGGGCTGGAGCACTTGACGCTCAGCGAAGATGTATATGAGCAGCAGAAGGAAGTTTATTCTGAAATCGAAGGTAAGCGAACTGCATTATTTTTTGTTCTTTTTCCCGGGGGCGAAATGGACCGTGTGTGTTTTATAATCTGATATCGTTCCCACTTCTGTATGCAGATGAGGAATTACCTGTTGTTACTCCTTCAAGGATTGATCCAGCTCTTATGAGGAGATACAATGAGTTGTATGACGCTGTTACGAGGGCTAGGAGGGACAAGAAGAAGCAGTATGACATTTTTTTGTCTTACGCCCCGGTTAATTAATATGTTATTTTTTCAGGGACGCTCCCATCTTATCACTTTTTGCTGTGCTTTTTTCTTCTTGTCTAAAGGCATCTAGTTGCGTTCAAGGGAGAGTTTGGTGATATTACTATCGGCCATGTTGGCGAGTCTTTTTGGTCGTATGGAACGCTGAGCACGCGCCTCGCAAACATTGGCGTCTCTATGCTAGCTGAAAGGTTCAAAGGATCTCAAACTATGATTGTCCCGTACAACCTATGTGTAAGTATTTTCATTAATTTATATTTTATCCCCTCGTCCAATTTTTATTTGTGCTATAACCATTTTTCATTAACTCTCTGGTTTTGTCTTTTTTGCAGAATTCCATTTGGAACGGCGGTGCCACAAATAGGGCTTTGAAAAAGATGTTTTCTTCAAGCGCAGAGGAACGTGTGGACAAGAAAAACTTGGTAACGCATCTTGACCATTTTTCGTCATCTTGAAAATAAGTTTTCTGTTTTTTCTATTTTTTCTCATCTGGTTTGTTTTATTCTTTTTTTTTATTTCAGATTATGTTTGCAACATTTGACCCTCCTCCCGCAACAATGAAGGACGCGATAGGCCACTACTGCTTGGTCACTTTGAACCTGCGAGAGAAGCGTTTTGAGCTTCTCGACTCATTGAACGAAGGAGACAGCGCTGCTGCAAATGTTGTCTTCAGGAAAATGGTCAGGAACATCAAAAAAGTCCGGAAAGATGGCAGCGCAAGCTGCGACGAACCGTTGAACCCTCCCACCCTGGACGGCTTTGCGCTGACTCATATTAATGTCCCGCAACAGGGAAACGGGTTTGTATCTGTTCTCCTTTTTTCTTTTTCCTCCTTCATTTTTTTGTGTAAGTGAGCTGCATTGTTTTTACTAAATTAGAAGCACCTTTTCCCTTGAGCGAACTGCATTACTAATGTGTTTTTGGTTGTTCTCCCTCGGTATCTTGTGTGTATGGAGCTGCATTGTTTTACTAACATCAGTAGCACTTTTATTACTGAGTGAACTGCATTATTAATGTGTTTTTGTTGGTTTTCTTTTGCAGGCATGATTGTGGATTTTACATGTTCCAATTCATGCAGACCTGGGATGGTGAAACGATTGCCAAGTTTGGGAAGGAGCACATTGGCTACATCAGGAAGGCTATGCTGTATAGTTGGCTGACCTCGTCGCATTGCTGTCTGGACCTGACATCACTTTTAATTTTTAAAGAAGGTTATTACATTTTTTTTCAGTCACACACCTTTTTTATTAAGTGAACTTCATTGGTACAGATAGGGGAGGTCCACTACTTTTGTTAAGCTTTTTAGTTGTAATGCCCAGGATGGGACTATATCTCCTACGTGTCGAGGCACGACTTAGAGACATAACCCCATGCTGGAATGATCGCAAGTCTGGTATCTTTGCACAACTCATGTAAAAGATGGGGATGGAAAACATAAAATAGTTGGCTTACAATAGCCACGTCACACAAATACAATACATGTCTCAATCATCATCCAATAAACATCACAGCCCTCTAAGGGTAAAATCCAAATGACAAGATACCAAACATAATTTAAATCCACATGTCGGATCGAATCCTAGTAGAAGTCTCCACTACTGATCATCCGGATAATGAACATAGTATCGACTACGCTCCTCGTCATACTCCCAGTCTAGCTCGGTGCCATCACCTGGATAGCTCACCATCGGACCTGCATCTGGTGTGGTGAAGTAACTGTGAGCCACAGAGGACTCAGCAATCCCGTTCCCGGGTAACAAGACTATTTAAACCTTGGGAGAGGATAAGGCTGAAGAAAAGAATTAGTGTCTGCAGTAGCAACTAACACTAGCTTACGTGAGAGAGTGCGAGAAGAGAATTGCCTCAGTCGAGAGGTGATCACGAAGTGATCCTAGCTAAAGCTCAACAAACATAACCCCACCGTGTTCAACTCCCGAATCCCTATTCGGAAATTGACAGTCACGGTACACACGCTGGTAGTGTATTAGAACATTGTGTCAAGTTATCTACAATCGGATATTAACAAGCTCCCATCTACCACATAACCGCGGGCACGACTTTCGAACATTCATAACCCTGCAGGGGTGTTCCAACTTGGCCCATGACAAGCCCACGATCCACGGAGTCACAACTCCAAGGTGGGAAGACCCGAGTATTCTCGGAATCCCGTGCTCAAGATACTCCGAACTAAGGTAAGGCTAATCCAGCAAATCCTCCCGGCGTGCCGACACCCTGATAGTAGCCGCGCGTATCTCGTCTCAGGCCACGACCGGATGGGCGATTCTACAGGTGTATGCCAGATACCTCGGGTTTCCCCAAGGCGGCCCCGCAGAACCCCCGTTTCGGACCAACACTCATGTGGAGCACTGGCCCGGGGTTGTTGATTAAGAAAGAGGGTTAATTACTCCCTATGCAAGTTTATTTAGTTATTAGGCAAATAGTACCAATGTTGGGATTTGCTGGAAAAGACTTAGCACTTAGCGGTTTATCGAGGGGGCCCCATAAACCCCAACCGTGTGAGGAACGCATAATCAAGGAACATAACACCGGTTTAAACGGTTCCATACGGCATGAGTGGAACAAATCACCAAGCAAAAGGCTTAGCCTTCCACCCTTGCCAATATATAGATGATTTCATTTAAGCATTATATATAGTGTGATATAACCCAACAAACTTCAACATGAAGCAGGCATCTTCAATCTTCACCTGCAACTAGCAATGCTATAAGAAAGGCTGAGCGAAGCGTACTTAGCCAAGCAACGGTTTGCATAGGTAGGGTGGTTAAACATGGTGATGGTTACAAGTAGGAGGTTGACAAGAAAGACATGGGCATCGAGGCAAAACTATAGATCGAGACTACTAGCAATAGGCAAAGATAGTAATGTTATCGGGGTTCGGTCATCTTGCCTGAAGAGTTGTCCTACGGATCGTAAGAAGGGTCCTCGTGCTCAACCTCGTTGGTAACCTCGTGCTCGTACTCGTACTCGGTCTCAGCTTCCGGCTCTAAACAATACAATCACACAAGGCACGAATCAACAAGATGCAATGCGCACACCAAAATGATGGATGCATGATGGATGCACTAAGGAAGCACACGGAGCACGGAGCGTATGGGTCTCATCAGGCCTAGTACGTCTCCTTGGGGCTGTGGTGTCTTATTTGTCAAGAAGAAAGATGGCACGGAGCGTCTCTGTGTTGATTACCGGCCATTGAACAAGAAGACAATAAAGAACAAGTATCCGCTCCCCAACATCAACGAACTCTTCGAGCAGCTCAAAGGAGCTAAAGTGTTCTCTAAGCTCGACCTCCGAATGGGCTATCACCAAATTCGCATTCGCGAGAAAGACATTCCCAAGACTGCATTCAGAACGAGTTTCGGCTCATATGAGTATACCGTCATGTCCTTTGGTCTCGCCAATGCTCCTCCTACCTTCTCGAGGATGATGCACTACATCTTCAACCCCAACACCGGCGAGTTTGTGCTTGTGTATCTGGATGATATTCTGGTGTTTTCCAAGAATGAAGAAGATCACGAAAAGCACTTACGTCTGGTTCTTGATCGACTCCGTGAGCATAAGTTCTATGCCAAGTTCTCCAAGTGCGAGTTTTGGCTCGATAAGGTTTTGTACCTGGGCCATATCATCTCAGCTGACGGCATTGCGGTAAATCCCGAGAAAGTTGAAGCAATTGTCAACTGGGAAGCTCCTCAGAACGTCAAGCAACACCACAGTTTTCTGGGTCTTGCCAGCTATTGCAGAAGGTTCGTTGAGAACTTCTCCAAGATTGCCAAGCCTCTTTCCAACTTGCTTCAGAAGAATGTCAAATACTTTTGGTCTCCAGAGTGTGAAGTGGCATTCAAAACTCTCAAAGAAAAGCTCGTCTCTGCTCCAGTTCTTACTCCTCCAGATGAGTCCAAGCCCTATGAAGTATTCTGTGATGCTTCTCTTCAAGGTCTTGGTGGTGCGCTTATGCAAGATAAGAGAATTGTGGCATACACTTCTCGTCAGCTGAAGCCAAGTGAGAAGAACTATCCCACACATGATCTCGAACTAGTAGCTGTGGTACATGCTTTGATTACGTGGAGACATCTGTTGTTGGGCAGAAAAGTTGACATCTTCACTGATCACAAGAGCTTGAAGTACATCTTCACACAGCCGAATCTGAACCTCCGCCAGACTTGTTGGGTTGAAATGATCCAAGAGTATGATCCCAGCATTGAATACACTCCTGGCAAGGCGAATGTGATTGCAGATGCTTTGAGCAGAAAGGCATATTGCAACAGCCTTCTTATCAAGCCGTTCCAGCCTGAGCTTTGTGAAGCTTTCAGGAAACTCAACCTCCAAGTTGTTCCGCAGGGTTTTCTTGCAAATCTTCAAATTGCTCCTACCTTGGAAGATCAGGTCCGTGAGGCCCAACTCAGTGATGCCATGGTGCAGAAGGTGAAACATGTTATTGCAAAGGGCACTCCAAAATACAAGTGCTTTCATGTTGATGAGAGAGATACCTTGTTCTTCGAGGACAGACTCGTTGTTCCCAAAGGTGATCTCAGGAAGCTCATAATGGAAGAAGCACATGATTCTCTCCTTTCCATTCATCCTGGAAGTTCCAAGATGTACCAAGACCTTAAGCAATCTTACTGGTGGACACGCATGAAAAGGGAGATTGCCCAATTCGTGAACTAATGTGATGTTTGTAGAAGAGTGAAAGCAGAACATCAACGTCCAGCCGGTCTTCTCCAACCTCTTCCTATTCCCAAGTGGAAGTTCAACCACATTGAAATGGACTTCGTCACTGGCTTTCCTAAGTCCAAAAGAGGGAATGATTCTATCTTCGTGGTGATTGACAAGCTTACCAAAGTCGCTCACTTCCTTCCAGTCAAAGAATCCATCAATGCAGCTCAATTGGCAGAGTTGTACACTTCCAGAATTGTGTCTTTACATGGCATTCCTCAAGTTATCTCCTCAGACCGTGGAAGTTTGTTCACATCCAAGTTCTGGGACTCCTTTCAGTCCGCCATGGGCACTAAGATCAGGTTCAGCACTGCATTTCACCCTCAGACTAGTGGTCAAGTCGAGCGAGTGAATCAGATTCTAGAAGACATGCTCAGAGCCTGTGTTATATCCTTTGGCATGAAATGGGAAGACTGCCTTCCATTTGCCGAGTTCTCTTACAACAACAACTTTCAAGCAAGTGCAGGCAAAGCTCCGTTTGAAATCCTCTATGGCAGAAAGTGTCGTACCCCTCTCAACTGGTCTGAAACAGGCGAACGTCAACTTCTTGGCAATGACTTGATCTCAGAAGCCGAAGAAATGTGCAAAGTCATACGTGAAAATCTCAAGGCCGCTCAGTCGCGTCAGAAGAGCTACTATGATGGCAAGCATCGTGATTTGGCTTTCAACATTGGTGATCATGTCTATCTCCGTGTTTCTCCGATGAAAGGCACCCAAAGATTCGGTATCAAAGGAAAGCTTGCTCCTAGATACGTCGGGCCTTTCAAGATTCTTGGCAAAAGAGGCGATCTAGCCTATCAACTTGAGCTCACTCCCAACTTTGCCAATGTTCATAATGTGTTCCATGTGTCTCAACTCCGCAAATGCTTCAAGGCACCTGAACGCATGATTCCGTTTGAAGAGATTGATCTTCAACAAGACCTGTCTTACCGAGAGCATCCCGTTGCTATTCTCGAAGAAACCGAGCGCAAGACCTGCAACAAGTCCATCAAATTCTTGAAAGTCAAGTGGTCACATCACACCGACCGAGAGGCTACGTGGGAACGAGAAGATCATCTTCGTTCCGAGTACCCTTCCTTTTTCCAGTCCTAGATCTCGGGACAAGATCTTTTTTGTAGTAGAGGAGAGTTTGTAATGCCCCGGATGTAATACTTTCCCTTTTGGGCATATAATATATCTCTGGCTTCATCTATTCCATTCCGGGTTCTTTGTCTTTCGGGTTTTCGTCGTTTTGTTGTGTGAATGTGTGGCATTCATTCATATCATGTAGCCATGTGCATCGCATTGCATTCGTGTTGTCGTTTGCATCCGGTTCCACGCGTTCCTTCCCGTTGTCCGTTTCGCGTTCCGGAGCTCCCTCACGTGTCCGTGGCGTCCAGTAGGCCTACTTTGGTGTTTGGTCGTGTAACGTTACCGGTTTGGCGCGAGACTTGTCGTGTGTTGTTGTTTTGGTTTGTGTAACCCGCCTGTCAATCTCGTCGCGTTTCGAGTCCGTTTGCTACCCCAACAGTTATTCTCGTGGGCTCAAAGTGCCTCCACTTTGAGGCCCAAGACACCCCTCCAACAGCCCACCAAACCACTCCTAGCCACTTCTATCATCTAGGCCATCCAAATCTGATCCTGTGGCTGAAAACCGCACTCCATTTGGACAACCCTAGCTACTTGTGCCTATATATTTGTCCACTCCCCCAAATTTTGCCCGAAATTAAGGAAACCCTAGCTCCCCTAGCCACTTCTCTTCCACCTCCAGCCACCTCGCCGGAGTTTTGCCGGAGTTCCGCCGGAATCTCGCCGGAATACCTCCTCCTCGCCGGAATACCTCCTCACCACCTCACCTCACCTCAGCCGCACCTCACTCCACCGCCCCACGCCCCAGATCCGGCCGGGCCAGCCGCCCCACTCCCTCCCGTCGCGGCCAGAACCGAGCCAGCTCCCTCTGCTCGATTCAACGCGCCGCCGCACCTGGGATCGGTCGGGAAGAGCACTTCCCCGATCCAGATCCAGGATCCCGCCGCCGCCTGGGCCTCTCAGGTGGCCCTTGGCAGCCGAACCCTAGGGGCCCAGTGCTCCGCTCGCCAGGCCCCTGCCGCAACGGCCCGAGCGGCTGGGCCGCCTCCCTCCAGGCGCCGCCGGGGTTTCCAGCCTCTCGGGCCTCGCGTCGCCAGGCCACATCGCCTCGCCGCTCCAGGCCGTCTCCTCCGGTGGGCCGGATCCCTCCCGCAGGCCTCCTCCAGCCGCGGCTGGGCCGCTCGGTCGCTCGAGCCGGACGCCCGATCCAGGCGCCACCGTTTCTCCTCGAACGGGCGAGTCAACGCCGGTCCGATCCCGGCTCCTGGGCCGTCGCCTTCCCCCCGCGGCCTCTCCAGATCCGCCACGCAGGCGGGCCGCAGCCCCATCGCCAGGAGGCCGCCGCCGAACCCAGGCCGGTTCCCTCCAGCCGCCTGGGCCCATTCCGCCCTTATCCGGCCCGCACACTTCAGATCTGAAGGTTGACCCCCCCCCCTAAAATCATCTAAGTCCCTGAGTTGTTTTTGTTCTCTGATGCTAGTTTCAAACTGTGATAACTTCTTGTGTGTTGCTCCGTTTTGCGCAAATGACATGTCCAGACGTTCGTGGTGATTAGCACTACGTTTCATTCCTTTGTGCCATGCATGTTTGAGATCATCTAGATGCTTATTTTTCTGTTGCAAGAGTGCATCCCGATATAAACTGCTGCTATGTGTTTTTTTATGCCATCTTTGCATAGTGGTATCTTTTAGCTCTTTTATCCGAATGATGCAAATGACATGTCCACGTGTTCGTCTTGCCATGCTCTACATGTTGTTTGTGTTAGGTTGCATGATAGATTTAATCTTGCCATGGTTATCCTCGTTGCAAAGTGCTATGTGGCTATTTATGTTGTTTAACTTGTTATGAGATGCCATCTTGTTGAGCTCATTGCTATCGTTGTGTTTATCTCCATGATGCATGCTTGTATGTTTCGAAATCACCATCATGTGTAATTTGATGTGGTGCTTACCACTTGCCATGTTTAGTTTCGAGGTGACTTAAACTTGCTCTCGAAGATGCCATGATGAAACTTCTGTTTTAACACTTAGTGGAATTTCACTAAGTCTGGAATCTGTAATGTTCCGATGCCATGTTTGCTTGCTGCTCTAGGACAAACCATGATAGTTTTGGAGTGTATCTTGATGGTTCCTTGTAGTATATATTGTTGGCTATCCATTCATGTTCTCACATGCTTATTTAAGTGGCTTTAGAATATTTAACTTTTGCTCCAAAGTTTCAATAAAATTCTGCTGTCAGGATTTTGTTGTCAAGTTCAATATGTCCAAGCTTGTTGCTATTGATCCGTGGCTCCTTTGGGGGTGCACCTTTGGACTTATTTGCTGTAGGATATGTCTAGTTTATGTTCATGCTCTTTGCCATGGTGTTTGAGTGCTGTAGCTTATTTATCCAGTGCTCCGAAGTTGCTATGTTGCTGTAATTTTCAGCTTTCGCACGTTTCTTGTTTCGGGCATAACTTTTAGCCCGTAGCTCCGTTTTCAGCGAGTCTTATATGAAACTTGATTGATTTTCCGTGTAGATTCATAATATCCTATTGTTATCATGTTTTGAAGTGTTTTGCTTGAGTGCTATTTTTTCCGTGCTCCGTGTGCTTCCTTAGTGCATCCATCATGCATCCATCATTTTGGTGTGCGCATTGCATCTTGTTGATTCGTGCCTTGTGTGATTGTATTGTTTAGAGCTGGAAGCTGAGACCGAGTACGAGTACGAGCACGAGGTTACCAACGAGGTTGAGCACGAGGACCCTTCTTACGATCCGTACGACAACTCTTCAGGCAAGATGACCGAACCCCGATAACATTACTATTTTTGCCTATTGCTAGTAGTCTCGATCTATAGTTTTGCCTCGATGCCCATGTCTTTCTTGGTAGCCTCCTACTTGTAACCATCACCATGTTTAACCACCCTACCTATGCAAACCGTTGCTTGGCTAAGTACGCTTCGCTCAGCCCTTCTTATAGCATTGCTAGTTGCAGGTGAAGATTGAAGATGCTTGCTTCATGTTGAAGTTTGTTGGGTTATATCACACTATATATAATGCATAAATGAAATCATCTATATATTGGCAAGGGTGGAAGGCTAAGCCTTTTGCTTGGTGATTTGTTCCACTCATGTCGTTAGGAACCGTTTAAACCGGTGTTATGTTCCTTGATTATGCGTTCCTCACACGGTTGGGGTTTATGGGGCCCCTCGATAAAACGCTAAGTGCTAAGTCTTTTCCAGCAAATCCCAACATTGGTACTATTTGCCTAATAACTAAATAAACTTGCATAGGGAGTAATTAACCCTCTTTCTTAATAAACAACCCCGGGCCAGTGCTCCACATGAGTGTTGGTTCGAAACGGGGGTTCTGCGGGGCCGCCTTGGGGAAACCCGAGGTATCTGGCATACACCTGTAGAATCGCCCATCCGGTCGTGGCCTGAGACGAGATACGCGCGGCTACTATCAGGGTGTCGGCACGCTGGGAGGATTTGCTGGATTAGCCTTACCTTAGTTCGGAGTATCTTGAGCACGGGATTCCGAGAATACTCGGGTCTTCCCACCTTGGAGTTGCGACTCCACGGATCGTGGGCTTGTCATGGGCCAAGTTGGAACACCCCTGCAGGGTTATGAACTTTCAAAAGCCGTACCCGCGGTTATGTGGCAGATGGGAGCTTGTTAATATCTGGTTGTAGATAACTTGACACAATGTTCTAATACACTACCAGCGTGTGTACCGTGACTGTCAATTTCCGAATAGGGATTCGGGAGTTGAACACAGTGGGGTTATGTTTGTTGAGCTTTAGCTAGGATCACTTCGTGATCACCTCTCGACCGAGGCACTTCTCTTCTCGCACTCTCTCACGTAAGCTAGTGCTAGTTGCTGCTGTAGACACTAATTCTTTTCTTCAGCCTTATCCTCTCCCAAGGTTTAAATAGTCTTGTTACCTGGGAACGGGATTGCTGAGTCCTCTGTGGCTCACAGTTACTTCACCACACCAGATGCAGGTCCGATGGTGAGCTATCCAGGTGATGGCACCGAGCTAGACTGGGAGTATGACGAGGAGCGTAGTCGATACTATGTTCGTTATCCGGATGATCAGTAGTGGAGAGTTCTACTAGGATTCAATCCGACATTTGGATTTAAATTATGTTTGGTATCTTGTCATTTGGATTTTACCCTTAGAGGGCTGTGATGTTTATTGGATGATGATTGAGACATGTATTGTATTTGTGTGACGTGGCGATTGTAAGCCAACTATTTTATGTTTTCCATCCCCATCTTTTACATGAGTTGTGCAAAGATACCAGACTTGCGATCATTCCAGCATGGGGTTATGTCTCTAAGTCGTGCCTCGACACGTAGGAGATATAGTCCCATCCTGGGCATTACATTAGTAGAACCCCATTTGTGTGTTTAAAATGACTTTTCCTTAGGGAACTCGATGATTCTTTTTCATTTTGCTCATTATCCATTTTTTTTGCAGGCTTTGATGAAGGCGCACACCAAGGTGGTATTTCCTTGTTCGAAACTCAGGTTCATACTCCAACTATTCAGAAAGTTGTCCTTGATGAACCCCCCGTTAAGGTCGTGAAAGAACCTGTGTGTAAGATGTTGAGGAGTGGCGCCGGCACTTCGAATGAAAAAGCTCTTGAGAAATCTCCTGTCAATGTCAAGCATGGGAAGAAAGCTGCGAGCCCTCCTAATGCTGAAGATAGCGATGATGATTTTGAGAGGCCACCACCAGTGCCTAGGAGGACCAGGAGCGCAGCTGTGGAACGCCCGACGGACAGCGAGGCACTAATTCTATCAAATAGGAGGCATGTGCAGAAGCCATCAAAGTTTCGATCTCCTGTACAGAAGTTGAATCCTGTGAGATTCAGCCATCTTGTGGAGATGAGGAAGGTCTTGCAACTCATCACGAGCACACAATTCAGGCAGAAATACAGCGAGTCAGTTCTTTTTTCGTTAGTTTTTTATATTTTTTTGATTTTTAATGTGTGTAATGTTCTTTCTGTGTTTTTGCTTTTCTGCTACTAACCCCCCACCTTCGCCGTTTCTTTTGTGCAGGTGCGCGCTTTTCATGCACAGGAATCCTATCGAAGTCTACACCGTGACTGTGGACTACTTGTTCTTAACTTTCACCAAAGGTGGTTTTATGGACTCGGAATTGATGGATCATATCATCAGGTTCTGGAAGAATGACGAGAGTATGAATGTGGTTTATCGATCTGGCGAACGCGTTCTGCTGTCCCCTTTGTTTATCACGGTATTTCTCTTTTTTTCTTATTTTTTTCTGCTCAAGTGAACTGCAGTAAATAGTGTATAATAATTTGTTTTTAGAATGTACTGAACTGCATACATTTTTTTGCGTCTTAACCCATGCATCTTAAAACGAAACAAATTATGGTGAGAATTTGTGAACTGCATACTGTTTTTTAGAGAAGCGTGATCCGTTTTTTTATTAAGCGTCGGAGCAAACATCTTTAAGGTGAACTGCATTAACTTTCTTTTGTGAATTATCCACACGCAGTATGTGCTTCAAATGAATGATCACGCGGATAGAGATGAAGATGGAAATGTTGTGTTGCCTTTTGTCCACGGCAAGTTTAACGTCGAAGATGCAGCACAGCAGTTCGAACTTTATGTTCGTGATGACGAGAACCTTCTTGATTGCAAATTAGTAAGTTATCAGATTTGCTTTTGTTCAGCCTTTTTGTATTTTATTTTCTCTCCCATTTTTTTCCAGTAATCCTTTTTCACTCATCAAACCCATAACAAATTTGATGAAACAAAATCAGATTCTGTTACCACGGATGAAAGACCAGCATTATTCGCTATACACGATGAATAGGCACCGCGAGACCCTTGACATTCATGACACTAGGAAGTTACAGCAGACCGGTTGATCAAACGACGAGGTGGCATAAGTCTGAATACCACAGCGACCGCACTGAAATGGTAAAAAATTTCCTTTTTTTCACCTTTCTTTGTTTTTTCATGCGTGCGCGTGTTGAACAATATTTTTGTTGTGATGTGTATTTTTATTTTTATTTTTATTTTCCACCAGATGATCAGGATGACTGCATTGTTGAAGAAGGTTTATGGAGAAAAGGAGTACAAGAGAAAGGAGTCGGTAGACTGGGTCGATGTTTCAAAGAAAGCTAGCTATTTGGGCACCCCTGAGCAGGGCCCCAACGAGTGCGGCTTTTATGTTCTGAAGATGGCTCAGTATTACGACGGCAAAACCTTTGTTGTGAAATTCGCAAAGCGTAGTGTAAGTATCTTCTTTTTAACCCAACAATAACTCCTCATTCCTTGATATTTTTTTTTGTCAGTTTCATTTTTTTGTAGATGATGTTGTATATTTGTTTATTTTATTTTTTTCTTTATCGCAGGAAGCTGTTATTCAGGATTGGAAGGCTGAGTTTTGTTCCAGATTCTGTTCCACCCAGAAAACATGGTCGTTGTCACCGAGTTCCCGGAGGATCTAAGAAATCTCTTCATTTCTCTTGGCTTCTCTCCAAGACTGCATTCGCAGGAGCAGGATGAGGCATAAATGATAGCAGATCTTTTTCTATGTGTGTTGATGTCTTTTTCGTGCGTGCTCCAGAACTTTATGTAAACAGTAATGTATGGTCGCTGTGTGTAGTTCTCGATGTGCAAAACTGTTGACACCATGCTGTGTGCTTTTGTATATACCGGTCTAGTTAGTTTTTGTGTTTTTTTTTGTGGCAGATGGTGACAATGTCAAATATGTACATAATGGAGCTTTCAGCCAACTCCTCCTTGCGAGTTGTAACATGTTCGCAGCGCACTGCATTCTCTCATATGAGTAGCAGCCAAGTTTTTTTTAAATATACGCATCCGCACTGCATCTCACCTTATCACATGGGACTGCAAAGACGAATTCAACGTGTTTGTCGTCGAGTTTCAAAATTCATCCGCACTGCAGCCAAGTTTTTTTTTTACATTTTTTTGCACTAAGCGCACTGCACTGTGTACTCGAAGCGTACTGCAGTGCAAGCTTTAAACACACCACGCACGCACTGCAGTGTACGTGAATCCTAGTCCGACTCTACATTTTTTGTCTTCTAACTGCATTCTGTATTGATTCATGGTCATGTCAGATTCTATACGACGAAGAGAACTGCATTCTCCAAATGACATTCCGATCTCAGTGTTTTTATACAGAAGAGAACCGCATTCTGAGAATGACATTCTCATCTTATTTTCTTTTTCATGTAGAAGAGAACTGCATTTTATCAAGCATACCCCCCCCC
>LR738713.1:408940938-408985078 GCA_902687465.1 Secale cereale
ATATATATATATATATATATATATCCATACGGATGTAGAAGATCATAAACTATTATTGTTGACATTACCCTTGAGGTAAATCATTGGGAGGCGAACAATAAGCCCCTATCTATCTATGTGTTCGATTGAAACCTTGATTTCATAAGTATCGCGTGAATGTTATAAATTATGAAAGATTAAGAGATGGTTGAGTATGTGAACTTGCTATATAAAAGCTCTTATATTGACTCTTTCCGATGTTATGATAAATTGCGATTACTTCAATGACTAAGATCATAGTTTGTTTGTTTTCAATGAAGTTTGTGATTCATACTTTACCTTGTGAATGAATATTCACTTTGGTGTAAGAAGTTATATGACAATATATTGTTGTTCTACAAACGATCATGATGCCCTCATGTCCGTATTTTATTTTATCGACACCTCTATCTCTAAACATGTGGTCATGATTATCGATTTCGGCTTTCGCTTGAGGACAAACGAGGTCTAAGCTTGGGGGAGTTGATATGTCCATTTTGCATCATGTTTTTATGTTGATATTTACTGCATTATGGACTGTTATTTCACATTATGGTACAATACATATGCCTTTTCTCTCTTATTTTAGAAGATTTACTTGAAGAGGGAGAATGACGACAGCTGGAATTCTGGACCGGAAAGGAGCAAATCTAAGATACATATTCTGCACAACTCCAAATGTCCTGAAATTTTACAGACAGTTGTTTTGGAATATATAAAAAATACTGGGCTAAGAAACACTAGAAGGGGACCAACCGGGTGTCCACAAGCATGGGGGCGCACCCTACCCCCTAGGGCGCACCCCTAGGGTTTGAGGCCCCCCTAGCCATCATCTAACACCCATCTTCTTCTATATGGAGGGTATTGATCTAGAAAAAATCATAATGAAGCTTTCTGGACGAAGCGTCATTGGCTCGAGGCGGAACGTGGGCAGAAGCAATATAGGGCTCTGGCGAAGCTATTCTTCCAGGGAAACTTCCCTCCGGGAGGGGGAAATCGAAGCCATCGTCATCACCAATGATCCTCTCATCGAGTGAGGGTTAATCTTCATTAACATCTTCACCAGCACCATCTCCTCTCAAACCCTAGTTTATCTCTTGTATTCAATCTTTACCTCAAAACCTCAAATTGGTACATGTGGGTTGCTAGTAGTGCTGATTACTCTTGGTAGTTGATGCTAGTTTGTTTATTTGGTGGAAGATTGTATGTTCAGATCCTTGATGCTACACAATACCCCTCTGGTTATGAACATGGATATGCTTTGTGAGGAGTTACATTTTTTCCCGAGGACATGGGAGAAGTCTTGTTATAAGTAATCATGTGAATTTGGTATTCATTCGATATTTTGGTGAGATGTATGTTGTATTTCCTCTAGTGGTGTTATGTGAACATCGACTACATGACACTTCACCATTATTTGGGCCTAGGGGAAGGCATTGGGAAGTAATAAGTAGATAATGGGTTGCTAGAGTGACAGAAGCTTAAACCCTAGTTTATGTGTTGCTTTGTAAGGGGCTGATTGGGATCAACATGTTTCATGTTATGGTTAGATTTATCTTAATTCTTCGTTCATAGTTGTGGATGCTTGCGAGAGGGGTTAATCATAAGTGGGAGTATTGTCCAAGTAAGGACATCACCCCAAGCACTGGTCCACCCACATATCAAATTATCAAAGTAGCGAACGCGAATCATATGAGCATGATGAAAACTAACTTGACAATAATCCCCATGTGTCCTCAGGAGCGCTTTGCTTTATATAAGAGTTTGTCTAGGCTTATCCTTTGCTACAAAACGGATTGGGCCACCTTGCTACACCTTTGTTACACTTGTTACTTGTTACCCGTTACGAATTTTCTTATCACAAA
Source organism: Secale cereale (assembly GCA_902687465.1). NCBI lineage: Eukaryota > Viridiplantae > Streptophyta > Magnoliopsida > Poales > Poaceae > Secale > Secale cereale. Next base: position 408,942,822 of record LR738713.1, read on the forward strand.
ACTATCTATTACCGACAATTTTAGTGCTTGTAGAAAATACCTTGCTGAAAACCGCTTGTCATTTCCTTCTGCTCCTCGTTGGGTTCGACACTCTTACTTATTGAAAGGACTACGATAGATTACCTATACTTGTGGGTCATCAGCATCCCCTGCATGTACCATGGCCACGGGGCCTACAAGTCACTACACTCAACATGCAAGTGCAACCTCAACGAGCAGCTCACCCAGGAGAAAAACGCCAAGGACAGAGACAACCCAGGCGACAAGGGCGACCGCTGCCAACGCATGACCGCCCAGAAGAACGAAAGAGGTTGCCAAAAGGAGAACACCTGGCACATGCAGTTAACATGATCTTTCGAGGCCCGAAGTCAAAATGAGCTCTAAAGCAAACCTTGTGGGAGGTCTACGCACTCGTTCTCGGAGTCCCTCATTTTTTGGATTGGTTATATCACACCATATCCTTTGGGATCAACAACCATCCATACTATATACCCAACCCGGGTAAGAACACACTCATCATCGACCCCATCATTGGAGGTTGCTAGCTATCAAAGTTAGTGATGAATGGCGGGTCCGGACTCATTATTATGTATGCCACAACGATGTAGAAAATGGCCCTCCCCATAACTCTCATGTGACTTTGGCCAACACAATTCCATGGCATAGTACGAGGGAATAAGGCTGAACTACTCGATCAGGTCATGCTAGAGGTCATCATTGGCACATAAGAAACTTTTGTGCTGAGAAAACCTTGCTAGGACGACCCGCATTCATCAAGTTCTTGGCCAACTCATGCTACGCCTGCATGAATCTCAAGATGTTCGGTCCAAACAGGGTCATCGCCGTCTCCAGCAACAGCAGAAACATGCATGCAGCAGGGGTCGCCCACCTGGAACAAGCAGAGGCCGACCTCCCAAAGATGAACATGAGTGCGTGGATGTCTCCTCCGGGCAGTTCAAGAAACAAAGGATGGCGGCTGAGAAATGGCCACCCAGGAACCACCAGCTGGCCCCTAATGCTCCAACGGGCATGAAGGAGGAGCGCGGGGCTGAGAGGCTAGAAGCAGCATCACAACACGACTCAGGGGACATGACGCCGGACTATTAAATCCCACGCACTCAGGGGACATCACTGAGAACACATCAGGGGAGCCACTGATGTCTACTATGCAACCTTCTTCTTGTAGACATTGTTGGGCCTCCAAGTGCAGAGGTTTGTAGGACAGTAGCAAATTTCCCTCAAGTGGATGACCTAAGGTTTATCAATCCGTGGGAGGCGTAGGATGAAGATGGTTTCTCTCAAACAACCCTACAACCAAATAACAAAGAGTCTCTTGTGTCCCCAACACACCCAATACAATGGTAAATTGTATAGGTGCACTAGTTCGGCGAAGAGATGGTGATACAAGTGCAATATGGATGGTAGATATAGGTTTTGTAATAAGAAAATATAAAAACAGCAAGGTAGTAAGTGGTAAACGTGAGCATAAACGGTGTTGTAATGATAGTAGACAAGGCCTAGGGTTAATATTTTCACTAGTGCAAGTTCTCTCAACAAGGATAACATAATTGGATCATATTACTAGCCCTCAACATGCAACAAAGAGTCACTCCAAAGTAACTAATAACGGAGAACAATCGAAGATATTATGGTAGGGTACGAAACCACCTCAAACTTATTCTTTCTGATCGATCTATTCAAGAGTCCGTAGTAACGTTCAACCTATCATAGAGTTCGTACTAGAATAAGACCTTAAGACACAAATCAACCAAAACCCTAATGTCACCTAGATACTCCATTATCACCTCAAGTATACGTGGGCATGATTATATGATATGCATCACACAATCTCAGAAACATCTATTCAACCAACACATAGAACTTCAAAAGGTGCCCCAAAGTTTCCACTGGAAAGTCAAGACGAAAATATGTGCCAACCCCTATGCATAGATTCCCAAGGTCACGGAACCCGCAAGTTGATCACCTAAACATACATCAAGTGAATCACGTGATATCCCATTGTCACCACAGATAAACACATGCAAGACATACATCAAGTGTTCTCAAATCCTTAAAGCCTCAATCCGATAAGATAACTTCAAAGGGAAAACTCAATCCGTTACAAGAGAGTAGAGGGGGAGAAGCATCATAAGATCCAACTATAATAGCAAAGCTCGCGATACATCAAGATCGTGCCATCTCAAGAACACGAGAGAGATAGATCAAACACATAGCTACTGGTACATACCCTTAGCCTCGAGGGTGGACTACTCCCTCCTCGTCATGGAGAGCGCTGGGATGATGAAGATGGCCACCGATGAGGGTTCCCCCCACCGACAGGGTGCCAGAATGGGTCTAGATTGGTTTTCGGTGGCTACAGAGGCTTTCGGCGGCGGAACTCCCGATCTAGGTTAATTTCTAGAGGTTTCTGTATATATAGGAGGTGTTGGAGTCGAGGCCAAGCAGAGGGGGCTACAGGCTGTCCACGAGGCAGGGGGGCGCGCCCCCCACCCTCGTGGGCAGCCCGTGGGTCCTCTCGTCCCCATCCGGCACTCCGTGGGCTTCTTCTGGTCCAAAAATGATCTCCGTTGATTTTCAGGTCAATTGGGCTCCGTTTGATATTCTTTTTGTGCGAAACCCTTAAACAGGAGAAAAACAGAAACTGGCACTGGGCTCTGGGTTAATAGGTTAGTCCCAAAAATCATATAAAAGTGTATAATAAAGCCCATAAAACATCCTAGAAGGATAATATAATAGCATGGAACAATCAAAAATTATAGATACGTTGGAGACGTATCAGCATCCCCAAGCTTAATTCATGCTCGTCCTCGAGTAGGTAAATGATAAAAACAGAATTTTTGATGTGGAATGCTAATCAACATAATTTTCAATGTAATTCTCTTAATTGTGGCATGAATGTTCAGATCTGAAAGATTCAACACAAAAGTCTATATTGACATAAGAAATAATAATACTTCAAGCATACTAACAAAGCAATCATGTCTTCTCAAAATACCATGGCTAAAGAAAGTTATCCCTACAAAATCATATAGTCTGGCTATGCTCCCTCTTCATCACACAAAATATTCATATCATGCACAACCCCGATTTTAGCCAAGCACTTGTTTTCATACTCTATCTTTTCAAACCTTTCAACTTTCACGCAATAAATGAGCGTGAGCCATGGACATAGCACTATGGGTGGAATAGAGTGGTCGTTGTGGAGAAGACAAAAAGGAGGGAGATAGTCTCACATCGACTAGGCGTATCAACGGGCTATGTAGATGCCCATCAATAGATATCAATGTGAGTGAGTAGGGATTGCCATGCAGCGGATGCACTAGAGCCAAAAATGTATGAAAGCTCAACAAAAGAAACTAAGTGGGTGTGCATCCAACTTGCTTGCTCACGAAGACCTAGGGCATTTGAGGAAGCCCATCGTTGGAATATACAAGCCAAGTTCTATAATGTAAATTCCCGCTAGTATATGAAAGTGACTAAACATGAGACTCTCTATCATGAAGAACATGGTGCTACTTTGAAGCACAAGTGTGGAAAAAGATAGTAGCAATTGTCCCTTTTTCTTTTCTTTTCTTTTTCTCTTCCTTTTTCTTTTTTTTCTTTTTTTTCTTTTTTTGGGCCTTTTTTTCTTTGGCCTTTCTTTTCATTTCTTTTTCTTTTTTTGGAGGGTCTTTCCTTATTTAGCCTTTCCTCACATGGGACAATGCTCTAATAATGATGACCATCACACTTTCATTGAATTACAACTCGATATTACAACTTGATACTAGAACAAAGTATGACTCTATATGAATGCCTCCGGAGGTGTACCGGGATGTGCAATGAATCAAGAGTGACATGTATGAAAAATTATGCATGGTGGCTATGCCACAAATACGATATCAACTACATGATCATGCATGGCAATATGACAATATGAAGCGTGTCATATGAACAAGACGGTGGAAAGTTGCATGGCAATATATCTCTGAATGGCTATGGAAATGCCATGATAGGTAGATATGGTGGATATTTTGAGGAATATATATGGTGGCTGTTTGAGGAAGGATATATAGTGGGTGTATGGTATCGGCAAAAGTTGCGCGATACAAGAGAGGCTAGCAATGGTGGAAGGGTGAGAGTGCGTATAATCCATGGACTCAACATTAGACATAAAGAACTCATATACTTATTGCAAAAATCTACGAGTCATCAAAACAAAGCAATCAGTGCATGCTCCTAGGGGGGAGGTTGGTAGGAGTTAACCATCGCGCGCCCCCGACCTCCACACAAAGGTTGACACTTTACAAATACCTCATGCTCTAACTTCGTCACATAGCGGTTCACCATACGTGCATGCTACGGGAATCACTAACCTTAACACAAGTATTTCTCAATTTCATAATAACTCCACTAGGATGACTGTAATATCACTATCCTCATATCTCAAAACAATTATCAAGCATCCAACTTCTCATCATATTCAATGCACTTAGTGCGAAAGTTTTTACTACATTGATATTGGATGTCTATCATGTGAAGATTAGTTTTATAGCCTAAGCACATTACCATGATGTTTTAATAGACTATCAAAAGGATATAAGTGAGGCATGAGAGTTCAACAATTTCTACAAAATATTATCACCATTGTGCTCTAAAAGATATAAGTGAAGCACTAGAGCAAAAGCTATTCAACTCAAAAGATATAAGTGAAGCACATAGAGTGTTCTAAAAATTCCTAGGTCATATTTAACTCTCTCAAATAGGTGTGTCCAGCAAGGATAATTGTGGCAAACTAACAAGCAAAGACTCAAATTATACAAGACACTCCAAATAAAACACATATCATGTGGTGAATAAAAATATAGCTCCGAGTATAGTTACCGATGGATGAAGACGAAAGAGGGGATGCCTTCCCGGGGCAACCCCAAGCTTAGGCTTTTGGTTGTCCTTGAATTTTACCTTGGGGTGTCATGGGTATCCCCAAGCTTAGGCTCTTGCCACTCTTTGTTCCATAGTCCATCAAAGCAATACTCAAAACTTGAAAACTTCACAACACAAAACTTAGACAAAAATCTCGTGAGCTCCGTTAGTATAAGAAAGCAAACCACTACTCAAAGGTACTGTAATGAATTAATTCTTTGTTTATATTGGTGTTAAAACTACTGTATTCCAACTTCTTTATGGTTCATACTTCCCAATACTGCTCATAGATGCATTGAAATAAGCAAACTACACACGAAAAACAGAATCTGTCAAAAAAAGAATAGTCTGTAGTAATCTGCAGGTTTCGCATACTTCTGTAACTCCAAAAAATTCAAACTAAATTGGTAAATGTGAGGAATTTTTCCATTATTCATCCGCAAAAAAAATCAACTAAATAGCACGCTCCAGTAAAATCTGGTGACCATTCTTGTGAGCGCTAACGATTCTGTTTTTCACAGCAAGATCACATAAACTTCACACAAGTCTTCCCAAAGGTTCTACTTGGCACAAACACTAATTAAAACATAAAACCACATCTAGACAGAAGCTAGATGCAATATTTATTCCTAAACAGAAGCAAAAACAAAGACACAAAATAAAGTTGGGTTGCCTCCCAACAAGCGCTATCGTTTAACGCCCCTAGCTAGGCATGATGATTTCAATGATGCTCGCGTAAAAGATAAGAATTGGAACATAAAGGGAGCATCATGAAGAATATGACTAGCATATTTAAGTCTAACCCACTTCATATGCATAGGGATTTTGTAATCAAACAACTTATGGGAGCAATAATCAACTAGCATAGGAAGGGAAAACAAGCATAACTTCAAGTTTTAAGCACATAGAGAGGAAACTTGATATTATTGCAATTCCTACAAGCATATATTCCTCCCTCGTAATTAGTTTCAGTAGCATCATGAATGAATTCAACCATATAACCAGGACATAAAGCATTCTTTTCATGATCTACTTGCATAGAAATTTAACTACTCTCCACATAATCAAATTTATTCTCATCAATAGTAGTGGGAGCAAACTCAACAAAATAACTATCATGTGAAGCATAATCCAATTGAAAATTAAAATCATGATGACAAGTTTCATGGTTATCATTATTCTTAATAGCATACAAGTCATCACAATAATCATCATAGATAGCAACTTTGTTCTCATAATCAATTGGAACCTCTTCCGAAATAGTGGATTCATCACTAAATAAAGTCATGACCTCTCCAAATCCACTTTCATAAATATAATCATCATAAATAGGAGGCATGCTTTCATCATAATAAATTTGCTCATCAAGAATTGGGATACTAAACATAACATCTTCATCAAACATAGCATCCCCAAGCTTGTGGCTTTGCATATCATTACCATCATGGGTATTCAAAGAATTCATAGTAACAACATTGCAATCATGCTCATCATACACATATTTTACGCCAAGCATTCTATGTAATTCTTTTTCTAGTACTTGAGCACAATTTTCCTTCCCATCATTTTCACGAAAGATATTAAAAAGATGAAGCATATGAGGTAACTTCAATTCCAATTTTTTTTGTAGTTTTCTTTTATAAACTAAACCAGTGATAAAACAAGAAACTAAAAGATCCGATTGCAAGATCTAAAGATATACCTTCAAGCACTAACCTCCCCGGCAACGGCGCCAGAAAAGAGCTTGATGTCTACTATGCAACCTTCTTCTTGTAGACGTTGTTGGGCCTCCAAGTGCAGAGGTTTGTAGGATAGTAGCAAAATTCCCTCAAGTGGATGACCTAAGGTTTATCAATCCGTGGGAGGCGTAGGATGAATATGGTCTCTCTCAAGCAACCCTGCAACCAAATAACAAAGAGTATCTTGTGTCCCCAACACACCCAATACAATGGTAAATTGTATAGGTGCACTAGTTCAGCGAAGAGATGGTGATACAAGTGCAATATGGATGGTAGATATAGGTTTTTGTAATAAGAAAATATAAAAACAGCAAGGTAGCAAGTGGTAAACGTGAGCATAAACGGTGTTGCAATGATAGTAGAGAAGGCCTAGGGTTCATACTTTCACTAGTGCAAGTTCTCTCAACAAGGATAACATAATTGGATCATATTACTAGCCCTCAACATGTAACAAAGAGTCACTCCAAAATAACTAATAGCGGAGAAAAAACGAATAGATTATGGTAGGGTACGAAACCACCTCAAACTTATTCTTTCTGATCGATCTATTCAAGAATCCGTAGTAATATTCAATCTATCATAGAGTCCATACTAGAATAACACCTTAAGACACAAATCAACCAAAACCCTAATGTCACCTAGATACTCCATTGTCACCTCAAGTATCCATGGGCATGATTATATGATATGCATCACACTATCTCAGAAACATCTATTCAACCAACACATAGAACTTCAAAGAGTGCCCCAAAGTTTCCACCAGAAAGTCAAGACGAAAACGTGTGCCAACCCCTATGCATAGATTCTCAAGGTCACGGAACCCGCAAGTTGATCACCAAAACATACATCAAGTGAATCATGTGATATCCCATTGTAACCACTGATAAACACACGCAAGACATACATCAAGTGTTCTCAAATCCTTAAAGACTCAATCCGATAAGATAACTTCAAAGGGAAAACTCAATCCATTACAAGAGAGTAGAGGGGGAGAAGCATCATAAGATCCAACTATAATAGCAAAGCTCGCGATACATCAAGATCGTGCCATCTCAAGAACACGAGAGAGAGAGAGAGAGAGAGAGAGATCAAACACATAGCTACTGATACATACCCTCAGCCCCGAGGGTGGACTACTCCCTCCTCGTCATGGAGAGCGCCGGGATGATGAAGATGGCCACCGGTGAGGGTTCCCTCCTCCGGCAGGGTGCCATAACGGGTCTAGATTGGTTTTCGGTGGCTACAGAGGCCTTCGGCGGCGGATCTCCCGATCTAGGTTAATTTCCGGAGGTTTCTGTATATATAGGAGGTGTTGGAGTCGGGGCCAAGCAAAGGGGGGCTACGGGTTGTCCACGAGGCAGGGGGCGCGCCCAGTAGGGGGTTGCACGCCCCCCACCCTCGTGGGCAGCCCGTGGGTCCTCTCGTCCCCCTCTCGCACTCCGTGGGCTTCTTCTGGTCCAAAAATGATCTCCGTTGATTTTCAGGTCAATTGGGCTCCGTTTGATATTCCTTTTCTGCGAAACCCTAAAACAGGAGAAAAACATAAACTGGCACTGGGCTGTGGGTTAATAGGTTAGTCCCAAAAATCATATAAAAGTGTATAATAAAGCCCATAAAACATCCTAGAAGGATAATATAATAGCATGGAACAATCAAAAATTATAGATACGTTGGAGACGTATCAGCCACCACCTGGACATGAGGGTACAGGGCGCGCCCTACCCCCCTAGGCGCGCCCCCTGCCTCGTGGGCCCCAGGTGGCCCCCCTCCGCTTATTCCAGCACCCACACACTTCATTTTCCTCCAGAAAAAAATCCTCCCATAGCTCAAACACGTGTTCTAGCTCATCTTGCTGCCATTTTCGATCTCCTTGCTCAAAGCTCCATTCACAAAACTGTTTGGGGAGATTGTTCTTTGGTATGTGACTCCTCCAATGGTCCAATTAGTTTTTGTTCTAGTGCTTTATTTATTGCAAAAAATTTGCTGCTAAGGTGACCCTGTTCTTGAGCTTGCATGTCAAATTTACGTGGTCGAAAGTAGTTCTAATGCATGATATAGTCTCTAGGCACTTGTGCGAGTAGTTGCTATCAATCTTGTTGAGTTTGGTTCACTTTTATTTTGAGCCACTAAAAATTTTAGAAATTTTTCAGAAAAATGCATAGGAAAATCTGCCCAAGGTGGTTCCTCAAAGAAGCAGGGACCAAGGCTTGCGATACGTGAGCCATACGATGAACTACCGAGGGAAGCTCAAGTGTGGCCTTGTGAATGGCCGTCGGAGGAGTTTATGGTCCAGGCAGGCATCAAGGAAGAATTGGACACGTATGTGTGTAATGCTGATCTTGAGGACTTCGTGTCAGATAAGTGCCCACACTAGCACTACTTAACAGACTCCTTTGTGAGAAGGTTTAAATTTACATCCTCACGCAATTCTCACACTGTCTTATTTGATATTTATGATAAATCATATACAATGGACTTAGAAGATTTTAATGATGCTTGTAAACTTCCGGAGTGGGGAAATGTAATGTTAGTGAACCTCGCAAATATGAATATAAGGACTTCCTAGCTAGTATCACTGTGGGGGAATCTAGAGAAATCACACAAGCTGCCTTAGGGAGCATTCATTTCCCTTCCATACATTATTTTGCTCTCTTCATTGGTAGATGCATTAATGGTAAAGATGAGGCTTTCCACATGTGCGTTCCAGATCTTAGTGTCCTCAAAAGTGCGGTACTAGGTGATAGACAATATAATTTCGGGCCATTGTTGCACGAAGGTTACATCTTAACGGTTTAAGTGGAGATTTGTTTGGTGGAATTTATGCAACTCGAGTGGATAATTATCTTCGTGTACCCATACATGAAAACGATGCGAAGTTGCCTCCCGCTTATCTAGATTATAATGCTATGGTTCACCATCAGTTTGTTGAGAGAAATGAACAATTCCTCCAATGCCGACAAATTTTTGACAGGCGTCACACTGTCCATATTGCTCTCCTTGCTCCTACTTTCTTTGACTTTCAGGCAAAAAGGAGATATGTTATAACCAGGGATGAGGCTAACGAGTATGTGGAGAGGACAGAGGCTAACGAGTATTAAATGCTTGCAGATTCCAGCTTAGTCCAATGCACGTTCACTATTATTATTATCCACACCATTCGGTCGTGCGAGTGAAAGGCAATAATGACGATATATGATGAACTGATTGAGATGAGAGAAGCTGGTATGAACTCGACCTATCTTGTTTTTTTAAATATGAATAGTTCATCGTTCCTCAATCAGCCTATTATGAATGAAACATGCTTGCAATGACAATTAGAGATTATAATTGCTCATGCCATGCTTAATTAGCTAGGAGTTTATAATGGTTTACCTTGCGTGCCAACATGCTATTAAAATGGTTGTGATGTGGTATGATAGGGTGGTATCCTCCTTTGAACGGTTCAAGTGGTTTGACTTGGCACATGTTCACGCATGTAGTTGAAGCAAAATCAACATAGCCTCCATGATATTTATGTTCATGGTGATTTATATCCTACTCATGCTTGCACTCATTGTTGATTAATCTTAATGCATGTTCATGACTATTGTCGCTCTCTAGCTGGTCGCTTCCCAGTCCCTTTCTAGCCTTCACTTGTACTAAGCAGGAATACTGCTTGTGCATCCACTTCCATAAACCCCAAAGTTATTCCATATGAGTCCACCATACCTTCCTATATGCGGTACTTACCTGCCGTTCCAAGTAAATTTGTATGTGCCAAACTCTAAACCTTCAAATGAAATTCTGTTTTGTATGCTCGAACAGCTCATATATCAACTAGGGGAGTCTATATCTTCCATGCTAGGTGGGTTATTCTAACGATGAGTGGACTCCGCTCAGCATTCACGAGAAAATGGCTGGTAACCTGGACGCCCAGTCCCATGCTCAAATCAAATCAAAATAATTAACCAAAACTCCCCCAGGGTTGTTGTTGGTGTGGACGGTACCCATTATTTCTGGTCAGCCGTGGAGTGTGCTTGTTGGTGGTGGGGGAGTATAAACTTTAGCATTCTATTTGGGAACCTCCTATAATGTGTGTAGCATGGAAGATATCGAGAACTCTTGGTTGTTATCTTGACAATGAAAGTATACCGCTCAAAATATTATTCATCTCTATTTCAAAACTCGAGCTCTGGCACCTCTACAAATCCCTGCTTCCCTCTGTCAAGGGCCTATCTATTTAATTTTATGTTGAGTCATCATCCTCTTATTAAAAAGCACCAGTTGGAGAGCATCACTGTCATTTGCATGCATTGCTACTAATTTACATTGAGTATGATTGTGACTGGATCTCTTTTACCATGAATTACAATGTCTAGTCAATCCTTGATCTTCGGAGGTGCTCTATATTTATGTTTTGCGGTCTCAGAAAGGGCTAGCGAGATACCACCTTATTATATCATATTATGATTGTTTTGAGAAAGTGTTGTCATACGAGGTTTATTATTATTGCTCGCTAGTTGATTATGCCATTGATATGAGTGAACATGAGACCTAAAACTTATTGTGAATGTGGTTAGTTCATAATCTTTGCTGAAAACTTGAATGATGGCTTTACATATTTGCAACAACAAGAGCAAATAGAGTTTGTAAAAGTTTTTCTTTATCACTTTTAGTTTTTCGACTGAATTGCTTGAGGACAAGCAAAGGTTTAAGCTTGGGGAATTGATACGTCTCCAATGTATCTACTTTTCCAAACACTTTTGCCCTTGTTTTCGATTCTAACTTGCATGATTTGAATGGAACTAACCCGGACTCACGCTGTTTTCAGCAGAATTGCCATGGTGTTATTTTTGTGCAGAAATAAAAGTTCTCGGAATGACCTGAAAATCAACGGAGAATATTTTTGGAATATATAAAAAATACTGGCGACGAACCAAGACCAGGGGGCCCACACCCTTTCCACGAGGGTGGGGGCGCGCCCACCCCCCTGGGCGCGCCCCCTGTCTCGTGGGCCCCCTGAGGCTCCACCGACCCCGACCCCGACTCCAACTCCATATTTTCACTTTCGGGGAGTGAAAAATCAGAGAGAAAGATCCATTGCGTTTTACGATACGGAGCCACCGCCAAGCCCTAATCTCTCTCGGGAGGGCTGATCTGGAGTCCGTTCGGGGCTCCGGAGAGTGGAGATCGTCGTCATCGTCATCATCAACCTTCCTCTGTCACGAATGTCATGATGCTCACCACCGTGCGTGAGTAATTCCATTGTAGGCTTGCTGGACGGTGATGGGTTGGATGAGATTTACCATGTAATCGAGTTAGTTTTGTTAGGGTTTGATCCCTAATATCCATTATGTTCTAAGATTGATGTTGCTATGACTTTGCTATGCTTAATGCTTGTCACTAGGGCCCGAGTGCCATGATTTCAGATCTGAACCTATTATGTTTTCATGAATATACGTGAGTTCTTGATCCTACCTTGCAAGTCAATAGTCGCCTACTATGTGTTATGATCCGGCAACCCCGAAGTGACAACAATCGGGACCACTCCCTGTGATGACCGTAGTTTGAGGAGTTCATGTATTCACTAAGTGTTAATGCTTTGGTCCGGTACTCTATTAAAAGGAGGCCTTAATATCCCTTAGTTTCCAATAGGACCCCGCTGCCACGGGAGGGTTGGACAAAATATGTCATGCAAGTTCTTTTCCATAAGCACGTATGACTATATTCGGAATACATGCCTACATTACATTGATGAACTAGAGCTAGTTCCGTGTCACCCTATGTTATAACTATTACATGAGGAATCGCATCCGACATAATTATCCATCATTGATCCAATGCCTACGAGCTTTCCACATATTGCTCCTTGCTTAGTTACTTTACCGTTGCTACTGTTACAATCACTACAAAACTGTTATTGTTACTTTTACCATTGTTACCTTTACTTCCATACTACCTTGCTACTAAATACTTTGCTGCAGATATTAAGTCTTTCAGGTGTGGTTGAATTGACAACTCAACTGCTAATACTTGAGAATATTCTTTGGCTCCCCTTGTGTCGAATCAATAAATTTGGGTTGAATACTCTACCCTCGAAAACTTTTGCGATCCCCTATACTTGTGGGTTATCAAGGAGCGCGATACAGCACAAGCCCGATCCGCATTTTATCAACAACAGGCCAGGCGATATCAGAGCAGAGAAGTGCGGGCCAAGACATACAACGTCGGCGAACTCGTTTTACGCCTCCTGGAGAATAAAAAGGACAAGTTCAAACCAAAATGGGAGGGGGCCTTCATTATCGACTAAGTACACACCGGTTGAGCCTATCGCCTTCGCAATGCACAGGACAACCGCCTTGAGCCGAACCTGTGGAACGCTGCCAGGCTCCAACGATTTTACGGATAGTTCGGTAGCAATTTTTTCCTCCTTGTAAGTTAGGTCTTGTCTTTTACTTTTTATTTTTTTTTCTCCTTTTCTTTTTACATTTTTTTTCTCATCGGCAAGTATTCGGTTCGCCCGAACTGTCACGGGATAAGTACATCTTCGAATGTATCTACCTCAAATATACTTGGGGGCTTCTTTAACGAAGCCCACTACAAATAAAGCTTATTGCTTAAAATGTCGCCTGTTTTTTACAGTTCTTCCTTGCCATTATATGCACCAATATGACTTAAGTTCTGGCCAAGCTGGGTTGCCTGGATCCTATGCTTACCCCTATGTTCCCGATTGTTCGGATAGGGTGTAAAGGGAGCACCTATGCGATTGTTACCACCAGGTAATCCAGACATGTACCTCAGACTGGGTGAAGCCGAAAGCTAGCGATCTTAAGGGAATGATCGGTCGGCGGATACACGACATATTGCATTCTAAAGCGTATTTTAAACTACCACAGGATATGGCATCCTACAATCCTTTTCATATGATTAAAAGCCTAGGCCCGCATTTGTATGCACGTCGACCAAGAGAAAGGAACCCCTAACGGAACTATTCACTCTGGAAGATGTTTCTTACGTTAAATAGTAATATAACATAACTCAGCGAACACAGTTTGTCTGATCAAGCAAGTATGACTGGATTGCCTGGTTTCCGAACATATCATGTGTTCACCACAGATATAATATTCGGAAGCAATCCAGCCTTTGGGTTTATGGAGGTTAAAGCAGATGGTCGGCCATGACAACATTTTTTATAAATTCGTCCGGAGATACGTTTGATGGTGAGAGTACATTAATACATAGAATCAAATGACTACTCATGTTCTATTCACTCTATCAGGTTGTCTAGCTTACAGTCCTATTGGGAAAGCTTGGCAGCTATCTCTACTTGGTCATACACCAAATGCGGAGGAATTTCTTGTCCATCGGACCCTCGAGGTCCCACTGGGGCCATATGATTTGGATCAAGAAGAGTGTAGCGCGTCTTCACCATGGCCCGGGCTTCTCGAGCACCCATGCGACATGCTGATGCTTTCCACAGTTCAAAGCGGCGTCGAGACCCTTTGAACAAATCCGCCAAGTCCTCCATAGTTTCTGGAGGTGAGTCGCCCGACCATGAAGCCCTGGCCATACTCTCCATGGCCTTCCGAGCCCGCTCGTGGACCCTGGAAAGCTCTTGCAGCACGTCACCCTCAAAACCGAACACTCCTCCTTCAGGCTGCCTAGTTAACAAATCTGCAGGAGAAGTCTTATAAGAAACTTCCAAAATAAGAGACTATAAGGAGAGCTAGGTATAAGGGACATACTAAACATGCTGCCTTTTAGCCTCCGGTTCTCTTCCATGGTACTTGAGAGCTGGGCTCTTACACCCTTTAGCTCCTGCTCCAACCTAACACTTTTATCCTGCGCTTGGTTTCTTCTCTCTATAGCTTGCGTCAATACGCGCTTGCGAGCGGCTGTTTCCCCTTCGGCAATTTTTTTGTCGACCAAAGCAGCTCTTAGCTCCCTCTCCAGTTGGTCGGTCGACCCTGTGGCTGTATTACAAATTAGTATATACATAACATCCTAGTGATCAGCACAACTATCATAGTACCGGACACCATTGTTCTTACCACCAGCATCCTTTCCGGATTCTGTCAGGACCCCGATCCTAAGTCACACCGATCTAGCTGTAACATGTCATATCACTTTGCGGCCTCACGCACGGTATCCCCACGGGTGCAACCTTACCTGGCCCGGGACCGTTTGCGCATTTTGGCACACGTATACGACAGTGTCGCTAGCATCCATATGATAGAGAACCCGGGCCGACATGGCTAGTTATAAACCAAAAGTGGCACTAAATTACAGAGACAGGCATCCATGACCCAGCAACGAACGTGTCGGTCATCAACGTATGAACCCAAGTCGTAGCAAGCTACATGGACTTAAAGGAACAACGCGTGACATTTCCCCTAAGGGACAGACACAGGAACGAAGAAGGACACATGCCGGCCAGCCTACGTGTTCCGAGCAGTAGCAAGCTACCAAGGCTCATTGGAAGCACTAGGAGGCATTTCCCTGTAAGATAGGCTACCAAAGGAAAACAACTAGGTGTCGGATCCCACACATACCAAGCATTTTAATCATACACACAATATGTTCAATATGTGCAAATACAACATTGCATCACAACAGAACTCTATGACTCAAAGTACTTTATTTAAGAGGCTCCAAGAGCCATACATAACATATCCATACAGGTAGGGGTCACATGACCCAACACTAAAGTCATACAGTCATACAAGCACAAGCGGAAGCTACATGTCTGAGTACAGACAACTTAGAAAATAAAACAGGCTAGGTGAAGCCTGACTATCTACAAGGCCCTCCACAAGCTCCAGATCTCCATCTGGGTAGCAAGCTACTCGTCGACGTCAATGACTATGTAGAACCCATCAGAAGGGGCAGGGTTCTCCTCTGCAACAGTTATTAAGCAAACATGAGTACAAAGGTACTCAGCAAGTCTTACAACAGAACCTATCATACATGCAACATTATCAACAGGGGTAGTGGAATTCATAGCAGAAAGCCAGCTTTGATCTTGGCTAACCTATACTACAACTCTCAACAGATTGCAAGATATTACTACGTACACGAGTCCTCTACTCACCACAACAATACACCACTAAGGATCCTCTTCCGTTATCCTACGAAAGGGTCATCCACGGCACTCACACTTGTCTTGAGGTTTTTAGTAGTATCCATCAACTTGTCTATGAACTGTAAGAGTAACCAAGTAGTCCGTACCGCGAACAATGGCTATTCGAATAGATTGGTAACCCTGCAGGGGTGTACTTCTTCACACATGTTTTCACCACTTAGCGTCTGCACACGAGATGTGCTCGGCAGACTTCAAGCGAAAGCCGATGTGGGTGTAGACCACGACCTAACCAACCACTCAAGTCTCTCGTCCAGGTTTATCGCCTATTTGGGTTCCATCCATGGGGAGATCCGGCCGGGGTGTCGCTCACGGCCCCAAACGATGTGTACAGGGTTCCCGAGTCACCAAACGGGCGCTCGGTACATCGTGCCACGTACCTGTCGCATCACAGCCCACCCCGAGGGTCAGCGCTGTGCACGACCACCAGTAAACTACAAACACAAGAAACTAATTGCAACTCCTGGACAGAGAACATGGGCAGTCAATAAGTCGAGCGGGGTCATATTTCAGGGCCCAATGTGTGGTAGTAGCTATAACTTGAACCACACATACAGATCTCAGGTCCTATGGACTATTCCAATGAAACAACCCACCACGTACTCCTACATGGCCTTTCACCGATACCTTTACCAAACATGTTCCACACTTCCTTCTCTTTATCGGTATGATCGTTTCACTCTGATCCATTCCCCAGATGAATCAGACCTGACACAACTCTAAGCATAGCAGGCAACATAAACAAATAGCATGGTGGATCACACATCACATGGCTCAATCAAGTCCTACATATGCTAGTGGGTTTCAACTATTTACTGTGGCAATGACAGGTCATGCAAGGGAATGGGGTTCAACTACCGCAGCAAGTAGCAGTTCACACGCTGTTGCCTTAATGCAGTAAAAGAGAGCAGGAGCGAGAAGATGGGTTTGTATCGGAATGATCAATGATTGCTTACCTGACAGAGAGGTTGTCGGGTACTGCTCTTCAGCTGGATACGCAGGAGTATCCTCGGGAGCAGGACCTAACATGGGGAATCCGACGATACAATCAATAAGCAAACAAATGCAACAATATGATGCATGCTCATGATATGGCAGAATCCATGTGTTTTGGGCTAATGCAACTATAACTAGAAGGGTTTGAGCCCAATTTGAATCAAAGATTCAAATTGAAACCCAAACTATTATTTAATTAAGTGCATTAACTTGTTTTAATGTAAACAGCAAGGTTAACTTGCTCAAACATGCATGAAACCAGTGCCATTGGAAAGATTGGATTTTTCTGATCAATTTTCATATATAAATCTTTTCCATCTAAGCTACTGTTGAATTTATATGATTTTTTGAAGTTTACAGCATTTTCTGCAATTTCCTGAATTGTTTTTAAATCTAAAAATTCCAGAAAATCCTTTACTGCATCAGCATGACATTATGTTGACGTCAGCCAGTCAACAGGGCGCCCAGGTCAAACCTGACCAGTGGGTCCCTCATGTCAGTGATTCTGGTGCTAACTAAAAAGAGCTTAACACTAAACTAAAGATAACAGGGGCTAGGCCCCACATGTCTGTGACTCACTAGACTAATGACAGCAATTAGTGTTTAAAATCTAAACTGAAGTTAGTCAATGACCGGCCCCACATGTCAGCGACACAGAGGGGGTCCAGGCGTGGTCAAACAGGGCAAAACCCACCGGCGGCTCGACGCTGGCGAGGCCAGACACGGCGGCGGTGTTCGGGTTTTGCCTACAGGCCATCGTTTGAGTCGCGGTTGGGCTCTACGGCGAGCTGGGGCTCGTGCGCATCTAGTGGAGGCAACGGTAGGTGGTGGGGTGGCCGGAATCATCGGCGGCGATTTCGAAGGCGGCGGCCGGAATTCGGGCGTCGATGAATACGACGTTACAGCGCACGGCAGGAGCAGCAGTTGGTTGCTACGGGTCCGTGGTGATGTGCTGAGTGCGGTGATGCACTCGGATGCGAGTGGTAGTCGCTGTGGCCGCGGCGGCGCCATGGCCGGCGGCGAGGAGTGCTCGGCTCTGGTGGCTGATGCTGCTAGGGAGCAAGATAGGCGACGGGGCATGGAGGAAACGGAACCGGGGCTCACCGCGGTTCTTCTGGTATTGCTGGCGAGGCAGGGAGGCACGGGGTCCGGCGAATTTGTCGATGGCGTCCGGCAGCCGTGCGGAGAAGGCGAGCTCGAAGACAAAGCCTCAAGGCGCCCGGGGTGCTGTGGTTCGGCGTAGAGAAGCACGGCAGCAAGGCGGAGCTCGGGGGCTCGTCGGAGAGGCGAGGGGGACTCGGTGGACGCGGCGGCAGCGACGAGCTCCGCTCGGGCGGTACGAGGGAGAGAGCCAGGCGAGAGGAGAGAGAGAGGGGAGCGGTCGAGGGGGTCGCAAGGTCTGCGTGGCGTCGTACCGATTCATCCAGGGGGTCGAGGAGGCCAGCCAGGCAGACAGGAGGTTGCCGGCGCGTCGGCGGCGCTCGCCCCCGAGCAGCTTCATGCGCTGGCCCGCGCGAAGAAGACGGAGATGCCCCTGGTGGGCTGGGCCAACTGGGCCAGACAGGTAAGTGGGCTCAGGTAAGTTGCTTTCCTTCTTTTTTTCCTATTTACTTTTTTGTTTCATTTCTTTTGCAACTTTGTGGAATTAATAAAAATGCCAGAACATTTTTATAGCTCATAAAACTAGTCATGCCCACTATATATAATATGAACAGCATGGAACATTTTAGTTTATGATTATTTGGGCACATAAAACATTTTATAGAATTTAAATGCCCAAATGCAAATACCATATGATTTAATCCAGAGACCTTGGATGTCCTAGAAAATTATGCACCATTTTTGGCAGAGGTTTAAGACCAAGGCAGAAATGATGAACATTTTTGAATGGCATTTTGGGTACATTGGAAAAGATTTTATTAAACCCTAGTTGTTAGAAGAGGGGTGCTGGGGTTTCTGTCATTCCCATTTCAAGTTTCTTTGAAAAGTAAACATGATGAACACTCTAGCTAGTCCTAATACAAGCACTGACTAGGGATGTGACAACTCACCCCCACTCAAAAGAATCGCGTCCCGAGATTCGGGTTCCTCCGGAAAGAGGGTGGGGTACTCAAGTCGAAGACGATCCTCCCTTTCCCAAGTAGCTTCACTCTCGGAATGATGTGACCATTGAACCTTGAGAAACTTGATATTGTGACATCGAGTGGTGCGCTCGGTTTGATCAAGAATACGAACGGGGTATTCTCGATATGTGAGATTGTCCTAGAGATCAAGCGTTTCGTGGTCCACTCCGCGGATAGGATCCGAGAAGCAACGCCTGAGTTGAGAAACGTGGAAGACATCATGAACTCTGGAGAGGTGCGGAGGTAGTTCCAATTGGTAGGCAACTTCTCCTCGTTTGGCAAGAATGCGAAAAGGACCGATGTAACGAGGGGCCAATTTGCCTTTGATACCGAAGCGATGGGTTCCCTTAAGAGGAGTAACCCGAAGGTAAGCCTTATCGCCGACTTCAAAAGTCACAGCCTTATGATGACTATCATATTGGCTCTTCTGGCGAGACTGGGATGTTTTCAATTTCTCACGAGCGATGCGAACTTGCTCTTCTGCTTCCTGGATCATATCCGGACCAAAGAATTGTCTTTCCCCGGTTTCTGACCAGTTAAGAGGTGTTCGACGCCTTCGTCCATATAGAACTTTGAAGGGAGCTTTGTCGAAGCTGGCTTGATAACTATTGTTATAAGCGAATTCGGCAAATGGAAGACACTTTTCCCATTCCATACCGAAAGAGATGACAGAGGCTCGAAGCATGTCTTCCAGAATTTGATTGACTCGTTCCACTTGACCACTTGACTGAGGATGGAAGGCAGTGCTGAAAGAGAGATGAGTTCCCATAGCATTCTGGAAACTTTCCCAGAATCTTGAAGTGAAGAGACTTCCACGGTCTGAGTTAATCTCCAACGGCACACCATGAAGTGATACTATCCGAGAGATATACAAATCCGCTAGCTGGCTAGCGGTTATACTATCTCGAACAGGCAGGAAGTGGGCTACTTTGGAGAGGCGGTCGATAACGACAAAGATAGCATTATTCCCTTTCCTGGTCCTGGGAAACCCGGTAATGAAGTCCATACCGATCTTGTCCCATTTCCATTCAGGAATAGCTAAAGGTTGAAGGGTGCCAGCAGGCCGTTGATGCTTTGCTTTGACGCGACGACAAACATCGCAGTTAGCAATGAATTGAGCGATTTCTCTCTTCATCCTAGTCCACCAGAACCTCTGGCGTAGGTCCTGATACATTTTGGTACTACCGGGATGAATCGTGAGAGGAGGTTCATCAGCCTCCTTAAGGATTAACTGCCGTAGATGTTGATTCTTGGGAACCACTAAACGGTTCTCAAAGAAGACAACACCTCGATCATCCATAGAGAAGCTTCTAGCGAGTCCGCTAGCAATGCTCTCCTGGAGTCGGGATATACCCTTATCACGCTTGTGGGCAGCTATGATTTCATCCATAAGGGTTGGTTCCGCCACTAAGGTGGAAAGGAATCCTCGAGGAACAATGTGAAGGTTAAGCTTACGAAATTCCTCGTGAAGAAGTGGTTGCCCTTGTTGTAACATCAAGTTGTTACAATAAGACTTACGACTTAGTGCGTCAGCCATGACATTGGCCTTCCCAGGGGTGTAAGTAATTCCTAAGTCGTAATCTGTGAGCAACTCAACCCAACGTCTTTGCCTGAGATTTAGATCCGGTTGGGTGAAGATGTATTTCAGACTTTGGTGATCAGTGAAGATTTCACAGCGGTTACCAAGAAGGTAATGACGCCATGTTTTGAGTGCGTGGACTACAGCTGCAAGCTCTAGATCATGTGTAGGATAGTTATCCTCATGTGGACGCAACTGTCGGGATGCATAAGCAATCACTTGACGATCTTGCATGAGTATGCAACCTAGTCCTTGTCGCGAGGCGTCGTAGTAGATAATAAAATCCTTGGAAAAGTCCGGTGGTACCAGTACGGGTGCAGATGTCAGGCGTCTTTTCAGTTCCTGAAAGCTGGACTCGCACTGTGGGGTCCACTCAAACTTTTTATCTTTCTTGAGGAGTTCAGTTAAAGGTTTAGCAACCTTGGAGAAATTCTCGACAAAGCGTCGGCAATAGCTCGCTAAGCCAAGGAAACTCCTAACTTGCTTGACCGATTCAAGGGGAGTCCAATCAAGGACAGCTTGAACTCGCTCGGGATTGACAGCAATACCCTTGCCAGAGATCACATGACCTAGATAGGTCACTTCCGGCAACCAAAATTCCCATTAGAGAATTTGACATAAAGGCGATGCTCTCGAAATTTCGTCAATAGCAGCCTTAAATGCTCGGCATGATCTTTCTTGTTCTTGGAGTAGATGAGTATAGCATCGAGGTATACCACGACGAATTTATCCAAATACTCCATGAATATAGAATTCATTAGCCGGGAGAAGGTGGCTGGGGCATTGGTTAATCCGAAGGACATGACGGTGTACTTGTATTGGCCATAACGAGTAACAAAAGCCGTTTTAGGAATGTCCCTGTTCTTGATTTTGATTTGATGGTAACCCAACCTCAAATCCATTTTAGAAAAGACTGAGGATCTAGCGAGCTGATCATACAGGTCGTTGATCCTGGGGAGCGGATACTTGTTCTTTATGCTGACCAGATTGACAGGTCGGTAATCTACAACCATCCGTTCCGTTCCATCCTTCTTCTTAACGAAGAGGACGGGACAAGCCCAAGGGGAAGAACTAGGACGGATGAAACCCTTTTTCAAGGACTCGTCGAGTTGTTTCTTAAGCTCAGCTAATTCTAGGGGTGCCATCTTATAAGGTCTCCTAGAGATTGGGACAGTTCCTGGAATAAGATCTATCACGAACTCGACATCTCTGTCAGGTGGAACACCTGGCAGTTCTTCTGGAAAAACATCCGGAAAGTCACGGACTACCGGGATATCTTCGAGTTCTGGTAGAGGGCTGGCATTAAGAGAGTAGAGCTGACGCTCAGCCATTCGGGTGAAGACATTGACTTTCTTACCGGATGGGTGTGTAAGTTGAACGGTCCTAGTCTAGCAATCAATCTTGGCGTAATGAGTTGTCATCCAATCCATACCCAAGATGATGTTTATGTCCGAGGACTTGAGAGCGATTAGTGATACAAGGAAAACGAGTCTATCGACAAGAATTTCATTTCCATGGCTTACCCTAGAGGTTTGCCACTTTGAACCAGGAGTTTGAATAACCATGGAAGTAGGCATGTCCCAAAAAGTCATGTTGTGCATTCGAGCATAGCTCTCAGATATGAACGAATGGGATACTCCAGTATCGAAAAGAACAGATGCCGGATGGCAGTTAACGAGAAGCGTACCAAGGACGACGTTAGGATCCTCATAAGCTTCCTCAGCAGAAACATAGTTGACATGACCACGTGCAGTGGGGATTGGCTTGACATAATTCACCTTGCCGGTTGGCTTACCACGGCCAACGGGTTTTCCTGGTTGGTTCTGAGGACACTCACGCATGTAGTGCCCCGGTTCTCCACACTTGAAGCATGTCACAGTGCCAGTGCGTGGAGCAAAGTTGGTAGGTGGTCCTCCATAAGTCTTGGCGGGTGCATACGGTTGAATTGGGCGAGGCGCCTCATAGGATGGCCTCGGTGTGTACTTGGGTGGCAGAGCAGTGTTAGGAACCCACACACGGCGCTTGTGAGAGCCAGAGCCAGTTGAGGAACCAAAGTCACGAGGGTGCTTGTGTGTGGCTTCGAAATCAGTCTGGCCCATCTCAGCACTGATAGCTTTGTTTACCAGCTTCTGGAAGGAAGTGCACTCGTGCAGACGTAGATCTCGACGGAGTTCAGGGCTGAGTCCCTTGCGGAACCTCGCCTGCTTCTTGGCATCGGTGGATACTTCCTCAGGTGCATAGCGTGCCAAGTTGCCAAACTCGCGACTATAGCCATCCACAGTTAACCGGCCCTGGGTGAAATTGCAGAATTCCTCCCGCTTGCGATCCATGAGACCTTCCGGAATGTGATGTTCACGGAATGCCTCACTGAACTCAACCCAAGTAGTGATTTGGCCGGCAGGACGCATAGCCTCAAAGTTCTCCCACCATAGACTGGCAGGGCCCTCAAGATGGTAGGCGGCGTAGATAACCTTATCAGCTTCGGCCACACGGGCAGAGTATAGCTTGTGGGTGATACTACGAAGCCAATCATCCGCATCCAGAGGTTCAGTGGAGTGATGGAACTTCGGTGGGCACATATTGATAAAATCATTGATTGACACCACGTCATTCCTCTGACGGAACCCAGTGTTCTGCTCTATGCGTTCCAGCAGACGGTTGGTCTCTCTCTTGTTCCATTCTGCCTCGAGCATAACTTCAGCCAAGGAGGGTGGCTGGGGCAGATTCTCATCTCTAGCCCCACTAGCCTCGCCCTGCTCTTGAGCAGCAGGAGTGCTGCGAGTGTTGACCATCCTAGGAAAACAAAACAACGGTTTAGACAAGGATGGCAAAAATTTGACATAGGAGTGCAGAATGTAATGGATGACATGGAATATAGAGATGATCATCCGTACGACATGGTAATATAGAAACTGCCATATATACACCAATGGTCATACACACCATACTTAGTTTAGTACAAGCCAAGGCTAGAGTACAACTGTGGTGAGAGACGATACATCTCATCAGAGGCATTCCAAGCTCCTATACATTATTTAACTACACCTCCGGAACTCAGTACTAGCTAAGTCATATTCCACAAGACGCGCAGGACTGTGGAAATACAACTATTACGATACTACTACTGCCACGGTCTAGCTCAGACATTCCCATAGTAATCTTCGTAGAGATTACCGCCGTAGCCTGGAAGTGGAACAGATGGATCTTGAAACTCCCGAGCACTCGAAGGCTGTGGACCATAGGGACATGGATGTGGCCTCGGGCCTGACGCTGGTGGTAACCGACGCCCACGTGGAGGTGTAATACCCCCAACGTCACGCCAATCCATACGATCAGGCAGACGAGTCCGTACGGGGTACAAATCCCGCATATCCAGATATCCGGTGTGCACAGCAGGTGCAAGCCGTGTCAAAGTAGTCCAATGGGCGGCTCGAGTGTTATAAAACTCCATTCGGAGGGCACGGACCTCACGGTCCCTATCCTCCAGCATCCGAACAGTAGTCTGAAGCAGTGGCTCCTCATGAGCAGCATCGGTATATAGACCAGTGTAGTAGCCTTCCTCTCCAGGAAGTGAGGCTGACATGTAACAGAACTCAGTGTTCAGCAACAGGGCATCCTAGCCCGGAGAATGGCCATCATCGAATAGGCGGCATACTGCACTGCCATCTCGACAGTAACCCCGAGTCCATAAGACCAATGGATGGGGTCATTAGCTCCGGGATATGAGGGGTATATCCGGACTGTGCAGAAATACTGACTCTGATTGAAATCCCGGTACTGTTCCTCCACGGTGTACTCAGGATACCAGCGATAACCGGTCTCAGTCGGCACATGGACTAGCATGGCCGTGTGACCGGGCACATTAATGCACCGAGTCAAATGAACCACTTGGTGAGGTGTGCGGCCAGACATCTGAAACATGAAGTAATGCAAAGGCATTAGTGTTTCTGGAAGAAATCGGGCAGCATAACAACTGTAAATGCTCAAAAAAAGATTTGAGACATCATACAAATGATAGCATAGCCACTCAACAATATCATATCAAGGTTCCGGGTCCAACAAATCATCATACTGAAAGGGTAGAAACTGAACTGAGGCTTGAAACCAACAATCCTAAGAGTCTACGGATTAGTAACACGTGAACCTAGTAAGGATAAGAGGCCTAGTCCTAAATCCCCGTAGAAAGAATAGACTGACTCGGATCAGAAGGGCATAAGGTAAAGGAGTAAAAGAGCCTTACGTTACCTTCCATAATCAATTCCCCTACATATAACTAAGAATTTTTCTAGACTCAACATTGACCAGTTTGGCTTGAGAAACCTACAGGCAGTCCAGCTCTGATGCCAATGTTGTCAGGACCCCGATCCTAAGTCACACCGATCTAGCTGTAACACGTCATATCACTTTGCAGCCTCACGCACGGTATCCCCACGGGTGCCACCTTACCTGGCCCGGGACCGTTTGCGCATTTTGGCACACGTATACGACAGTGTCGCTAGCATCCATATGACAGAGAACCCGGGCCGACATGGCTAGTTATAAACCAAAAGTGGCACTAAATTACAAAGACAGGCATCCATGACACAGCAACGAACGTGTCGGTCATCAACGTATGAACCCAAGTCGTAGCAAGCTACATGGACTTAAAGGAACAATGCGTGACATTTCCCCTAAGGGACAGACACAGGAACGAAGAAGGACAGATGCCGGCTAGCCTACGTGTTCCGAGCAGTAGCAAGCTACCAAGGCTCATTGGAAGCACTAGGAGGCATTTCCCTGTAAGATAGGCTACCAAAGGAAAACAACTAGGTGTCGGATCCCACGCATACCAAGAATTTCAATCATACACACAATATGCTCAATATGTGCAAATACAACATTGCATCACAACAGAACTCTATGACTCAAAGTACTTTATTTAAGAGGCTCCAAGAGCCATACATAACATATCCATACAGGTAGGGGTCACATGACCCAACACTCAAGTCATACAGTCATACAAGCACAAGAGGAAGCTACATGTCTGAGTACAGACAACTTAGAAAATAAAACAGGCTTGGTGAAGCCTGACTATCTACAAGGCCCTCCACAAGCTCCAGATCTCCGTCTGGGTAGCAAGCTACTCGTCGACGTCAACATCTATGTAGAACCCATCAGAAGGGGCAGGGTTCTCCTCTGCAACAGTTATTAAGCAAACATGAGTACAAAGGTACTCAGCAAGTCTTACAACAGAACCTATCATACATGCAACATTATCAACAGGGGTAGTGGAATTCATAGCAGAAAGCCAGCTTTGACTCTTGGCTAACCTATACTACAACTCTCAACAGATTGCAAGATATTACTACGTACACGAGTCCTCTACTCACCACAACAATACACCACCGAGGATCCTCTTCTGTTATCCTACGAAAGGGCCATCCACGGCACTCACACTTGTCTTGAGGTTTTTAGTAGTATCCATCAACTTGTCTATGAACTGTAAGAGTAACCAAGTAGTCCGTACCGCGAACAACGGCTATTCGAATAGATTGGTAACCCTGCAGGGGTGTACTTCTTCACACATGTTTTCACCACTTAGCGTCTGCACACGACATGTGCTCGGCAGACTTCAAGGGAAAGCCGACGTGGGTGTAGACCACGACCTAACCAACCACTCAAATCTCTCGTCCAGGTTTATCGCCTATTTGGGTTCCATCCGTGGGGAGATTCGGCCGGGGTGTCGCTCACGGCCCCAAACGATGTGTACAGGGTTCCTGAGTCACCAAACGGGCGCTTGATACACCGTGCCACGTACCTGTCGCATCACAGCCTACGCCGAGGGTCAGCGCTGTGCACGACCACCAGTAAACTACAAACACCAGAAACTAATTGCAACTCCTGGACAGAGAACATGGGCAGTCAATAAGTTGAGCGGGGTCATATTTCAGGGCCCAATGTGTGGTAGTAGCTATAACTTGAACCACACATATAGATCTCAGGTCCTATGGACGATTCCAATGAAACAACCCACCACGTACTCCTACATGGCCTTTCATCGATACCTTTACCAAACATGTTCCATACTTCCTTCTCTTTATCGGTATGATCGTTTCACTCTGATCCATTCCCCAGATGAATCAGACCTGGCACGATTCTAAGCATAGCAGGCAACATAAACAAATAGCATGGTGGATCACACATCACATGGCTCAATCAACTCCTACACATGCTAGTGGGTTTCAACTATTTACTGTGGCAATGACAGGTCATGCAAGGGAATGGGGTTCAACTACCGCAGCAAGTAGCAGTTCACACGTTGTTGCCTTAATGCAGTAAAAGAGAGCATGAGCGAGAAGATGGGTTTGTATCGGAATGATCAATGATTGCTTGCCTGACAGAGAGGTTGTCGGGTACTGCTCTTCAGCTGGATACGCAGGAGTATCCTCGGGAGCAGGACCTAACATGGAGAATCCGGCGATACAATCAATAAGCAAACAAATGCAACAATATGATGCATGCTCATGATATGGCAGAATGCATGTGTATTGGGCTAATGCGACTATAACCAGAAGGGTTTGAGCCCATTTGAATCAAAGATTCAAATTGAAACCCAAACTATTATTTAATTAAGTGCATTAACTTGTTTTAATGTAAACAGCAAGGTTAACTTGCTCAAACATGCATGAAACCAGTGCCATTGGAAAGATTGGATTTTTCTGATCAATTTTCATATATAAATCTTTTCCATTTGAGCTACTGTTGAATTTATATGATTTTTTGAAGTTTACAGCATTTTCTGGAATTTCCTGAATTGTCTTTAAATCTAAA
The DNA here is from genome assembly GCA_902687465.1 of Secale cereale. Lineage (NCBI taxonomy): Eukaryota > Viridiplantae > Streptophyta > Magnoliopsida > Poales > Poaceae > Secale > Secale cereale. Next base: position 408,970,110 of record LR738713.1, read on the forward strand.
AATTCCAGAAAATCCTTTACTGCGTCAGCATGACATCATGCTGACGTCAGCCAGTCAACAGGGCGCCTAGGTCAAACCTGACCAGTGGGTCCCTCATGTCAGTGATTCTGGTGCTAACTAAAAAGAGCTTAACACTAAACTAAAGTTAACAGGGGCTAGGCCCCACATGTGTGTGACTCAGTAGACTAATGACAGCAATTAGTGTTTAAACTAAAATCTAAACTGAAGTTAGTCAACGACCGGCCCCACATGTCAGCGACACAGGGGGGGGGGTCTAGGCGTGGTCAAACAAGTCAAAACCCACCGGCGGCTCGACGCCGGCGAGGCCAGACACGGCGGCGGTGTTCGGGTTTTGCCTACAGGCCACCGTTTGAGTCGCGGTTGGGCTCTACGGCGAGCTGGGGCTCGTCCGCATCTAGTGGAGGCAACGGTAGGTGCTGGGGTGGCCGGAATCATCGGCGGCGAGCTAGAAGGCGGTGGCCGGAATTCGGGCGTCGATGAATACGACGTTACAGCAAATGGCAGGAGCAGCAGTTGGTTGCTACGGGTCCGTGGTGATGTGTTGAGTGCGGTGATGCACTCGGACGCGAGTGGAAGTCGCTGTGGCCGCGGCGGCGCCATGGCCGGCGGCGAGGAGTGCTCGGCTCTGGTGGCTGATGCTGCTAGGGAGCAAGATAGGCGACGGGGCATGGGGGAAACAGAACCGGGGCTCACCGCGGTTCTTCTGGTATTGCTGGCGAGGCAGGGGAGGCACGGGGTCCGGCGAATTCGTCGATGGCATCCGGCGGCCGTGCGGAGAAGGCGAGCTCGAAGACGAAGCCTCAAGGCGCCCGGGGTGCTGTGGTTCGGCGTAGAGAAGCACGGCAACAAGGCGGAGCTCGGGGGCTCGTCGGAGAGGCGAGGGGGACTCAGTGGACGCGAAGGCAGCGACGAGCTCCGCTCGGGCGGTGCAAGGGAGAGAGCCAGGGGAGGGGAGAGAGAGAGGGGAGCGGTCGAGAGGGTCGGGGGGTCTGCGTGGCGTCGTACCGATTCATCCAGGGGGTCGAGGAGGCCAGCCAGGCAGGCAGGAGGTGGCCGGCGCGTCGGTGGCGCTCGCCACCGAGCAACTTCATGCGCTGGCGCGGCGAAGAAGACGGAGATGCCCCTGGTGGGCTGGGCCGACTGGGCCAGACAAGTAAGTGGGCTCAGGTAAGTTGCTTTCCTTCTTTTTTTTCCTATTTACTTTTCTGTTTCATTTCTTTTGCAACTTTGTGGAATTAATAAAAATGCCAGAACATTTTTATAGCTCATAAAACTAGTCATGCCCATTGTATATAATATGAACAGCATGGAACATTTTAGTTTATGATTATTTGGGCACATAAAACATTTTATAGCATTTAAATGCCCAAATGCATATACCATATGATTTAATCCAGAGACCTTGGATGTCCTAGAAAATTATGCACCATTTTTGGCAGAGGTTTAAGACCAAGGCAGAAATGATGAACATTTTTGAAGGGCATTTTGGGTACATTGGAAAAGATTTTATTAAACCCTAGTTGTTAGAAGAGGGGTGATGGGGTTTCTGTCATTCCCATTTCAAGTTTCTTTGAAAAGTAAACATGATGCACACTCTAGCTAGTCCAAATACAAGCACTGACTAGGGATGTGACAGATTCCTTCAAACTTTTCAATTCGGCGAGCTGGGTCCAGCACTCTTCAAGCTCCTTGGATAAGGAGTTATTCTTTTCTTGAAGCACCTACAAAAACACAACGATCCTCGGATCATTTGTACCAATTGCTTTAAGTCTTGGGGGCTACTGGCATGGGAACACCAAAATATACACTCACCTGCATATCTTTTGAGAGCAGGTGAGTGGCTCCATTGAGTCTGTCTTGAGCGGCTCGGATATAGGCATCTGCAGAGCTGAGGGCGTTAAACGCCTCCTTAGAAAAAGCGGGGTCACACATGGCTGCTTTCCGCCGCCGGTGAACCATCGCAACCTCCACTTCGGAATTGGTAACTGACATTCCATCCGAGTCCTTCTGAAGAGGATAACCCGGCACTGAATCAGCATTAACCCCTGACGGGCATGATGCCGGATTGGCTGGAGCTTGGTCTGCATTGTCTTCAGAGAGAGTTCGATGTGTATTCCTCCTAAAAGGAAAAAACAAAGCGGAAAGTTATAATGCCAATTTCACCACCCCGAGCATGTCAAAATAAACATACCTCTTCGAAGGTCCGCTGGTGTTCGCGGTCCTCTTTCTCTTCGGGGCCTCACCTGACGCGGGCGTCACCTTCTGGGTTGACGGTCTTCGCATAGTTCGGCGTGAGGAGCGTCGTCCCTATTCGAGTATGGTAAAATACGGTGGGTAAGGTGCACTAGGAATCCTCTCTTTAATGAGATATGTCCTAAAGTACTTACACGAGAAGAAGGAATGAGGCTTCGGTAATCGGCTACTATAGCCACCAGGGTGCCCTCACGGTAGGCCTGATAGAAGACTCCCTCTTATAGTTCTATGCCTATGTCCGGATCTTCATCATATCCGGGGCCCGCATTTTGGAATCGGTCCTCTGGCTGAGGGGCGGGACTATTAATCCCCTCGATCACCTTCCTCCACTCCTGTAGGGAGAAAACCAAGTTTAGTTCGGTCAATACATCATAGCGAAGAGAAAGTGGATGGCTAAGAGAAAGGCTTACCCAGTCTGGAGGATTGTACATAGAAAAACCCTGCCGGCACGTTAAATGAATGAAGTCTTGCTTCTCTCTCATATAAAGGCCTTCCAGTACAGCGGCTAGAGCGACAGGGTCATCTAGACCTAGGCGTAAACAGCGCGAGGCATCATCCTGGCCATTATAGTGCCACATGCGAAATCCTCTGGCTTGAAGCGGTTGCACACATCGCTTTATTGAAATAGCCATCACTTCGATTATAGATAACCCCGAACTGGCGATCAATTTGATCTTGTCGGCCAATCTGCTAACCTCTGCTCTCTCTTCTTCTAGGGACTACGGGGACACCAGTTGAAAAGCTTCTTTGGCGGAGCGTCGGAATATTTGGGGAGGCCTCGCCGAACTGGATCCGGCAGAGCCACGTCCTCAATGTAAAACCACTCCGAAGGCCACTCTTCAGATGCTTTCTTCGGAGTACCGGGCAGATAGCATGTCCCGGCTATGCGCCATACTTCGGCGCCCCCAACTTCAAATATGGATCCTTTTTCCGATCAAGGGGCAAGTGAGAAGTACTTTCTCCATAGCTCGAAGTGAGGCTCACAGCCCAAGAACAGATCACATAAAGCGGCAAAACCCGCAATATGCATGATAGACCCCGGCGTAAGATCGTGCAGTTGGAGACCATAGAACTCCAGGAGTCCCCAAAAAGGGGTGGATGGGGAACCCTATGCCCCTTAAAAGGAAGGGTACAAAACATACCCGTTCTCCATCGGAGGGGTTGGGAAAGCTCTCTGCCAGGGCTTGGTTCTCGATAGAAGTTAGTCCGGCCCGGATGGGGACTAGATCCCCTGGAGGGAGATATCCCTGCGCTTGAAGTGTCCTCGGATGCGCATAGGACACAGAGCAACTTTTCCAATCTCCTGCACGGGGGTCGTGAGGGCGCGAGGAAGAGCTTGGGGCGCTAGCCATGTTTGAAGATTTTTTGCATGCACTAGGGTTTCTTCCGCGTGGATTGGGATGGAGTGGCAACTAGGATCTATTCTCTTATATAGGCAGCTTCTCTGCACAGTCAAGGGGGTATATGTAAAACTGCCCAGACGGTTCGCATTCGTTGGACACGTGGAAGCCAAGGCGACGACAGCGAGGAATCGACGGAATACAATATTTAAAGAAGCCGAACTATCATCCAGGAGGACTCACCTTGCAAGACCGAAGACATGAAGCCGGACACAATCTCGTCCTTGAAGGCAAGTTCGGGGCTACTGAGGGAGTCATGTATTCAGGGGTCCTCAGGCATTCGGGGCGTTGAAGTTGGGCCGTATTGGTAGGCCGCGTAAAGGAGAAGCAGAAGAACCTCATGTTGGAAATATGCCCTAGAGGCAATAATAAAATGGTTATTATTATATTTCCTTGTTCATAATAATTGTTTATTGTTCATGCTTTAACTGTATTATCCGGAAATCGTAATGCATGTGTGAATACATAGACCACAACATGTCCCTAGTGAGCCTCTAGTTGACTAGCTCGTCGATCAATAGATGGTTACGGTTTCCTGACCATGGACATTGGATGTCATTGATAACGGGATCACATCATTAGGAGAATGATGTGATGGACAAGACCCAATCCTAAGCCTAGCACAAGATCGTGTAGTTCCTATGCTAAAGCTTTTCCAATGTCAAGTATCCTTTCCTTAGACCATGAGATTGTGCAACTCCCGGATACGGTAGGAGTACTTTGGGTGTGCCAAACGTCACAACGTAACTGGGTGGCTATAAAGGTACACTACGGGTATCCCCGAAAGTATCTGTTGGGTTGGCACGAATTGAGACTGGGATTTGTCACTCCGTATGACGGAGAGGTATCTCTGGGCTCACTCGGTAAGACATCATCGTAATGAGCTCAATGTGACTAAGGGGTTGGTCACGGGAGGATGTGTTACGGAACGAGTAAAGAGACTTGTCGTAACGAGATTTAACAAGGTATCGATATACCGACGATCGAATCTCGCGCAAGTACTATACCGGTAGACAAAGGGAATTGTATACGGGATTGATTGAATCCCGACATCGTGGTTCATCCGATGAGATCATCGTGGAACATGTGGGAGGAAATATGGGTATCCAGATCCCGCTATTGGATATTGGACGGAGAGGTATCTCGGTCATGTCTGCATGGTTCCCGAACCCGTAGGGTCTACACACTTAAGGTTCGGTGACACTAGAGTTATTATGGGAATAGTATGTGGTTACCGAAGGTTGTTCGGAGTCCCAGATGATATCCCGAACGTGCCGAGGAACTCCGGTATGCTCTGGAGGCGAAGATCCATATATTGGACGAAGGGTATTGGAGTCCGAATTGTTCCGGGGGTACCGGGTGACGACTAGTGTGTCCGAAAGTGGTTTCGGAGGCCCCGACAAGCATTGGGGGCCTTATGGGCCAATGGGAGGGGCACATCAGCACACTAAGGGGCTGAGCGCCCCTCCCACCCCATCTCACGTAACCTAGAGAGGTGGGGGCGCCTCCCCTAGGGCAGCCGCCCCTCCCGGCTTGGGGGGCAAGTTTCCTAGTGGTGGGGGGCGCCCAAAGCCATCTAGGGTTTCCCATGTGGCCGCCGCCCCTCCCCTAGGGAAACCCTAGGGCACCTCCACCTCCCCCCTTCCCCCTATATATAGTGAGGGAGAGAAAGGGCAGCCGCACCCAAGCCCTGGCGCGGCCCTCTTCCCCTCCTAACTCCTCCACTTCCTCCGTAGAGCTTGGCGAAGCCCTGCCGGAGAACTGCAAGCTCCACCACCACGCCGTCATGCTGCCAGAGCTCTTCCCCAACTTCTCCTCCCCCCTTGCTGGATCAAGAAGGAGGAGACTTCACCGGGCTGTACGTGTGTTGAACGCGGAGGCGCCGTTGTTCGGCGCTTAGATCGGAATCGACCGCGATCTGAATCGCTGCGTGTACGACTCCACCAACCGCGTTCTTGTAACGCTTCCGCATCACGATCTTCAAGGGTATGAAGATGCACTCCCTCCTTCTCGTTGCTAGTAAACTCCATAGATGGATATTGGTGATGCGTAGGAAAAAAATTGTTTTTCTGCAACGATCCCCAACAATGGCATCATGAGCTAGGTCTATGCATAGTTACTATGCACGAGTAGAACACGAGATTTTTGTGGGCGTAGATCATGTCAATTTACTTGCCGCTACTAGTCTTATATTGATTTGGCGGCATCGTGAGATGAAGCGGCCCGGACCGACCTTACACGTACGCTTACATGAGACAGGTTCCACCGACTGACATGCACTAGTTGCATAAGGTGGCTAGCGGGTGTCTGTATCTCCCACTTTAGTCGGATCGGATTCGATGAAAAGGGTCCTTATGAAGGGTAAATAGAAATTGGCATATCACATTATGGTTTTGGCGTAGGTAAGAAACGTTCTGGCTAGAAACCTATAGCAGCCACGTAAAAAACTTGCAACAACAATTAGAGGAGATCTAACTTGTTCTTGCAACATGTGCCGTGTGATGTGATATGGCCAAAAGGATGTGATGAATGATATATATATGATGTATGAAATTGATCATGTTCTTGTAATAGGAATCACGACTTGCATGTCGATGAGTATGACAACCGGCAGGAGCCGTAGGAGTTGTCTTTATTTTATTGTATGACCTGCGTGTCATTGAAAACGCCATGTAATTACTTTACTTTATTGCTAACCCTTAGCCATAGTAGTAGAAGTAACCTTTGGCGAGACAACTTCATGAAGACACGATGATGGAGATCATGGTGTCATGCCGGTGACAATGATGATCATGGAGCCCCGAAGATGAAGATCATAAGGAGCAAAATGATATTGGCCATATCATGTCACTATTTGATTGCATGTGATGTTTATCATGTTTTACATCTTAATTTCTTAGAACGACGGTAGCATAAATAAGATGATCCCTCACAAAAATTTCAAGAATTGTGTTCCCCCCTAATTGTGCACCATTGCTAAGGTTCGTTGTTCCGAAGCACCACGTGATGATCGGGTGTGATAGGTCCTAACGTTCGCATACAACGGGTGTAAGCCATATTTACACACGCAATACACTTAGGGTTGACTTGACGAGCCTAGCATGTACAGACATGGCCTCGGAACACGGAAGACCGAAAGGTCGAACATCAGTCGTATAGAAGATACGTTCAACATGAAGATGTTCACCGTTGATGACTAGTCCGTCTCACGTGATGATCGGACACGGCCTTATCGACTCGGATCATGTATCACTTAGATGGCTAGAGAGATGTCTATCTGAGTGGGAGTTCATTAAATTTGTTTAAATGAACTTAATTTTCATGAACATAGTCTAAAATCTTTACAATATGTCTTGTAGATCCAATGGCCCACGCTAATGTTGCCCTCAACTTCAACGCGTTCCTAGAGAAAACCAAGCTGAAAGACGATGGTAGCAACTATACGGATTGGGTCTGTAACATGAGGATCATCCTCATAGCTGCCAAGAAAGCATATGTCCTTGAAGCACCGCTAGGTGATGCATTCGTTTTCCTAGCAACTCAAGACGTTATGAACGCCTGGCAGTCGCGTAGTGATGATTACTCCCTGGTTCAGTGTGGCATGCTTTACAGCTTAGAATCGGGGCTCCAAAAGCGTTTTGAGCAGCACGGATCATATGAGATGTTCCAAGAGCTGAAAATGGTTTTCCAAGCTCATGCCCGAGTCAAGAGATATGAAGTCTCTGACAAGTTCTACAGTTGTAAGATGGAGGAGAATAGTTCTGTCAGCGAACATATACTCAAAATGTCTGGGTTGCACAACCGCTTGTCTCAGCTGGGAATTAATCTCCCAGATGACCCGGTCGTTGACAGAATCCTTCAGTCGCTCCCGCCAAGCTACAAGATCTTTGTGATGAACTTTAATATGCAAGGGATGGAGAAGTCCATTCCCGAGGTGTTTTCAATGCTGAAATCAGTGGAGGTGGAGATCAAAAAGGAACATCAAGTGTTGATGGTGAATAAAACCACTAAGTTCAAGAAAGGCAAGGGTAAGAAGAACTTCAAGAAGGACGGCAAAGGAGTTGCCACGCCCGGTAAGCCAGTTGCTGGGAAGAAGCCAAAGAATGGACCCAAGCCTGAGACTGAGTGCTTTTATTGCAAGGGAACGGGTCACTTGAAGCAAAACTTGTCATAGCCTCAAAATTGGGTGATCAATTTTGTGCTGCTATTTCTTCCTGGCAACCCTTTTTCAAATTTTCTCATCAGGATTTCTAGATGACCCTGAGATTTCTGGTCATTTTTAACTCTTCAAAACATTGCTCATGTCTTTGTCAGTGGGCAAGACCTCATTTGCATCCCCTCAAACTCTCTCAAACCCTAATTCCAAACATTTGGAATTTATATGTGGCATTTTGTGATTACAAAGGAGCCATCATTTGCATTGATCTGTTGATCATTCCATCCTTTCCAAGAGACCATCGTGTCCTCCTAATCCTTGGATATGCAAAGATATTGCTAAGTCCTATGCAATATTTTGAATTGTGATTTATTCCCTTTTATTGTTTGTCTGAGGAATAAAACCCAAAGGCATCTCCTAAATCCAGGAGAATTGGTGAAGTTGATACTTATGCCTAATCCAAGCTCTAGAAAAAGTATTGGCCACATTAAAATAAGTAAAATTGCCTTTTTCTATTTCTAGCCAATATTGCATTTTTTTTTTCATTTTCCAAAGGAACTATTATTTTCATAGCAGAGAAAATTATCCCATAAATTGTGGAGCTTGTGCTTGCTATATAATCATTAGTTCCATCATTATTTCATGTCCCACGGTTCAAATTTTGGCACATGATCCAATGCAAGTTTCTACCTTCTCTGAAACTTTGTAAAGGAAGTGCCCTATTATTAATTCTGATTGAGCTGTAATTTGGCAGGGTGATTAACATTGATAAATCACCCATGGATACCAAATATGAGCTCAATCCTTTCATCCTAGCCCCTTGGGCAATTTTTCAAATTTCTGACCAGAATACAAGTTTGTGAAGGAAGTACCTTCATAAATATTTCAAATGGGCTGAAACTCTCCCATCCTCTCAAGAACTCCAAATCATTAGCCTCTACCCAAATTTAGCTCATTTTATTGAATTATGTGAGCACAGAAGCAGTTCTTTCTTTCTGTCAAATTTTTTAGTTTGTGAAGCAAGTGCATTTTATCTTGATCCATTGTAGCTGAAAATATTCACAAGCATTCTCCTAGTCATATAACTCATCTTCCCAATATATTAGCTCATTATATGTAGTCAATATTTTCCTAGATTTTTCCTAAGCTTTTGGTCAGAAATGATGCTTGTGAAGCAAGTACCAATTTGGCAAAACCATTTGGTATGAGCTTTTTACAGCATCACTGTATGACCAAATCAGCAAGCTTTGCCAAATTTTAGCACATTCCATCACTCCCAGTGAGTCCTTCATCCTCAGTTGCTCTCTACACAGAATTTAGCGCTTGTAAAGCAACTAAGCTAAATATTTGTCCTAATGGCCTCAAAACTCCCGGGATCATAGTCCTTGTTACCCTAAGCCTCCCAGACATTCTTGTTACCTTTCTACTTCTCTGGTTTTACCTCTAGAATGCTGCCAAGTTTGCAACAGCAAACTTGTGGAGCTTATTCTACTCATTCCATTTTATCTCTGCCTACTTCTTTACCATGATAACTCTTTACCTTCGAGGGACCACGTGGCAGACATGTTTTTACTCCAGTAAAAGCTCTGGAGCGCGCCTTGTCCGTGGTAATCACGCGGAGAGCCAGCCAAAACGGTGGTCTCGCCACTGTTGTCGGCGGCATCGCTGCTCCGACCGGCTCTGGCTTCGCAGCTGTTGCCAAACAGGGTCCCCTCGCCGTCCTCTTTCCCCTGGACCTCCTGCCCCCTCTGTTTTCTTCTCTAGTGAGTCGCTCCAATGGCACCACAGTGCGCTCCCGTGGCCGTCGTCGCCTCCCTAGCTCATGTCTTCTTCTCCCTCTCGTCCGTGAGCGTTGCTCGATTCCGTGACCATCTGGCGCTCGTCTGCGCTCTCCTCGTCGCCTTCCCGCCGCTCCCAGTGAGCTTTGGCCGCACGTACGCGTCGCCGGCACACGGACACGTCGGCAGCCTTGTGTCGCCTCGCCCCCTCCCTGTAGAGCTCGTCCCCGCGATATAAGTAGCCATTCCGAGCCCCCTCGCAGTCTGCAACCCCCCCCCCCTAGCTCTCCCCCTCGTCTAGGAGCTTCTCTTCCCCTCCAATGGCTGCCATGGCAGTCGCCTCTATTCCTTTCGATGCCGGCGGTAGCGAGCCGCCCTCTCTCTCTATCCTATGCTAGAGCCATCCACCACCACCCAGCAGCATTCCCCGCCCTCTAGTTGGTCCTCCGGTAGCCTCCCGCCGTGTTCTCGTCGTCGACTGAAGCCGCCGTCCGCCATGGCCCATGGTGCCCTTGTCCCCGCCCTCCTCGAGGCTCGTTCTGTGCGGGGATGGATGTGTCTCCGCCCGCTGGTCCTTTTGGTGGGTTTGGCGCCGCCGGAGATGGCCGGCCGGACGAGCCCCCGCGCCGGCGACCTCTCTCTAGACCGCGGGCGAGCGCATGCGAGATGAAGTCGACGACCCCACCCCGCGGGCCTTGCGTGTCAGCTACTCAGCGTTGACCCAGTCGGGTGCTGATGTGGATAAGTGACGGGCCCCACCTGTTAGTCTCTCAGAGCTGACCGGACCGGCCCGCTGACGTGGTTAAGTGGAAACGTATTCCTAAGAATACGTCTTCCCTTAACAGAAGCGCCTTATTCCTCTGCGTCGGGCGGAAATACGTTTTCCTCTCTGGAAAGCGTATTTTCAGAAAATACGCGTTCTGTTTAAACTGCCATGGACCAGTTTGTAGAGATATTTTTACAGACTAGTCCCTGAACTTTAAACGTCTGTATCTTGTTATCCGTAACTCCGAATGAGGTGAATCCAAAGCCCACTTCTTTGTTTCATCAAACCCATTCCGTTGACATCATTTTCATCATGTCTCAACATTCTAAAAATGACCATTTTTCCCTTGCCATTAACCAGCCTCTTTCGAGAGAGAAGTGTTTCCGGCAACTCTTTCCACGATCGTTTCCTGCTTCTTCCCGGAGTATTTATCAGCCCAGGCAAGCCAATCTCTTATCATAAGCTCCAGACTCGCATGTTGACTTTGCTTGCACCTTGTGTATGTGTAGTTGCAGTTGTTTTCATATTGTCTTCTATTGCCGTCACTTCTTTATGTCTTTCCGGCATGCTTATGTTACACGAAACCCTTGCCATGCTAGTTAGAATGTTATTACCTGTAATGCCAGATCCCACTATAAGTTGATTTCCCATAGAATCGTTATAAAATGCTAAAATGATTTTTATGCACTGTTAATATGCTAGTATATGGTTTTATCCTGTTCCTTATGCTATGGTTGTGCACCTAAGAAGTTCAATACTTTTGTATGTGCTTTTGTATGCTGCATGCTCTTTGTTGCATTCTTGTTTAATATGCTCATAATGATGGAGAGTTGATAAAAACGAATTAATCATAACAAACTCCTCCGTCATCGATGGGGTCAGTTCCTGGTGCCACCAAATCAAACTTTTTCAGTGCAGCCACATTTGCCTTTGTGGGAAGGCCTTAATACGAACTATTGTTGTGCCTCTCGCCGGTGCCTCCAACGAGGAAAGGTTATGGACACGCGCTACCCTGATTAGGTTGGCGGACATAAGCCTTGTGTGCCCGTGGTTGTTGTGGTTATGGTACCGGGTCCCCGTTTGGGACATTTTGGCCACGACGGTGGTCGGTGTGTCTTTGGTAGGCAAAGGGCCACCCAGGACTAGCCTAGTAGGGAAAGAGTCGGAGTGGCCGGGAGAGTGTATTGACAGTAGGTCGGTTTCGTGGGAACGCCGTTGGTCCACCCGAATGGGACGATGAGGCCATGGGTTCCGTGGTGTGGGTACGGTGCGCTACCTCTGCAGAGTGTTTGTAAAGGCTATCGATAGCACACAGTTCGTAGTAGGTCACACTATCGGGTCTTGATCGACATTGAGGATAAACCAGATATAATAAAATTTGTTAGTATGGTAAAAAGAATAATTTAGTCGTGCGAAGTCACGACGATGTTGTGATCACGAGACGGGTTCTCGATGAATATTGGAGACTAAGTGTTGATTGTGGTTGTGATCGCCGAAAAGATCACTGTTCTGTGGCAAGGTAACCCGTTGGTAACATCGTCCTATGGACTCGGTATACAATTTGGTTGCATTGCCTGAGTAATAAATTGCATTTTTATGAGCCATGGTAGGACAAGAAATTGTTGCATAAAGTAATATGTTATGCCTGCATTTGAATATTTATGGACAATAGTTTATTTTCAGCATAGTCTCATGATGCCATGCCATGCTTTGATTTATTTAGATAGTTATGACATGATTTAGATAATATACTATGTGCTATCACCATGTTGTAATCATATTGGATATGCCATGTTATTACCGGGTTCATGCTCATTTAATATAATTCAGGCCATGTTTTGATATAAGATAGGTTGTTGCTTTGTCTACTGCCTGTTTGGATGCTATGTATTTGGTTGTCTTGCAAGTACATTCAATGTACTGACCTGGCGTGTCATGCCAGTTTTGTAGGTCACACTCGAATGGTTCACTTGCTCCGTCGCGCTAGGCCGTAATCTTGCCAGTCCTGTGAGTTGTGGAGCCCAACCAGAGTTGTTATGCCGCCAAACCATGACTTCCGCCGCCAGTTAAATAGACTTCCACCGCCATGTAAATAGCATTAGAGATATGCCAGATTAGTATATTCATCAATGATGTAATCAGATACCTTGATATTTGATGAATATTATTGTACCTGGAATGATGTATCTTGGACCTGTCGTGCCTCAGGTGCTATCCTGGGCTAACGTGCGAAGGCCCCCCTGTTCCATGTGAATCGGGGTGCCACAGGACATGGTATGAGAGCAGCCAGGCTGGCATAGATTATCCTAGCATTAGACCGCCGCTACCATCAATCCTTAATAACCCTAAGGGATTTGACCCGCCCCTAGCATCTGGCATGGACATTTTTAATCAACAGGTGGCGTAGTCGGGACCGGCACGTCCTCACCCCGCTGTCCCCGCCTAGTTATCCATGGAGCGAATAGCGCCCTTATCTTTTTCGGTCGGGCGCACCGCTTACCCTTCAGGGAAAGGTGCCGCACCATGCGAGCATGCCCCACATAGCTGCCTATAAAATCCCCTCTTCCGCTAGCCAGACCTCTCACTCCTCAGTCTGCCATGTCCCTGCAAAGAAGCCTAGCTAGTAACACTCCAGCCATGACTAGAGCCCTAAAAGCTTCCAAGTTTTACACCCGCACCTTTGCTGTCAACCACCCTGGCTTTCCACCTCTTCTCATTGAGATGCTCAGCATGGCCTTGGGCTGTAACGCCAGCCCCGAATACCTGGTGTTTCAGTCATCACCCGTCGCTCACCTTCATCGCTATGATGCTAGAGTGCACATCTGCCCAGGTCCCGCAACAGATGGTCAGTCCTTGGTTCTTCAGGGCAGAGCCGTGCCCACTACTGATTTGGCTATTCAGGCCGCTGCTGTGGAGGCCATCCTTCACCTCCGAACCAAGTTCCCGCAAGTGGCAGAAAAATGGGAGTTCTGCTTTTTCCACATTGTGGCAGAAGCAGTAATGCAACCTTCTCCAGTTATCCAAGGGGATGACCCCACAATCGCTCGCCTGGTGCAGTATATCACTGCTCAGGGGATGATGATTTCCAAGATTCTTGCCGAATTTAGAACCCTGGACAATGATGTGGTACGAGTTGTCAAGGAAGCTTACCGTGAAGCTCGTAGGTTCGCATCTCAAGTTATTCACCCCATGCCATCCGAGCCAGTGTTGTCTTCTCAGCATGTGATGTGGCATCGACCGACCCCCATCACATTTGACCAGGCTCTTTACCGTATCCACCAGCAGCATTTACTGGGATCAACTTCAGCCACACCTGCAGTAGCTAAATCTCCACCCAAAGTGTTGTCAGACGACGAAGACGGAGATTGGCTCAGTCTTCGCCCTCCTGGAGAGCTCCGGCAAGCCCAGTCTTCTGTATGACTTTAGTCACGCAGTCAGGTGTTTCTGCAAGTAGGCCGGTCAGTCTATTCAACCCCTATAGGAGGAAAAAATTTTGCATTCCGGAGGGAGTAGTCTCGTATAGCGTGTAGCGCGTTTGTGCTTTTGTTGGATGCTTGCACTAATGTAATCCGTATGATATGTATGTTTGTGTGCTTTTGAGTTTTGTGTTGTTTTTGCTTGTCGCTCTGTCAAGCAAAAATGTTTGACAGGGTTGGCGGTATGTTGTTAACTAGATTTTAATTAGTAGATCACATACACTAAAACAACATTGACTCGTCTTGAGTCTAAAATAAAATGCGCACTGGTGTAGGTATATGTGTACCAGGATTACATATACCCGCTAGCGTTAAAACACTTTAGAATGTTTTGTCCGGTGTGTTTTTCATTACCTGTTTATTTGAGAGTTTGGATTATACTGCACACTTGGTTCACCCACGGGTACTTTCGGGCAGTACTCATGGGCATGCAAAGTCGTATATTTTCTCTCTATCGGTGCACACCTCATGTGCCCGGCTTTCCAAAATCAAAGCCTCACAGAGGCCTTTCCATCTGGCAAATTCTCGTCTCTAATTCTCGTTTCCGATTTCATTTCCGGAGAAACGCTGCCAACTTTAGTTCTCCCAGTACATTGATTGCAATATAGATTTCCACTCTGATTCTACTTCTACACCTACTTTTTCGTGGAATCATCCGTGAAATCTCTCCCGCCCCACAGTATGCATCCTGAGCTGGCGCAGCCACCTCACAAACATCTGGACCCAGTCACACCCCCACTTCTGCCTTGCGTAACGCAGGCAAGTCGCCACCCCGCTCCACCGCAGCACGCACTTACTCCGCCGACGCAAAGTGACGGAGAACCAAGCATGGCGGAGGATGACCCAATGCACCATCTTCTCCCGCACCTCGATCCACCGCACCAAGCCTCGCATTGCCTCGAGCCCGCTCGTTCCTAATGAGTATCATCAGGAGGAACGACTGTAGAGAGAATATGCGGTGCAACTCAATTGTATTCCTCGGAGTTGGTCACAATATATACATGAGATGTCTTGTGTGACAAGGAAACTAACCCTACCATATCTCTAGGAGTCAACTATACAAGGCTAGAGAAGATAGGATTAGGAGTACAAATATGTGACGTTCAACACCCCCCCCCC
>LR738713.1:408985189-409002297 GCA_902687465.1 Secale cereale
CCCCCCCCCGCAGTCGAAGCATCGGCGTCGGCGATGCAAAGACTGGAACGGAACTCCTGGAATGCAGCAGTTGAGAGCCCTTTAGTCATAATGTCGGCAAACTATTGGGTGGTCGGTACATGAAGAACCCAAAGCTGACCCAACTGAACCTTCTCGCGGACGAAGTGAACATCAAGTTCAATGTGCTTAGTGCGCTTATGCTGCACAGGATTGGCCGCGAGATAGGTGGCCGAAACATTATCACAATAAACCACCTTAGCTTTTGGGATGGAGACCCGAAGTTCGCCAAGGAGTTGTCATAGCCAACATGTCTCCGCAACAACATTGGCAACGGCACGGTACTCGGCTTCAGCACTAGAGCAGGAGACGGTGGGCTACCGCTTAGAGAACCAGAAGACGAGAGAGTCTCCGAAGAAGACGCAATAGCCCGACGTAGAACGTCGAGTTTCAGGACAGCCGACCCAATCCGCATCAGTGTAAGCAAGAAGCTCGGTGGAGGCAGAGGCACGAAGACGAAGACCGAAGGTCGGTGTGTCGCGAATGTAGCAGAGAATGCGCTTGACCAAGGACCAATGAACATCACGAGGCGAGTGCATGTGCAAGCAAACTTGTTGCACGGTGAACTGAATGTCTGGTCTGGTAAGCGTGAGGTACTGAAGAGTACCAACAATACTACGGTAGAGAGCGGCGTCAATGACAGGCTGTCCGGCAGTGGCAGAGAGCTTCGGCTTGGCCTCGGCAGGAGTAGCAGCAGGTTTACAGTCGTTCATCCCAGCACGATCCAAAAGATCAAGAGCATACTGTCCTTGATGAAGAAAAAATCCGGAGGCATCACGTCGCACATTAATGCCGAGGAAGAAGTGCAATGCGCCCAAGTCCTTCAGCCGAAACTCAGAACCAAGACGACCAATGATGTCGCGAAGTAAATCCGCGCGAGAGGCGGTGATGACAATATCATCAACATACAGTAGAAGCATGGCGACATGATCAGCTCGATGAAGCACAAATAGCGATGTGTCGGAGGTGGTGCTGCGAAACCCAAGAGTAGTGAGAAAGGCTGCAATGCGTTGATACCACGCACGAGGTGCCAGTTTTAGACCGTAGAGAGACCGTGAGAGCAGGCAGACATCCTCAGGCCGGGCGGGATCAACAAAACCAGCAGGCTGCTGACATAGAACACGCTCCTGGAGATGACCATATAGAAAAGCGTTGTTGATGTCGAGCTAATGAACAGGCCAATGACGTGAGACGGCAAGATGAAGAATCACACGAATCGTAGTGGGTTTAACGACCGGGGAGAAAGTCTCCGAGAAGTCAACACCGGCACGTTGTGCAAAACCGCGAACAACCCAACGAGCCTTGTACCTGTCCAGAGAGCCATCCGGGAGAAGCTTATGCCGAAAGACCCACTTGCCGGTAATGATGTTGGCACCGGGGGGCGAGGAACCAACGTCCAGGTCCGGTTGGCGACGAGGGCATCATACTCAGCACGCATTGCCGCAAGCCAGTGCGGATCACTCAATGCCGAGCGCACCGAGCGCGGTACGGGAGAGATGACCGTGACGCTGAGATTATGATAGCGTGGGTTTGGTTGATGAATCCCAGCTTTGGCACGCGTCACCATAAAGTGATGAGGCAGCGGAGGCGGGGGCCGAGCCCGCCGGCGAGGCGGAGGTGCAACCTCTGTTGCGGGAGAGATCGCGGGCACCGAGGTAGCGGTCGAGGCTGCAGGCGAGGCCACTGGCGGCGGCGAAGAGACCACGGGCGAGGCCGCAGGTGGCGGAGACGAGGTCGCGGGCGAGGCCGCAGGTGGCGGAGACGAGGTCGCGGGCGAGGCCGCGGGTGGCGGAGACGAGGCCGCGGGCGAGGCCGCGGGTGGCGGAGACGAGGCCGCGGGTGAGGCCGCTAGTGGCGGAGACGAGGCCGCAGGCGAGGCCGCGGGTGGCGGAGACGAGGCCGCGGGCGAGGCCGCGGGTGGCGGAGACGAGGCCGCGGGCGAGGCCGCGGGCGAGGCCGCGGGTGGCGAAGACGTGTCTGCGGGTGAGACCGCGAAGGACGTGAGTGTGAACGGGAGCGCCGGAGAGGCGAACAGGGACCCGGCCGAGGCGCCTCCCGAGGACGCCGCCAGGCCAGCAGAAGCTGGCGCCAAAGCTTCCCGGAACGAGGCCGGCTCCACCTGAGCCGAGAGAGGAGGCCCCGTCAAGGGAGCCGAAGGGCCTGCCGAAGAGGCAGGCAGGTGCAGGGGAGGAAGCGCAGGGGCTCCTCGAGGCCGTTGATGGGGAGCATCCGAGGATGGAGCCGCGGTCGGTGTAACCTCCTGAAAAGGAAAAACAACCTCATCAAAGTAAACGTGCCGCGAGACGAAGACACGACGAGAGACCGGGTCGTAGCAGCGAAATCCTTTGGTGTTGGGTCGATATCCAAGAAAGACACAAGCAAGAGACCGCGGCGCAAGTTGATGTGGAGCGGTAGCAGTGGTGTTGGGGTAACACAAGCATCCAAAGACATGGAGATCGTCGTAGGAGGGAGGAGACCCGAACAGAATATGATGAGGTGTATAGCTCCACTGTGGTTTGCAAGGCCAGATGTTGAGAAGAAGAGTGGCGGTGGCGAGAGCATCTGGCCAAAAACGTGGAGGCATGTGTGCATGGAAGAGCAACGCACGAACACTCTGATTGAGGGTGCGAAGAACACGTTCGGCGCGACCGTTTTGTTGGGATGTATATGGACATGTAAGGCGAAAGATGGTGCCATGAGTGGAGAGAAGATGTCGAATGGCAAGGTTATCAAATTCTTTTCCGTTATCCGTTTGAAGATGACCGACGGTGCGATGAAAGTGGGTGTGGACGTAAGCATAGAAGGGGTGGAGGGTGGAGGCGACATCGGATTTGTGGCGTAGCAGAAAAGTCCAAGTGAAGTGAGAAAAATCATCTAAAATCACAAGGTAATATGATAAGCCCAAATTGCTAGGCACTGGAGATGTCCAAACATCACAATGAATAACATCAAAAGGAAAAGTAGCTATGGATGTACATGAAGAAAACGGCAAACGAACGTGTTTTCCGACACGGCAAGCATGACAAGTATGTGCCGCTGATTTATTACATGAAAAAGGAAAAGTGCTCAAAATTTTGTGAAGAGCGTCGGCGCCGGGATGACCAAGTCGAGCGTGCCATAGCGAGACGTCGGCATGAAGAGCAACCGGACCGGCACTCGGTGTAGGACCGCAAGGGTAGAGATCGTCGGGAGAATCACATCGGTGCAGAACCCTCCAGGAGTGAGCATCCTTAACAGAGAAACCAAGTTTCTCAAACTCAACAGTGACAGGATTTTCACGAGTAACGTACGAACAGAACATAGGTTTTTGATTAAGGAAGGTGAAACAAGCACATTATTAAGAGTTAAAGAGGAGTTGGGGAGCGGTAGGGAGGACGAACCGTGATGGGTGATGGGAAAGGAGGAGCCATCACCAACCACGATACGAGAGTTGAAGGGATAAGGGGAGGCATGAGAGAGGATACCGGGTGTGGAAGCCATGTGAGCGGCGGCGCCAGTGTCCATATACCAATCGCCACCTCCATTGTAGTTGCTCGGCGAGGGTGCATCATGAAGAGCGGAGAGAAGGGCGGGATCGTAGACGCCACCTTGTGTCCCGTCGTATGCACCGAAGGCCGAAGGGCCACCATATGCCGCCGGACGACCATATGCCGCGGGTCCGGGGGCGGGCGTGGTCAGCAGCGCCTGATGAGAGGCTGGCCGCGGACCGAGAATGCTTGGAGCAGGAGGGCGAGGGACGGGCATGGAGTACGCATGCACGACGCCCGTCCAGGGATTATACCCCGACAGCCATGGTGGAGTAGGGGCGGCCGCGGTGTTCGCGGGTGGGCGCTACGTCGTGTTGGAGTTGCGGGCCCGGCCCCCGCGACCCTTCTGCTTGCGGCCACCAGAGGGAGCAGGCGCGGGGGGCGGGGTCGGAGCGGGGGCACGTGGCGTAGTCGGGGTAGGGGACGCGCCGGTGCCGGCGGTGAGGCCGACGTGGAGCGCAGCGTGGGTCGCCTGGCGAGCGGAGTGACGAAGGCGCTTCTCCTCCATGCGAAGGTACGTGACCGCCTTGGCGTACGTCGGCGTGACGAGGGAGAGGTTGGCGGCGGACTGGCCGAGGTCGGGGTGGAGGCCCCGAAGAAGGTTGGTGAGGAGGACGGAGTCGTCGATGGTCATGCCGACGTCGCGTAGCTCGTCGGCGAGGACCTTCAGCCGCGTGCAGTACTCATCGACCGAAAGATCGTTTTGCTGCAGAGTGAAGAACTCCCCTTGGAGGAAGACACGGCGTTGAAGTTGATTGTCGAGGAAGAGGTCGCACAGCCGTGTCCACATGGCGTACGCCGATGGGTCACGGGTGTTCACCAAGTTGAAGAGACTTGCAGAGATGGTGAGGAAAAGCAACTTGACGATGCAAGCGTCCACGGCAAGCCACTCGTCGTCGTCCTTCATGTCACGAAAGTCGACGCTCCCGTCGACGTGGTCGATGAGGCGGTAGGAGCGGAACAAGAGAGCGAAGTAGGTGCGCCATGCGTTGTAGGAGGGCGAGTCGAAGTCGAGGACGACGGGTACGTGATCCTTGATGTGGAGCTCGTTGAGGCGGTCGGAGGTGAAGAAGGCGCCGACGAAGGAACCAGCATCGGAAGGGTCGGCCTTGGCGCGGGACATGGTGGCGAGGGGAGGGAGAGTGGTGGCAGCGGGTGTGTTAGGGTTTGGGTGGAGGGAAGAGGCGGCGACGGCTGTAGGGGAACAGCGGCGGCTGTGCTAGGGTTTTGGGAAGAGGGCGGCGGCGACTGTGGAAGAAAGGAATAGCGGCGGCGGCGTGAGGGTGTGGGTAGAAGGAGGCAGCGGCGGCGGCTACGAGAGAGAGGTAGCAGCGACGGTGCTAGGGTTGGAAAGGGCGGCAGCGGCGGTCACGGGAGGGTGCGGCGGCTGCGGGTTGCAGAAGCGATGGATATCGCGGTAAAACTGATACCATGTAGAGAGAATATGCGGTGCAACTCAATTGTATTCCTCGGAGTTGGTCACAATATATACATGAGATGTCTTGTGACAAGGAAACTAACCCTACCATATCTCTAGGAGTCAACTATACAAGGCTAGAGAAGATAGGATTAGGAGTACAAATATGTCACGTTCAACAACGACGATCCGATCAGCATGCCCAGCAAAGTAGCGAGGAACCACCATAGCGCCACCAAGAACACCGCCTCGCCGAATGAGCTTGGCTCGATCTCATCCAAACCAAAGAGGTAGTAGAGCGGCATTGCGTTGGTGTGTTGGAGGAGAAACTGCGCTGCCGTTTTTATAGCCCAACTCCGGTGTACGGTGAGCGATATCCAGGAAAATCGCTCGTCGCCCGATCACCGGCGTCCAGGAGGCGAATCCGCGAGCAGTGCCGACAAGGTGCTGGCCCACGACGTGAGTGCTCATTGCACCATCGCCGTGCACGCCGCGCACTACGGCACTAGGGTCCTCATCGCCCTAGGAGCTAGATGCGCGCAGCGCCAAGCCGCACGCGGAGCATCAACGGAGATGAAGCAGCCAGCCGGAGGTAGAAGAAGGAGGCTGCCAGTGGGCCCTGGACCCACATGTCAGCGGGTGAAACCACTGTTCATTGGGGTGCATCCAGCATTTTCCGTGAGACGGATCTCGAGTGCCCCTATCCGTGGAGGTAACCCTGCTTTGCCCATGACTCTCTTTGGGTGTACCAATTATCGGTACCCCAACTCGTCTGTATCTAGCCAAAGGGTTAATTGTAACACACGCGTTTTTCCCCGGATGGATGTCTTTAGTGGTTGCAGTAACCCTAGGAATCTCGAGGACGAGATTCTTTTTAAGGAGGGAAGAGTTGTAACAGCCTCAAACTTGGGTGATCAATTTTGTGTTGTTATTTCTTCCTGGGAACCCTTTTTCAAATTTTCTCATGAGGATTTCTAGATGACCCTGAGATTTCTGGTCATTTTTAACTCTTCAAAACCTTGCTCATGTCGTTGTCAGTGGGCAAGACCTCATTTGCATCCCCTCAAACTCTCTCAAACCCTAATTCCAAACATTTGGAATTTATATGTGGCCTTTTGTGATTACAAAGGAGCCATCATTTGCATTGATCTGTTGATCATTCCATCCTTTCCAAGAGACCATCTTGTCCTCCTAATCCTTGGATATGCCAAGATATTGCTAAGTCCTATGCAATATTTTGAATTGTGATTTATTCCCTTTTATTGTCTGTCTGAGGAATAAAACCCAAAGGCATCTCCTAAATCCAGGAGAATTGCTGAAGTTGATACTAATGCCTAATCCAAGCTCTAGCAAAAGTATTGGCCACATTAAAATAAGGAAAATTGCCTTTTTCTATTTCTAGCCAATATTGCATTTTTTGCCATTTTCCAAAGGAACTATTATTTTTATAGCAGAGAAAATTTTCCCATAAATTTTGGAGCTTGTCCTTGCTATATTATCATTAGTTCCATCATTATTTCATGTCCCACATTTCAAATTTTGACACATGATCCAATGCAAGTTTCTACCTTCTCTGAAACTTTGTAAAGGAAGTGCCCTATACTTAATTCTGATTAAGCTGTAATTTGGCAGGGTGATTAACATTGATAAATCACCCATGGATACCAAATATGAGCTCAATCCTTTCATCCTAGCCCCTTGGGCAATTTTTCAAAGTTTCTGACCAGAATACAAGTTTGTGAAGGAAGTACATTCATAAATATTTCAAATGGGCTGAAACTCTCCCATCCTCTCAAGAACTCCAAATCATTAGCATCTACCCAAATTTAGCTCATTTTATTGAATTATGTGAGCACAGAAGCAATTCTTGCTTTCTGTCAAATTTTTCAATTTGTGAAGCAAGTGCATTTTATCTTGCTCCATTGTAGCTAAAACTATTCCCAAGCATTATCCTAGTCATATAACTCATCTTCCCAAGATATTAGCTCATTCCATGTAGCCAATATTTTCCTAGGTTTTTCCTAAGCTTTTGGTCAGAAATGATGCTTGTGAAGCAAGTACCAATTTGGCAAGACCATTTGGTATGAGCTTTTTACAGCATCACTATATGACCAAATCAGCAAGCTTTGCCAAATTTTAGCACATTCCATCACTCCCAGTGAGTGCTTCATCCTCATTTGCTCTCTAGGCAGAATTTAGCAGTTGTAAAGCAACTAAGCTAAATATTTGTACTAATGCCCTTAAAACTCCCAGGATCATAGTCCTTGTTACCCTAAGCCTACCAGACATTCTTGTTACCTTTCTATTTCTCTGATTTTACCTCTAGAATGTTGCCAAGTTTGCAATAGCAAACTTGTGGAGCTTATTCTACTCATTCCATTTTGTCTCTGCCTACTTCTTTACCATGATAACTCTTTACCTTCGAGGGACCACGCGGCAGACATGTTTTTACTCCAGTAAAAGCTCTGGAGTGCGCCTTGTCCGTCGTGATCACGCGAAGAGCGAGCCAAAATGGTGGTCTCGCCACTGTTGTCGGCGGCATCGCTGCTCCGCCCGGCTCTGGCTTCGCAGCTGTTGCCAAACATGGTTCCCTCGCCGTCCTCTTTCCCCTGGACCTCCTACCCCCTCTGTTTTCTTCTCCGGCGAGTCGCTCCAATGGCAGCACAGTGCGCTCCCGTGGCCGTCGTCGCCTCCCTCGGTCCTGTCTTCTTCTCCCTCTCGCCCTCGAGCGCTGCTCGATTCTGTGACCATCTGGCGCTCGTCTGCGCTCTCCTCGTCGCCTTCCCGCCGTTCCCGGTGAGCTTTGTCCGCACGTACGCGTCGCCGGCACACAAACACATCGACCGCCGCGTGTCACCTCGCCCCCTCCCTCTAGAGCTCGTCCCCGCCACTATCAGTAGCCATTCTGAGCCCCCTCGTAGTCTGCAACCCTCCCCAGCTCTCCCCCTCGCCTCGGAGCTTCTCTTCCCGTCCATGGCAGTCGCCTCTGTTCCTTTCGGTGCCGGCGGTAGCGAGCCGCACTCTCTCTCCATCCTATGCTAGAGCTATCCACCACCACCCAGCAGCATTCCCCGCCCTCCCGTTGGTCCTCCGGTGGCCTCCCGTCGTCAACCGAAGCCGCCGTCCGCCATGGCCCATGGTGCCCTTGTCCCTGCCCTCCTCGAGGCTCGTTCTGTGCGGGAATGGATGCGTCTCCGCCCACTGGTCCTTCCGGTGGGTCGGGCACCGCCGGAGATGGTCGGAGCCGGCCGGACGAGCCCTCGCGCCGGCGACCTCTCTCTGGACCGCGGGCGAGCACAAGCGAGATGAAGACGATGACCCCGCGCCGTAGGCCCCGCGCGTCAGCTACTCAGCGTTGACCCAGTTGGGTGCTGATGTGGATAAGTGACGGGCCCCACCTGTCAGTCTCTCAGAGCTGACCGAGCCGGCCCGCTGACGTGGTTAAGTGGAAACGTATTCCTAAGAATACGTCTTCCCTTAACAGAAGTGCGTTATTCCTCTGCTTCGGGCGGAAATACATTTTCCTCTCTGGAAAGCGTATTTTCAGAAAAGACGCGTTCTGTTTAAAGTGCAAGGGACTTGTTTGTAGAGATATTTTTACAGACTAGTCCGTGAACTTTAAACTTTCGTATCTTTTTATCCGTAACTACGAATGAGGTGAATCCAAAGCCCACTTCTTCGTTTCATCAAGCTCATTCTGTTGACATCATTTTCAGCATGTTTCAACATTCTGAAAATGACCATTTTTCCCTTGCCATTAAACGGCCCCTTTCGAGAGAGAAGTGTTTCCGGCAACTCTTTCCACGATCGTTTCCCGCTTCTTCTCGGAGTATTTATCAGCCCAGGCAAGCCAATCCCTTATCATAAGCTCCGGACTCGCATGTTGTCTTTGCTTGCACCTTGTGTATGTGTAGTTGCAGTTGTTTTCATATTGTCTTCTATTGCCGTCACTTCTTTATGTCTTTCCGGCATGCTTATGTTACACGAAACCCTTGCCATGCTAGTTAGAATGTTACCAGTCGTCAACCCGTGCATCCGCACGGGCAACATATTATAGATACATGAATATAATTGAACTTCTCTGGAATTTGATTGTATGCAGTATTATTAAATATTAAAATAATTATGATACAATTAAGGATGGGTGCAACTAATAATATGCAATGATGCATATTGGTTACCGTGTGATATAAAGGATGTTTCGTTTTAAGATAATTTATATTTATTTATGGTTTACCAATTCTTTTTCACTAAGATTAAATAATCTTGTTATATTTTTTGATATGTACTCACACTATGAATGAAAGGAGACTGATCAGTACACAAAAAATATGAGTATATTCATATTCATTTCTATATTGACAAACCTAGTCTCGCCA
This sequence comes from Secale cereale, assembly GCA_902687465.1. NCBI lineage: Eukaryota > Viridiplantae > Streptophyta > Magnoliopsida > Poales > Poaceae > Secale > Secale cereale. Next base: position 408,994,570 of record LR738713.1, read on the forward strand.
AGCCCGACTTACTCATTCAAAAATAATTGGGTAAAACACCTTATTCTAAAAATGAGAAATATATTTCAATCTCTAGTCTGTACCATGCACTGGCTCGGTCAATGGGAGGTATGCTAGGGTCAGATGGATCAATATACAAACAACTATTTGTCCAAAAATATGGGTAAGAAGATGATCAGATATCATTTCCTATTTTCTTTTCCAGGCAAACAGAGTAACACGATATTAATCTTTTCCTTTTCATCTAGGAGAAAGAGGAGAGATTAAGGGGAGTATGGCTGAGAGGAAAGCACTACTCGTGTATGTGTGTTAGGGGATCTCGGCTGATGCTTCATGCAATGGCTACATGCATATTATACAATAGTCGGCGGAAAAATAAAATCTTAACTTTCAAGATAAATGCGGCCGACAAAAAGAATTTCTTAACTTTTAAGATTAATGATGTGTCTTGTATGATTTATCAAGGATCCTGGTAAAGTATGAATACGTTTATGCATTGGTTGTTCTATACTTCGTGATTTTTGCATCAAAAATACAAAGATAATCTGCATATGAGAAAAATAAAGTTGATAGATTCATGGCAGCGTTATGCATGGTAAAGTATGAATATGTTTATGCATTGGTTTTTCTATACTTCGTGATTTTTTTATATAAAAAAATAACTGATAATCTGTTTATAAAAAAAATAGATTCTTTTTTTTGCGGCAAAAAATAATAGATTCACGGCAGTGTTATGCATGCCATACCCATTAGTCATTGGGTGAATTTTTTACTGCACCTTTCCAAGTACTACTATAATATAAATGGACTGCAAGGCTAATTGTGGCAATAGAGGAATCCATCTTTCCTTTCCTTGAGATTTGAAGCCGGACTATCACATTTTTTTAAATAACCATACTATTACGTGGAAGGTGTAGCCGTCAAGGACTCTAGCGCTTGTGCAAAATAGAGGTACACCTGTTTCCTTTTCATCTTAGATGTATATTTACGCCAGTTTCCTTTTAATCTTAGACGTATATTTAAAATCGAACGGTTGTTTTAGGGAGTTTTTTAGGATTAACGTGGAGGCTCGAACGGTGCCTCCAATTAGTAAATGTAAGATTACCTGTAATGCCAGATCCCACTATAAGTTGATTTCTCATAACATCGTTATGAAATGCTAAAATGATTTTTATGCACTGTTAATATGCTAGTATATGGTTTTATCCTGTTCCTTATGCTATGGTTGTGCACCTAAGAAGTTCAATACTTTTGTACGTGCTTTTGTATGCTGCATGCTCTTTGTTGCATTCTTGTTTAATATGCTCATAATGATGGAGAGTTAATAAAAACGAATTAATCATAACAAACTCCTCCGTCATCGATGGAATTGGTTCCTGGTGCCACCAAATCGAACTTTTTCAGTGCAGCCACATTTGCCTTTGTGGGAAGGCCTTAATACGAACTATTGTTGTGCCTCTCACCGGTGCCTCCAACGAGGGAAGGTTATGGACACGCGCTACCCTAATCAGGTAGGCGGACATAAGCCTTGTGTGCCCATGGTTGTTGTTGTTGTTGTTATGGTACCGGGTCCCTGTTTGGGACATTTTGGCCACGACGGTGGTCGGTGTGTCTTTGGTAGGCACAGGGCCACCCATGACTAGCCCAGTAGGGAAAGAGTCGGAGTGGCCGGGAGAGTGTCATGACAGTAGGTTGGTTTCGTCGGAACGCCGTTGGTCCACCCGAATGTGACGGCGAGGCCATGGGTTCCGTGGTGTGGGTATGGTGCGCTACCTCTGCAGAGTGTTTGTAAAGGCTATCGATAGCACACAGTTCGTAGTAGGTCACACTATCGGGTCTTGATCGACATGGAGGATAAACCAGATATAATAAAATTTGTTAGTATGGTAATAAGAATAATTTAGTCGTGCGAAGTCACAACGATGTTGTGATCACGAGACGGGTTCTCGGTGAATATAGGAGACTAAGCGTTGATTGTTGTTGTGATCGCCGAAAAGATCACTGTTCTGTGGCAAGGTAACCCATTGGTAACATCGTCCTATGGACTCGGTATACAATTTGGTTGCATTGCCTGAGTAATAAATTGCATTTTTATGAGCCATGGTAGGACAAGAAATTGATGCATAAAGTAATATGTTATGCCTGCATTTGAATATTTATGGACAATATTTTATTTTCAGCATAGTCTCATGATGACATGCCATGCTTTGATTTATTTAGATAGTTATGACATGATTTAGATACTATACTATGTGCTATCACCATGTTGTAATCATATTGGATATGCCATGTTATTACCGGGTTCATGCTCATTTAATCTAATTCATGCCATGTTTTGATATAAGATAGGTTGTTGATTTGTCTACTGCCTGTTTGTATGCTATGTATTTGGTTGTCTTGCAAGTACATTCAATGTACTGACCTGGCGTGTCATACCAGTTTTGTAGGTCACACTCGAATGGTTCACTTGCTCCATCGCGCTAGGCCGTAATCTTGCCAGTCCTGTGAGTTGTGGAGCCCAGCCAGAGTTGTTATGCCGCCAAACCAAGACTTCCGCCGCCAGTAAAATAGACTTCCACCACCATGTAAATAGCATTAGGTCTATGCCAGATTATTATATTCATCAATGATGTAATCAGATACCTTTATATTTGATGAATATTATTGTACCCGGAATGCTGTATCTTGGACCTGTCGTGCGTCACGTGCTATCCTGGGCTAACGTGCGAAGGCCCCCTGTTCCATGCGAATCGGGGTGCCATAGAACTGCCCCAAATACTTAGCAGATAAGAAGGTCGGCAATGTCAAAGGTATATGTGATATACATGTTATTGATGTGTACCTTACCAGCGCTCGTAGTAGCTCCTGGGTATTTGATATTGGTGCAGTTGCTCACATTTGTAACTCAAAGCAGGTGTTGCGAAATAAGCGGAGACTGGCGAAGGACGAGGTGACAATGCGCGTCGGGAATGGTTCCAAGGTAGATGTGATCGCCGTCGGCACGCTGCCTCTACATCTACCTTCGGGATTAGTTTTAAACCTCAATAATTGTTATTTAGTACCAGTTGTGAGCATGAACATTGTATCTGGATCTCGTTTAATGTGAGATGGCAACTCATTTAAATCTGAGAATAATGGTTGTTCTATTTATATGAGAGAAATGTTTTATGGTCATGCCCCGCTGGTCAATGGTTTATTCTTATTGAATCTCGAAAGTGATGTTACACATATTCATAGTGTGAATGCCAAAAGATGTAAGGTTGATAATGATAGTCCCACATACTTGTGGCACAGCCGCCTTGGTCATATTGGTGTCAAACGTATGAAGAAGCTCCATGCAGATGGACTTTTGGAGTCTCTTGATTATGAATCATTTGACATGTGCGAACCATGTCTCTTGGACAAGATGGCCAAGACTCCGTTCTCCGGAACAATGGAGCGAGCAACCAACTTGTCGGAAATCATACATACCGATGTGTGCGGTCCAATGAGTGTTGAAGCTCGCGGTGGCTATCATTATGTTCTCACCCTCACTGATGACTTAAGTTGATATGGGTATGTCTACTTGATGAAACACAAGTCTGAGACCTTTGAAAAGTTCAAGGAATTTCATAATGAGGTTGAGAATCAACATCATAGAAAAATAAAGTTCTTACAATCAGATCGTGGAGGAGAATATTTAAGTCACGAATTTGGCACGCACCTAAGGAAATGTGGAATTGTTTCACAATTGACGCGGCCTGGAACACCTCAACGTAACGGTGTATCCGAACATCGTAATCGTACTCTGTTGGACATGGTGCGATCTATGATGTCTCTTACCGACTTACCGCTATCATTTTGGGGTTATGCTTTAGAGACTGCCACATTCACTTTAAATAGGGCACCATCTAAATCTGTTGAGACGACACCGTATGAACTATGGTTTGGTAAGAAACCTAAGTTGTCATTTCTAAAAGTTTGGGGATGCGATGCTTATGTCAAGAAACTTCAACCTGAAAAGCTCAAACCCAAATCGGAAAAATGCGTCTTCATAGGATACCCTAAGGAAACTATTGGGTATACCTTCTACCTCAGATCCGAAGGCAAGATCCTTGTCGCCAAGAATGGATCATTTCTGGATAAAGAGTTTCTCTCAAAAGAAGTAAGTGGGAGGAGAGTGGAACTTGATGAGGTGATTGTCACCCCTTTCGAACCGGAAAGTAGCGCAGCGCAGGAAGATGTTTCTGTGGTGCCTGCACCGACTAGAAAGGAAGTTAATGATAATGATCATGAAACTTAAGATCAAGTTACTATTGAGCTTCGTAGGTCCACAAGGACACGTTCCGCACCAGAGTGGTACGGTGACCTTGTCCTGGAAATCATGTTGTTAGACAACGGTGGACCTTCGAACTATGAAGAAGCAATGACGGGCCCGGATTCCAATAAATGGCTTGAAGCCATGAAATCCGAGATAGGATCCATGTATGATAACAAAGTATGGACTTTGGTTGACTTGCCCGATGATCGGCAAGCCATAGAAAATAAATGGATCTTTAAGAAGAAGACTGACGCGGATGGAAATGTTACCATCTATAAGGCTCGGCTTGTCGCTAAAGGTTATCGACAAGTTCAAGGAATTGACTATGATGAGACTTTCTCTCCCGTAGCGATGTTGAAGTCTGTCCGAATCATATTAGCAATTGCCGCATTCTATGATAAAGAGATATGGCAAATGGACGTCAAAATGGCATTCCTTAATGGCTTCCTTAAGGAAGAACTGTAGATGATGCAGCCGGAAGGTTTTGTCGATCCTAAGAATGCTCACAAGGTATGCAAGCTCCAACGCTCCATCTATGGGTTGGTGCAAGCATCTCAGAGTTGGAACATTCGCTTTGATGAGGTGATCAAAGCGTTCGGGTTTATACAGACTTGGGGAGAAGCCTGTATTTACAAGAAAGTGAGTGGGAGCTCTGTAGCATTTCTCATATTATATGTGGATGACAGATTGCTGATGGGAAATGATGTAGAATTCTTAGAAAGCATAAAGGCCTACTTGAATAAATGTTTTTCAATGAAGGACCTTGGAGAAGCTGCTTACATATTAGGCATCAAGATCTAAAGAGATAGATCAAGATGCCTCATTGGTTTTTCACAAAGCACATACCTTGACAAGATATTGAAGAAGTTCAATATGGATCAGTCCAAGAAAGGGTTATTGCCTCTATTGCAAGTATGAGACTGAGCACAGCTCAATGCCCGACCTCGGCAGAAGATAGAGAAAAGATGAGTGTCATCCCCCATGCCTCAGCCATAGGTTCTATTATGTATGCCATGATGTGTACCAGACCGGATGTGAACCTTGCCATAAGTTTGGTGGGGAGGTACCAAAGTGATCCCAGAATGGAACACTGGACAGCAGTCAAGAACATCCTGAAGTACCTAAAAAGTACTAAGGATATGTTTCTCATTTATGGAGGTGACGAAGAGCTCGTCGTAAAAGGTTACGTCGATGCTAGCTTCGACACAGATCTGGATGACTCCAAGTCACAAACTGGATACGTGTATATTTTGAATGGTGGGGCAGTTAGCTGGTGCAGTTGCAAGCAAACCGTCGTGGCGGCATCTACATGTGAAGCGGAGTACATAGTTGCATCCGAAGCAGCGTGGGAAGGAGTTTGGATGAAGGAGTTCATCCCCAACCTAGGAGTTATTCCAAGCGCGTCGGGCCCGATGACTCTCTTCTGTGACAACACTGGAGCTATTGCCATTGCCAAGGAGCCCAGGTTTCACAAGAAGACCAAGCACATCAAACGTCGTTTCAACTCCATCCGAAATTATATTCAATATGGAGACATAGATATTTGTAAAGTGCATACGGATCTGAATGTCGCAGATTCGTTGACTAAACCTCTTCCACGGGCAAAACATGATCAACACCAGAACTCTATGGGTGTTCGATTCATCACGATGTAACTAGATTATTGACTCTAGTGCAAGTGGGAGACAGTTGGAAATATGCCCTAGAGGCAATAATAAAATGGTTATTATTATATTTCCTTGTTCATGATAATTATCTATTGTTCATGCTTTAATTGTATTATCCGAAAATCGTAATGCATGTGTGAATACATAGACCACAACATGTCCCTAGTGAGCCTCTAGTAGACTAGCTCGTTGATCAATAGATGGTTACGGTTTCCTGACCATGGACATTGGATGTCATTGATAACGGGATCACATCATTAGGAGAATGATGTGATGGACAAGACCCAATCCTAAGCCTAGCACAAGATCGTGTAGTTCGTATGCTAAAGCTTTTCCAATGTCAAGTATCCTTTCCTTTGACCATGAGATTGTGCAACTCCCGGATACGGTAGGAGTACTTTGGGTGTGCCAAACGTCACAACGTAACTGGGTGGCTATAAAGGTACACTACGGGTATCCCCGAAAGTATATGTTGGGTTGGCACGAATCGAGACTGGGATTTGTCACTCCGTATGACAGAGAGGTATCTCTGGGCCCACTCGGTAAGACATCATCGTAATGAGCTCAATGTGACTAAGGGGTTGGTCACGGGATGATGTGTTACGGAACGAGTAAAGAGACTTGTCGTAACGAGATTGAACAAGGTATCGGTATACCGACGATCGAATCTCGGGCAAGTACTATACCGGTAGACAAAGGGAATTGTATACGGGATTGATTGAATCCCCGACATCGTGGTTCATCCGATGAGATCATCGTGGAACATGTGGGAGCCAATATGGGTATCCAGATCCCGCTATTGGTTATTGGCCGGAGAGGTATCTCGGTCATGTCTGCATGGTTCCCGAACCCGTAGGGTCTACACACTTAAGGTTCGATGATGCTAGAGTTGTTATGGGAACAGTATGTGGTTATCGAAGGTTGTTCGGGGTCCCGGATGAGATCCTGGACGTGACGAGGAACTCTGGAATGGTCCGGAGGCGAAGATCGATACATTGGACGAAGGGTATTGGAGTCCGGAATTGTTCCGGGGGTACCGGGTGACGACCAGCGTGTCCGAAAGTGGTTTCGAAGGCTCCGGCAAGCATTGGGGGCCTTATGGGCCAAGGGGAGGGGGCACATCAGCCCACTAAGGGGCTGAGCGCCCCTCCCACCCCATCTCACGTAACCTGGAGTGGTGGGGGCGCCTCCACTAGGGCAGCCACCCCTCCCGGCTAGGGGGGCAAGTTTCCTAGGGGTGGGGGCGCCCAAACCCATCTAGGGTTTCTCCTATGTCCGCCGCCTCTCCCCTAGGGAAACCCTAGGGCGCCTCCTCCTCCTCCCTTCCCCCTATATATAGTGAGAGAGAGAGAGGGCAGACGCACCCAAGCCCTGGCGCAGTCCTCTTCCCCTCCCAACTCCTCCTCTTCCTCCTTAGAGCTTGGCAAAGCCCTGCCGGAGAACTGCAAGCTCCACCACCACGCCGTCGTGCTGCTGGAGCTCTTCCCCAACTTCTGCTCCCCCTTTCTAGATCGAGAAGGAGGAGACGTCCTCGGGATGTACGTGTGTTGAACGCGGAGGCGCCGTTGTTCGGCGCTTAGATCAGAATCGACCGCGATCTGAATCGCTACGTGTACGACTCCACCAATCGCGTTCTTGTAACGCTTCCTCATCGCGATCTTCAAGGGTATGAAGATGCACTCCCTCCCTCTCGTTGCTAGTAAACTCCATAGATGGATCTTTGTGATGCATAGGAATTTTTTTTGTTTTTCTGCAACGATC
>LR738713.1:409002393-409018369 GCA_902687465.1 Secale cereale
CCCCCCCCCCCCCCCCCCGTGTTCGGTCGGGACTCCCATGTACATAGAAAGGAAAGTGTAGAGTCCGGATGTATAAAGTTACTTCCTCCCCAAGTCACCCTTATAACCCTAGGTCCCCTCCGGCGTGTATATAAGACGAGGGGTTTAGTCTGTAGGGGGATCATCAACATCACAATATCCTCATAGGCTAGACTTTAGGGTTTAGCCATTACGATCTCGAGGTATATCAACTCTTGTATTCATATTCGTCCATATTAATATAGCAGGAAGTAGGGTATTGCCTCGATCGAGAGGGCCTGGACCTGGGTAAACATCGTGTCCCGAGCCTCCTGTTACCATCGATCCTCTAAACGCATAGCTTGGGCCCCCCCTACCCAAGATCTGCCAGTTTTGACACCAACACCGACCTCCCAAAAGATGAACATGAGTGTGTGGACGTCTCCTCCGGGCAGTTCAAGAAACATAAAGATGGTGGCTGAGCAATGGCCACCCAGGAACCAACGGCAGACCCCTAATGCTCCAACATGCATGAAGGAGGAGCGCAGGGCTGAGAGGCTAGAAGCAGCATCACAACACGACTTAGGGGACATCACACACGGCAGCAAACGCAAGCTAAGTTGATTTCTCTCTCTCTCTCCATTTTTACATTCAACACATTAGATTTGTTTAATGAAAAAATTATCAAATCAATGCTTTTACTACCCTCTGGCTTTCCATATAAAGCATTGATGCAACGGCATTATAAATACACCTTAGCACCCTAATCAAATCATACTTTGTATCCATCCTCCATGGTACTATATATCACCTTGTATTGACCTTCTATGAGATGGAGAGATCCTTCTATGAGATGGGTTCAGAGGTTGCATTGTTTGTGGTACCACCCCGGCCCCGTAGGAGTTGTATCCAACAGCCACTCAACCTTTCTCGGGGGATGTATCATAGTACACCCCGCACCTGGGCCTCCCTAACAAGGAGGTCTCCCATGTGGATAGGCTTACAGCCATCCTTTCTCTTTCTCATTGAGTTCTACGATGCTCATATCCTAACTAGTCGAGAATCCTACCCTAGCCAAAGGGCCTACAACGACTAACAATTGTTCTGCGATTGCCGGGCTCAAACAGGAGCCTCCCACAAACACGTTGATGCTTTCGGCGCAACAGGGTCACATTTCTTGACAGCTAACCGGGATGTTGTCCAACATAGGCAAGAGACACACATGAAAACAACAAACATGTGTATCAACATACATATACTACACACATGTTGTTTCATATACATGAGGTCTACAAATCACCCTCCCCTACGACACACTTCTTGATTATCTTCTCGATCTTGCATGCGTCCGTGGCGTATTCGGCCTCTGCTCCTACCTCCACATAGGAGGGCTCAGGAATAGGGTGAACGGATGAACCATGAACAATAGTGGCCAAATAAACATCGGTGAGCTACGACCTCATACCTTCCCCTGCCCTCGTACGCCACAAAGTACCTCCAGTCGAGATGCTAAGTAGGAGCCAACGCGAGCAGCCTTATCACACCATCCAAAGTGTCGCCCAAGTTCTCCTTCTCATGGTACAAAAGTACCGCAAGCCATACCAAGGGCGGTGCGCATCCGCTGGGCAAGATTGGTGACCAGTTGGAGCCGCTTAATCGCATCCTCATGGACGATGTCCGGGAGCGGCACTACAACAGGCAAACAAAGTCAACACAAAGCAAAGGCTTTCAAGTGGCTGATGATGGGGTCCTGCATAGGGGGTGCCTAGGGCCAAGGAGCTCGGCCTCGTCAACTACAAGGGGGCCCAGGAGGCCCATGGCATGGTGCAAACCCTAAGCAACCTGAATACCTTCTTGATGCCCAAGAGTAGAGGATGACGGCATCCCCAGATCTCAACTAGCATGTAAACCCTAGACCTCTCCCGTCCATATAAAGGGAGGTCTAGGATTCCTTTCGGCATCTGCCTTCAGATAGGAGAAACTCTCGGTGGCAACATCATACACCATTGTAACCGGATGTCTACTACACAATTTATTCATGTAGACTCATGTTGGGCCTTCGTGTGCAGAGTTTTGTAGGACAGCAACAAATTTCCCTCAAGTGGATGATGAAGGAAATATGCCCTAGAGGCAATAATAAAGTTGTTATTTATATTTCCTTATATCATGATAAATGTTTATTATTCATGCTAGAATTGTATTAACCAAAAACTTAGTACATGTGTGAATACATAGATAAAACAGAGTGTCCCTGGTATGCCTCTACTTGACTAGCTCGTTGATCAAAGATGGTTATGTTTCCTAACCATAGACATGTGTTGTCATTTGATGAACAAGATCACATCATTAGAGAATGATGTGATGGACAAGACCCATCTGTTAGCTTAGCACTATGATCGTTTAGTTTCAGTGCTATTGCTTTCTTCATGACTTATACATGTTCCTCTGACTATAAGATTATGCAACTCCCAAATACCGTAGGAACACCTTGTGTGCTATCAAACGTCACAACGTAACTGGGTGATTATAAAGATGCTCTACAGGTGTTTCCGAAAGTGTTTGTGGTGTTGGCATAGATCGAGAATAGGATTTGTCACTCCGAGTGTGGGAGAGGTATCTTTGGGCCCGCTCGATAATACACATCATAATAAGCCTTGCAAGCAAATGACTAATGAGTTAGTCACGATATGATATATTACGGAACGAGTAAAGAGACTTGCCGGTGAAGAGATTGAACTAGGAATGATGATACCGACGATCGAATCTCGGGCAAGTAACATACTGTTGACAAAGGGAACAGTGTATGTCGTTATGCGGTTTGACCGATAAAGATCTTCGTAGAATATGTAGGAACCAATATCAAGTGTTCTCAAATCCTTAAAGACTCAATCTGATAAGATAACTTCAAAGGGAAAACTCAATCCATTACAAGAGAGTAGAGGGGGGGAAGCATCATAAGATCCAACTATAATAGCAAAGCTCGCGATACATCAATATCGTGACATCTCAAGAACACGAGAGAGAGAAAGAGAGAGAGAGAGAGCGAGAGAGATCAAACACATAGCTACTGGTACATACCCTCAGCCCCGAGGGTGGACTACTCCCTCCTCGTCATGGAGAGCGTCGGGATGATGAAGATGGCCACTAGTGAGGGTTCCCCTCTCCGGCAGGGTGCCAAAATGGGTCTAGATTGGTTTTCGATGGCTACAGAGGCTTTCGGCAGCGGAACTCCTGATCTAGGTTAATTTCCGGAGGTTTCAATATATATAGGAGGTGTTGGAGTCGGGGCAGAGCAAAGGGGGGCTACGGGTTGTCCACGAGGCAGGGGGCGTGCCCAGTAGGGGGGTGCACGCCCCCCACCCTCATGGGCAGCCCGTGGGTCCTCTCGTCCCCCTCTCGCACTCCGTGGGCTTCTTCTGGTCCAAAAATGATCTCCGTTGATTTTCAGGTCAATTGGGCTCCGTTTGATATTCCTTTTCTGCGAAACCCTAAAACAGGAGAAAAACAGAAACTGGCACTGGGCTCTGGGTTAATAGGTTAGTCCTAAAAATCGTATAAAAGTGTATAATAAAGCCCATAAAACATCCTAGAAGGATAATATAATAGCATGGAACAATCAAAAATTATAGATACATTGGAGACATATCAGCCACCACCTGGACACGAGGGTACAGGGCGCGCCCTACCCCCCTAGGCGCGCCCCCTGCCTCGTGGGCCCCAGGTGGCCCCCTCCGCTTATTCCAGCACCCACACACTTCATTTTCCTCCAAAAAAAATGCTCCCATAGCTCAACACGTGTTCTAGCTCATCTTGCTCCCATTTTCGATCTCCTTGCTCAAAGCTCCATTCACAAAACTGTTTGGGGAGATTGTTCTTCGGTATGTGACTCCTCCAATGGTCCAATTAGTTTTTGTTCTAGTGCTTTATTTTTTGCAAAAATTTTGCTGCTAAGGTGACCCTGTTCTTGAGCTTGTATGTCAAATTTACGTGGTCAAAAGTAGTTCTAATGCATGATATAGTCTCTAGGCACTTGTGCGAGTAGTTGCTATCAATCTTGTTGAGTTTGGTTCACTTTTATTTTGATCCACTAAAATTTTTAGAAATTTTTCAGAAAAATGCATAGGAAAATCTACCAAGGTGGTTCCTCAAAGAAGCAGGGACCAAGGCTCGTGATACGTGAGCCATACGATGAACTACCGAGGGAAGCTCAAGTGCGGCCTTGTGAATGGCCGTCGGAGGAGTTTATGGTCCAGGCAGGCATCAAGGAAGAATTGGACACGTATGTGTGTAATGCTGATCTTGAGGACTTCGTGTCAGATAAGTGCCCACAGTAGCACTACTTAACTGACTCCTTTGTGAGAAGGTTTAAATTTACATCCTCACGCAATTCTCACATTGTCTTATTTGATCTTTATGATAAATCATATACAATGGACTTAGAAGATTTTAATGATGCTTGTAAACTTCCGGAGTGGGGAAATGTTAGTGAACCTCGCAATCTGAATATAAGGACTTCCCAGCTAGTATCACTGTGGGGGAATCTAGTGAAATCACACAAGCTGCCTTAGGGAGCATTCATTTCCCTTCCATACATTATTTTGCTCTCTTCATTGGTAGATGCATTAATGGTAAAGATGAGGCTTGCCACATGTGCGTTCCAGATCTTAGTGTCCTCAAGAGTAAGGTACTAGGTGATAGACAATATAATTTCGGGCCATTATTGCACGAAGGTTACATCTTAACGGTTTAAGTGGAGATTTGTTTGGTGGAATTTATGCAACTCGAGTGGCTAATTATCTTTGTGTGCCTATACATGAAAATGATGCGAAGTTGCCTCCCGCTTATCTAGATTATAATGCTATGGTTCACCATCAGTTTGTTGAGAGGAATGAACAATTCCTCCAATGCCGACTAATTTTTGACAGGCGTCGCACTATCCATATTGCTCTCCTTGCTCCTACTTTCTTTGACTTTCAGGCAAAAAGGAGATATGTTATAACCAGGGATGAGGCTAACGAGTATGTGGAGAGGACGGGGGCAGCTCGTCTCCAAGTTGCAGCTCATCAGGCAATAGTTATTGCATCGTAGTACAACCCCAACTACACTTTGGATATCCGTCAGGCCAGTACTGCCATGGACCAACTTAGGCCAAAAGCCTAAGCTTGGGGGAGTATGTATTTCTCACCGACATTACATTCATTTTCACACACTCATTCCAGTAGTTGGTGCTCATACTTTTTCATTGTATTATCCATGCTAGTTTATTTTCTTTTCTAAGTCTTCTTCTTGTGTGTTTGAAAAACCTTAAGAAAAAACAAAAAAAATATTAGTTGTAGCTTTTAGCTAGTTTACTTTCCATGCCTATAGTAGTATTAATTAAAAGAAAACCCAAAAAGATTTCTCATTCTTCTATTGCTTGTTGGGAGCTTTCCCGTGTAAATAGCTTATTTCATTTCTTTTCTTTGGGGGTCAAGAGGAGAAGACCATGATGAAAATGTTTAGTGGCTCTCATATGCATTACCGCTGATTTAACCAAGAGCCATATTACCTTGTCTTCTCCTTTGTATTAAATGCTTGCAGATTCCAGCTCAGTCCAATGCATGTTCACTATTATTATTATCCACACCATTCGGTCGTGCGAGTTAAAGGCAATAATGACGATATATGATGAACTGATTGAGATGAGAGAAGCTGGTATGAACTCGACCTATCTTGTTTTTGTAAATATGAATAGTTCATCGTTCCTGATTCAGCCTATATGAATGAAACATGCTTGCAATGACAATTAGTGATTATAATCGCTCATGCCATGCTTAATTAGCTAGGAGTTTATAATGGTTTACCTTGCGTGCCAACATGCTATTAAAATGGTTGTGATGTGGTATGATAGGGTGGTATCCTCCTTCGAACGATTCAAGTGGTGTAGTTGAAACAAAATCAACATAGCCTCCACGATATTTATGTTCATGGTGATTTATATCCTACTCATGCTTGCACTCATTGTTGATTAATCTTAATGCATGTTCATGACTGTTGTCACTCTCTAGCTGGTCGCTTCCCAGTCCCTTCCTAGCCTTCACTTGTACTAAGCGGGAATACTGCTTGTGCATCCACTTCCATAAACCCCAAAGATATTCCATATGAGTCCACCATACCTTCCTATATGCGGTACTTACCTGCCGTTCCAAGTAAATTTGTATGTGCCAAACTCTAAACCTTCAAATGAAATTATGTTTTGTATGCTCGAACAGCTCATGTATCGACTAGGGTTGTCTATATCTTCCATGCTAGGTGGGTTATTTTAACGATGAGTGGACTCCGCTGAGCATTCACGAGAAAATGGTTGGTAACCGGGATGCCCAGTCCCATGCTCAAATCAAATCAAAATAATTAACCAAAACTCCACCAGGGTTGTTGTTGGTGTGGACGGTACCCATTGTTTCGGGTCAGCTGTGGAGTGTGCTTGTTGGTGGTGGGGGAGTATAAACTTTACCATTCTGTTTGGGAACCGCCTATAATGTGTGTAGCATGGAAGATATTGAGAACTCTTGGTTGTTATCTTGACAATGAAAGTATACCGCTCAAAATATTATTCATCTCTATTTCAAAACTCGAGCTCTAGCACCTCTACAAATCCTTGCTTCCCTCTGTGAAGGGCCTATCTATTTAATTTTATGTTGAGTCATCATCCTCTTATTAAAAAGCACCAGTTGGAGAGCACCGCTGTCATTTGCATGCATTGCTATTAATTTACATTGAGTATGATTGTGACTGGATCTCTTTTACCATTAATTACAATGTCTTGTCAATCCTTGATCTTCGGAGGTGCTCTGCATTTATGTTTTGCGGTCTCAGAAAGGGCTAGCGAGATGCCACCTTGTTATATCATATTATGATTGTTTTGAGAAAGTGTTGTCATCCGAGGTTTATTATTATTGCTCGCTAGTTGATTATGCCATTGATATGAGTGAACATGAGACCTAAAACTTATTGTGAATGTGGTTAGTTCATAATCTTTGCTGAAAACTTGAATGATGGCTTTACATATTTGCAACAACAAGAGCAAACAGAGTTTGTAAAAGTTTTTCTTTATCACTTTCAGTTTGTCAACAGAATTGCTTGAGGACAAGCAAAGGTTTAAGCTTGGGGGAGTAGATACGTCTCCGACGTATCTACTTTTCCAATCACTTTTTCCCTTGTTTTGGACTCTTACTTGCATGAATTGAATGGAACTTACCTGGACTGACGCTATTTTCAGCAGAATTGCCATGGTGTTATTTTTGTGCAGAAATAAAAGTTCTCGGAATGACCTGAAAATCAACGGAGAATATTTTTGGAATATATAAAAAAGACTGGCGAAGAACCAAGACCAGGGGGCCCACACCCTTTCCACGAGGGTGGGGGCGCGCCCACTGTCGGGACCCCGATCCTAAGTCACACCGATCTAGCATGTAACATACCATATCACTTTGCGGCCTCACGCACGGTATCCCCACGGGTGCCACCTTACCTGGCCCGGGACCGTTTGCGCATTTTGTCTCATGTATATGATAGCGTCGCTAGCATCCATATGACAGAGAACCCGGGCCGACATGACCAGTTATAAACCAAAAGTGGCACTAAATTACAGAGACAGGCATCCATGACCCAGCAACGAACGTGTCGGTCATCAACGTATGAACCCAAGTCGTAGCAAGCTACAAGGACTTAAAGGAACAACGCGTGACATTTCCCCTAAGGGACAGACACAGGAACGAAGAAGGAAACATGCCGGTCAGCCTAAGTGTTCCGGAGCAGTATCAAGCTACCAAGGCTCAGTGGAAACACTAGGAGACATTTCCCTGTAAGATAGGCTACCAAGGGTAAACAACTAGGTGTCGGATCCCACACATACCAAGCATTTCAATAACATACACACAATATGCTCAATATGTGCAAATACAACATGGCATCACAACAAGACTCTAATAAACAAAGTATTTATTCATTAGGCTTAGAGGAGCCAGATATTACAAACATGGGTCTCATGACCCAACATTTAGAGCATACAAGCAACAGGCGGAAGCACAACATGTCTGAGTACAGACATCTACAAATGAAAAAGGCTGAAGAGCCTGACTATCTACAACACTCGTCCAAGATCGTAGCTGAGGTACAAGCTACTTGTCGAAGTCCAAGCGGAACTACTAGTGAGACATCAAACCTATCTGCAAAACATAAATTAAGCAAACATGAGTACAAAGGTACTCAGGAAGACTTACATCAGATCCTAACATACATGCACTTGTATCAAGATGGCAAAGTGGGGTTTAGTTGCAGCAAGCCAGCTTTGACTTAGTGGCTATCCTATTCTACGATTTATGGTAACTCTTTTGAGGTGGCGCACACGAGTCCACTAAGCACCACACAATACACCACTATGGATTCATCCCCGTCTCCCTACGATAAGGCCATCCATAGCACTCACACTTGTCTTGAGTATTTTAGAGTATCCACTTCAAGTTGTCTATGTACCACGTAAGCATCCAAGAAGTCCATAACCGTGGACCC
Organism: Secale cereale; assembly: GCA_902687465.1. Classification (NCBI taxonomy): domain Eukaryota; kingdom Viridiplantae; phylum Streptophyta; class Magnoliopsida; order Poales; family Poaceae; genus Secale; species Secale cereale. The sequence continues at coordinate 409,010,941 of LR738713.1, forward strand.
GGCTATTCGAATAGATCATGTTAACCCTGCAGGGGTGTACTTCTTCACACACGCTCTTGCCACTTACCGCCACGTACACCTCGTGTATCTCGGCAACCTTCAAGCGGAAGCCTGGCGAGGGTGTCGGTCATGACCTGACTAACCACACAAGTCTCTCGTCCAGGTTTATCGCCTATTCGGGTTCCATCCGTGGGGAGATCCGGCCGGGGTGTCGCTCACGGCCCCAAATGATGTGCGCAGGGTTCCCAAGCCCACCTCGCCGAGTGGATCTACGCTTGGTACACCGTGCCATGGTGCCTAGTCTGTCCCAAGCCCACTGGCCGAGTGCCACTTGGTAGACTACTAACACTGCCTACAAACACCAGAAACTAGTTGCAACTCCTGGACAGAGATCATGTTGATTAATAAGTCGAGAGGGGTCGAGTTACCGGAACCCAATGTGTGGTAGTAGCTAGTCATTGGACAACATACACAGAACTCAGTTCTTAGGGACGGTTCCAGTGAGACAACCCACCATGTACTCCTACATGGCCTCTCACCACTACCTTTACCAAATCGTGTTCACACACTTAACCCTCAGCATCAGAACATATCATTTCACTCCAATTCATTCCCGATGAATCAGACCTGACACACTCTAAGCAATAGCAAGCAAGGCATGGTAAGATCACATCATGGCTTCAATCAACTCCTACACATGCTAGTGGGTTTCAACTATTTACTGTGGAATGACAGGTCATGCAGAGGAATGGGTTCACTACCGCAACATAAAGTAGCAGTTGAAGTCGTTGTTGTCCTAATGCAATAACAGGGAGCAGGAGCGAGAGAGAGGTTGTATCGGAATGAACAAGGGGGTATGCTTGCCTGGTGAAACAACGTGCAGAGCACTGCTCCTCTGACAGGTACTCTGGATCGGTCTCCGGAGCTGGACCTATCGAGAAGAACGGTGCCGACAATCAAACACAAGCATATGCAACAATATGATGCATGAATATGGCATAAATCTATGATGTTGTTTGAGCTAATGCAACTAGCATTTTGATTGGTTGAACTCCATTTGAACCAAGGGTTCAAATGCAACTCTAAAATAAGTATTTCTAAATGCCATATATGTGTTTTCATATAAACAGTAGGTTTAACTTCATTTGTCATGCATGAAAATGGTACAGATGGATAGATTGGATTTTTCTGATAATTTTTCATATATAAATTATTTCATTCTGAGCTACGGTTGAATTTCTGTGATTTTTTGAAGTTTGAGCCAATTTCTGAAATAAATAAATCATTTAAGATTTATTTAAATACCAGAACTGGTTTACTGCGTCAGCATGACACAAGCATGACTTCAGCAGGTCAAAGGGGCTGGTCCAGAGTCAAACCTGACAGTGGGGTCCAATGGTCAGTGACTCAGTTAATTAACTGAGTTAATTAACACTAAACTAATCCTAACAGAAAAATCAGCAGGGCTGGGCCCACATGTCAGTGGCTAAACTAATTAACCAAAACTAATTAATTAACTTAACGGTCAACTAACTAAAAGGGGTGGGGGCCCACCTGTCATTGACCCAGGGAGGCAAATCCGGGTCAAACCGCAGCTAACACGCCGGCGTTGAGCCGCCGGCGGCAGCAAACGCGGCGGAGGGCATCGAGATTTCTGTTCCGGGGGTCTTCTGCGCAGCTGAGACCATCTACGGGGAGCTGGAGCTCACCCGCATCCATCCCAGCCAGCGGCAGCAGCTAGGGCGGCCGGAGCTCACCGGAAACGAGCTCGCGGCGGCGCCGGAGTTCGGGCCTCGTCGGGTATGGGGCTACAGGGCACGGGGAGGCCAACGGAGGGGTGCTACGGGCTCCTGGTGAAGCGGCGGATGCGGTGGCGTGCTCAGTTTGGAGTTTGCGTGGTTGTGGCCACGGCGGCGGCATCGCCGGCGGCGGTGAGGGAGGCCAACGGAGTTCCAATTGGTAGGCAACCTCTCCTCGTTGAGCAAGAATGCGAAAAGGACCAATGTAACGAGGATCTAACTTGCCCTTGATACCAAAACGATGGGTACCCTTCAAAGGAGTAACCCGAAGATAAGCTTTGTCACCAACTTCATAAGCCACTTCCTTATGATGACGATCATACTGGCTCTTTTGACGAGACTGGGCTGATTTCAAATTCTCACGAATGATGCGAACTTGCTCTTCTGCTTCCTGGATCATATCCGGTCCAAAGAATTGCCTTTCACCGGTTTCTGACCAGTTCAAAGGTGTTCGACATCTTCGTCCATAAAGAATCTCAAAAGGAGCTTGCTTGAGACTGGATTGATAGCTATTGTTATAAGCAAACTCGGCGAAAGGAAGACATTTCTCCCAATCCATACCGAATGAGATAACGCAAGCTCTAAGCATGTCTTCGAGAATTTGGTTAACCCGTTCCACTTGACCACTTGACTGAGGGTGGAAGGCGGTGCTGAAAGAAAGATGGGTGCCCATGGCAGTCTGGAAACTCTCCCAGAAATGAGAAGTGAAAAGACTACCACGGTCTGAATTGATCTCTAGTGGAACACCATGAAGTGACACTATTCGAGAAATATACAAGTCAGCAAGCTGACTAGCAATGATACTCTCTCGAACAGGTAGGAAGTGAGACACTTTGGAGAGACGATCAATGACTACGAAGATAGCATTATTCCCCCTCTTGGTCCTGGGAAAGCCGGTGATGAAATCCATACCAACTTTATCCCATTTCCACTCAGGAATAGCTAGAGGCTGAAGGGTGCCAGCAGGTCTTTCATGTTCTGCCTTAACGCGACGACAAACGTCACATTTAGCAATGAACTCAGCAATTTATCTCTTCATCCTAGTCCACCAGAACCTCTGGCGTAGGTCCTGATACATCTTAGTACTACCGGGATGAATCGTGAGAGGAGATTCATGAGCCTCCTTAAGAATCAATTGCCGAAGATGTTGCTTCTTGGGAACCACCAGCCGGTTTTGGAAGAGAACAACACCTCGGTCATCTATGGAGAAACTACCAGCAATACCTTTGGCAATGTTTCTCTTGATCCGGGTAATTCCGGTATCATGCTTCTGGGCTTCTATGATATGATCCACAAGAGTAGGTTTCGCCAACAAAGTTGAAAGGAATCCGTGAGGAGCAATGTGAAGGTTAAGCTTACATAATTCCTCATGGAGAAGTGGTTGGCCCTGCTGCAACATGAGATTGTTGCAATAGGACTTACGACTTAGCGCATCAGCCATGACATTTCCCTTGCCTGGGGTGTAGGTAATCCCTAAGTCGTAATATGAGATCAACTCCAACCAACGTCTTTGCCTAAGATTCAAATCTGGTTGGGTGAAGATATACTTGAGACTCTGGTGATCGGTGTAGATCTCGCAACGATTACCAAGGAGGTAATGTCGCCAGGTCTTAAGTGCATAGACTAACGGCTACAAGTTCTAGATCATGTGTAGGATAATTCTCCTCATGTGGATGCAACTGTCGAGATGCATAAGCAATCACACAACGATCCTGCATAAGAATGCAACCTAGTCCCTGTCGTGAGGCATCACAGTAGATAACAAAGTCCTTAGTGAAATCCGGTGGCACAAGTATGGGAGCAGAAGTCAGGCGTCTTTTCAGTTCCTGAAAACTGTGCTCACACTGTGGGGACCACTCAAACTTTTTATCTTTCTTAAGAAGTTCCGTGAGAGGTTTGGCCACTTTAGAGAAGTTCTCAACAAAGCGGTGACAATAACTGGCTAGACCAAGAAAACTCCTAACTTGTTTAACTGTTTCAGGTGGAGTCCAATCAAGAACGGCCTGAATACTCTCGGGGTTGACAGCAATGCCCTTACCAGAGATTACATGGCCGAGATAGGTCACTTCTGGCAACCAAAATTCGCACTTGGAGAACTTGGCATAAAGACGGTGCTCTCTGAGTTTTTCTAGAACAAGTCTAAGATGTTCGGCATGCTCTTCCTCGTTCTTCGAGTAAATAAGAATATCATCGAGATAAACCACGACGAACTTATCTAAATACTCCATAAAGATCGAGTTCATCAAGCGGGAGAAGGTGGCTGGAGCATTTGTTAGACCGAAAGACATGACGGTGTACTCGTACTGACCATAACGGGTGACGAAAGCCGTCTTGGGGATGTCCCCATTTCTAATCTTGATTTGATGGTATCCTAACCTCAAATCCATCTTGGAGAAGACTGAGGATCCAACGAGTTGATCATACAGGTCGTTGATCCCGGGAAGCGGATACTTGTTCTTTACCGTGACCAAATTAACGGGACGATAATCTACAACCATCCGATCCGTACCATCCTTCTTCTTAACGAAGAGGACGGGGCAAGCCCAGGGAGAAGAACTAGGACGGATGAAACCCTTTTGCAAGGACTCATCAAGTTGTTTCTTAAGCTCGGCTAGTTCTAAGGGTGCCATTTTGTAGGGTCTCCTAGAGATTGGAGCGGTTCCTGGGATAAGCTCTATAACAAACTCTACATCTCGGTCGGGTGGAACACCTGGCAGTTCCTCTGGAAAGACATCCGGAAAGTCACGGACTACCGGAACATCTTCAAGGTCTGGAAGAGGACTGGCATTAAGAGAATAGAGTTGACGCTTTGCAACTCTAGTGGTGACAGTGACTGTCTTACCAGATGGATGTGTAAGCTGAACAGACCTAGTGAAGCAATCAATCTTGGCATGATGAGCTGTCATCCAGTCCATACCCAAAATGATATTAATATCTGAAGAATTGAGAGTTGCAAGTGATGCAAGGAACACAAGTCTGTCAACAAGGATTTCATTACCATGGCTTACATTAGAAGTTTTCCATTTGGATCCAGGAGTTTGAATGAGTAGTGGGGAGGGCATATCACAAAATGACATGTCGTGTAAGCGGGCATAACTTTCGGAAATGAAAGAATGAGATGCTCCAGTATCGAATAAAACCGATGCCGGATGACAATTGACAAGGAGTGTACCAAGAACGACATCTGGATCATCATGAGCGTCTTTGGCTGAGACGTGATGCACACGCCCATGTTCGGTGGGAGCTGACTTAACACTGATCATCTTGCGTGATGATTTATCACGTCTAACAGACTTTACGGACTGGGATGGGGCAACACGGGTCTGAGTGCAAATACGAGCAATGTGTCCCGGTTCTCCGCACTTGTAGCAAATACTGGAGGTAGGACGTGGACCCGCATTGGCAAACGGTCCATCAATAGACCTGGGTGGAGCATACCGCTGAACTGGAGAAGGTACCACACGAGATGGCCTCGGAGGATAAATGGGTGGAAGAACAGAGTTCGGAACCCAAATCCGGCGCTTCTGAGAACTATAACCGGAGGAAGATCCCAGATCAAGGGCGTGCTTACGGGACTCATCGTAAGTGAGCTGAGTTGTCTCTGCATTGATGGCCTTGTTCACAAGAGCATGGAATGTGCTGCAATGATGCAAGTGGAGATCACGACGCAGTTTGGGGTTGAGACCCTTCCGGAACCTATCCTGCTTCTTGGCGTCCGTGGACACTTCTTCTGTAGCATAGCGGGCGAGGTTCTCAAACTCTCGACTATAAGCATCAACAGCCATCTTAGCCTGTGTAAGACTACAGAACTCTTCTCTCTTACGATCGATAAGGGCTTGAGGAATATGATGCTCACGAAAGGCCTCGGTGAAATCTCTCCAGGTAGGAATCTGGTCAGCTGGAATCATGGCCTCATAGTTCTGCCACCAAAGACTAGCAGGACCTTCCAGGTGATAAGTGGCATAGATGACCTTGTCATCTTCAGCTACGTTCGCATAACGCAGCTTGTGAGTGATACTATGGAGCCAGTCATCTGCATCGAGTGGCTCAATGGAATGATGGAAAGTGGGTGGTTTCAGACGAATGAAGTCATGGATGGTTGTTGATTCCTTGCACTATTGTGCGGTGTTCTCATCAATACGTGCCAACAAGCGGTTAGACTCACGCTTGTTTCTCTCCATCTCTAACATTAACTCTGCCAACGAAGGCTGGTCGGGAGGATCTTCCTCATCTCTACCACCTTCGTGGTTCTGTCTACGAGCAGCTGAGCTTCGCTTAACTGAAGACATCCTGAGAAGCGAAACCAAAGACGGAAACATCAACAACTATAGGATGCATAAGGTAGAACAAGAAATTAGTATCTCTCGAACTACTAGGATAATTCCGGCAGCATAACGGAAGTAAAAAGCTCAGAATGAGACATCCTGCTAACAAAGGGTAGTTCAACATCTCAACATCATCACTCAAGGTTCTGTGATAGTACTAAAACAACTATACTGAAAGAACTTGAAACAAGAATAAGACTCTGATCAACCAATCCTAAGGGACTACGGAGTAGTAACTCGTGATCCTGATAAACGGAAGAGAAAGCCTAGTTCCTTAACCCCGTAGGAAAAGTAGGATGACTCAGATCAGAAGACATGAGGTATAAGGAGTAAAAAGAGCCTTACGTTCCCTTCCCCAATCAATTCCCTTATATAACTAAAGAATTTCTAGACTCAACTTCGACCAGTTTGGCTTGGTAATCCTACAGGCAGTCAGGCTCTGATACCAACGCTGTCGGGACCCCGATCCTAAGTCACGCCGATCTAGCATGTAACATACCATATCACTTTGCGGCCTCACGCACGGTATCCCCACGGGTGCCACCTTACCTGGCCCGGGACCGTTTGCGCATTTTGGCTCACGTATATGATAGCGTCGCTAGCATCCATATGACAGAGAACCCGGGCCGACATGACCAGTTATAAACCAAAAGTGGCACTAAATTACAGAGACAGGCATCCATGACCCAGCAACGAACGTGTCGGTCATCAACGTATGAACCCAAGTCGTAGCAAGCTACAAGGACTTAAAGGAACAACGCGTGACATTTCTCCTAAGGGACAGACACAGGAACGAAGAAGGACACATGCCGGTCAGCCTAAGTGTTCCGGAGCAGTAGCAAGATACCAAGGCTCAGTGGAAACACTAGGAGACATTTCCCTGTAAGATAGGATACCAAGGGTAAACAACTAGGTGTCGGATCCCACACATACCAAGCATTTCAATAACATACACACAATATGCTCAATATGTGCAAATACAACATGGCATCACAACAAGACTCTAATAAACAAAGTATTTATTCATTAGGCTCCGAGGAGCAAGATATTACAAACATGGGTCTCATGACCCAACATTTAGAGCATACAAGCAACAGGCGGAAGCACAACATGTCTGAGTACAGACATCTACAAATGAAAAAGGCTGAAGAGCCTGACTATCTACAACACTCGTCCAAGATCGTAGCTGAGGTACAAGCTACTTGTCGAAGTCCAAGCGGAACTACTAGTGAGATATCAAACCTATCTGCAAAACATAAATTAAGCAAACATGAGTACAAAGGTACTCAGCAAGACTTACATCAG
>LR738713.1:409018469-409093518 GCA_902687465.1 Secale cereale
AATTTTGTTTAATTATATTTTGATTTGATTTTGAGCATGGAACTGGACATCCCGATTACCAGTCACTTTCTCGTGAATCACAAGTGAATAAACACCCATCGTGAGAAAAACCCACGTAGCATGGAAGATACTGACAGTCCCCAGTCGCCACATGAGCGATTCGAGCATACCAAAAAAAATATTATTTGAAGGTTTAGAGTTTGTCACATGCAAATTTACTTTGAACGGCAGGTAAATAGAGCATATAGGTAGGTATGGTGGACTCATATGGAACAACTTTGTGTTTATGGAAGTGGATGCACAAGCAGTATTCCCGCTTAGTACAAGTGAAGGCTAGCAAATAGATTGAGAAGCGACCAACTAGAGAGCGACAACGGTCATAAACATGCATTGAGGTTAATCAACATTGAATGCAAGTATGAGTAGGATCTAAACCACCATGAACAAAATATCGTGGAGGCTATGTTGATTTTGATTCAACTACATGCGTGACCATGTGCCAAGTCAAGTCACTCGAATCATTCAAAGGAGGATACCATCCAATCATAACACATCATAACCATTTTAAATGCATGTTGGCACACAAGGCAAACCATTATCAACTCCTGGCTAATTAAGCATGTCATGAGTAACTATGATCTCTAATTTTCATTGCAAACATGTTTCGTTCATAATAGGCTGAATCAAAACTGATGAGCTAATCATATTTACAAAAACAAAATAGGTCAAGTTCATACCATCTTTTCTTCACCTCAATCATTTCATCAAATTTCTTCATTATTGCCTTTCACTTGCACGACCAAATGATGTGAATAATAATATGAGTGCACATGCATTGGACTAAACTGGAATCTGCAAACAATTATTCAAAGGAGAAGACAAGGTAATATGGGCTCTTTGTTAGATCAACAGTAATTCATATGAGAGCCACTCAACATTGCCATCGCGGTCTTCTCCTCACGAACCAAAGGAAATAAAAAGAATTTCAGAGAAACACCTAGAATATTTTTGGAGTTTTTGTTTTTCTAAAGAAAGCAAAAACAAGAATGAGAAAAACTATCTACACGGGAAAGCACCCAACAAGCAAAAGAAGAGAAAAAAATTTGGGTTTTATTTTTAATACCAGGACTACTAGAAAAACAAAAAACAGGAAAGAAAAGACAAAAAAACAAGAAATTTTTTGGGTTTTTTCAAAAGTTTTTCAAACATATGTGAAGAAAGCGAGAAAAATAAACTAACATGGATGATACAATGGAAAAAGTATGAACATCGCCAACTAGAATGAGTGTGTGAACATGAATGTAATGTCGGTGAGAAATACGTACTCCTCCAAGCTTAGGCTTTAGGCCTAAGTTGGTCTATGGCCACGGTTGGCCTGGATGAAATCCATAGTTGTAGTTGGGGTTGTACTTGATTGCAGCTGCCATCACCTGGCGAGTTGCCTCGTGGGGGTGAGCTGTATCCCTCACTCTCTCGTACTCATCTGCCTCTTCCCTGTCCCTGTGAATGAAATATCTCCGTTTTTCCTAAAAGTCAAAGAATGTAGGGGCAGGGAGCATAACATAGACGACACGGCCCCTATCAAAAATTAGTCTGTATTGGTAAGGCACATCACCCCTCTCAAGAAACTGGAATCGTTCCATAGCGACATAATCAAGGAAAGCAGGTAGTAAACGGGTGTCATCATTTCTTATAGGTACCCCAAGACAGTGAGCTAAATGAGTGGCATAAATTCCTCCAAAGAAATCTCCCTATGAAGCATTTTTATGTAGCCGACGTGCGACAATAGCCCCTAAGTTATATTTTCTATCATTCATTATTGTGCTTTTAAGAACACTCAAATCAGAAGCGCAAAGGTGGCTATGATCATGTTTACCATTAATACATCTACCTATGAAGAGAGCAAAATAATGTAAGGCAGGAAAATGAATGCTCCCCATACTAGCTTGTGTTATAGTTTTGGTTTCTCCTACTGTAATGCTAGCAAGGAACTCAACACAATCAATTTTACGTGATTCAGCACAACTGCCCCAATGCGGAATTTTACATGCTTCATTAAACTCCTCAAGATCCATGCTATAAGATTTATCATGAAGATCAAATAAAACATATTGTGTACCTCGTCGGTCTGAATACTCAAATCTCGGTACAAAAGAATCGGTGAGGTTATAATGTTGTAAGCACTTATCTGACAAGAAGTCCGCTAGGCCGGCGTTATTCACGTATATATCAAATTCTTCCTTCCTGCAAGAGTCATGAAATTATCTCACGTCCATTCACAAGGTTGTACTAGAGCTTCCCGCGGTGGGTGAAGGTCTGGCTCGTGAATTGCGAGTCTTGAGGATTTCTTATTCCTTGAGGAACCACCTTGGAATATTTTCCAAATCATTTTCTTCCTCTGAAATTTTTAGTGACTCAAAAGTTTAAGTGAACAAAACTCAGCAAAAGTGATAGCAACTACTCCTGCAAGTGTCTAGAGGCTATATCATGCAACAAAACTAATTTGGACCATATAAATTTGACATGCAAGCTCAAGAACAGCAATGACCATATATCATGGTCACCACAGCAGCAAAAATTTGTAATATATAAAGCACTAGAGCAAAAACTAATTGGACCAATGGAGGAGTCGCATAGCAATGAACAATCTCCCAAAGCAGTTTTGGAAATGAAGCAACGAGCAAGGAGATCAAAAATGGCAGCAAGATGAGCAAGAACACGGGTTTGAACAATGGAGTGATTTTTCTAAAGGAAGACGAAGAGGATGGGTGCTGGAATAACTGAGGGGGACCCACGTGGGACCCACAAGCCAGGGGCGCGCCCTGTGGGCTTGTCGCCCACTGGTGCACCCCCTAAGGTGTTTTCAGTGCCAAACATTCTTAAATATTCTGGAAAAAATCATACTAGATTTCCAGGGCATTTGGAGAATTTTTATTTTATGGTCATTTTTTATTGCACGGGTAAATCAAAAAAAATAGTATTTATAATTTATTACTCCTAAGTAATAGGGAATAAAAAGTGAGTACTGAAGGTTGTGTTTACTAAATTCATCCATCTCATGCCCGTCAAAAGGAATCCATTAATAAGGTTGATAAAGTCTTATTAACAAACTTCTTCTGAATGACATGAAACCAGAGAATCTTCGTATAACACTAGATTACCTCAACGGGGATATGTATGTCCCCAACATTAATAATATCATATTTCTTTTTTATAGTAGGAATAGGGAATTCAAAACCTTCAATAGCAATTGTAGAAAAATTTCCAGTAGAATTGATGCTATTCACTTGAGGTTGTTTCTTCGGAAAGTGCACCGTATGCACATTACCATTAACATGAAGAGTGACATTGCCTTTATTGCAATCAATAACAGCCCCTGCAGTATTCAAAAAGGGTCTACCAAGGATGATCGACATGCTGTCGTCCTCGGGTATATCAAGAATAACAAAGTCCGTTAAGATAGTAACGTTTGCAACTACAACAGGCACATCCTCACAAATACCAATGGGTATATCAGTTGATTTATCGGCCATTTGCAAAGAGATTTCAGTTGGTGTCAACTTATTAAAATCAAGTCTTCGATACAAAGAGAAAGGCATAACACTAACACCAACTCGTAAATCACACAAAGCAGTTTTAACATAGTTTCTTTAAATAGAGCACGGTGTAGTTGGTATTCCCAAATCTCCTAGTTTCTTTAGTATTCCACCCTTAAATGTATAATTTGCAAGCATGGTAGAAATTTCGGCTTCTGGTACTTTTCTGTTATGTGCAAGAATATCTTTCATACACTTAGCATAGGGAGACAATTTCAGAATGTCGGTCAAACATAAGCGCAAAAAGACAGGTCTAAGCATTTCACAAAAGTGTTAAAATTCTTTATCATTTTTGCTCTTTGAAGCTTTAGGAGAAAAGGAATGGGTTTCTGAACCCATGGTTCTCTTTCTTTACCATGTTTCCTATCAATGAAGTCTCTTTTCTCATATCTTTTGTTCTTGGGTTGTGGGTTATCAAGATCAAACAGCGGGTTCTATCTCCACATCATTATCATTACTAGGTTGAGCATCATTCTGAAGCTCGTCATTTTCATTATCACTAGGTTCATGTTCATTACCAGATTGTGTTTCAGCATCAGAGATAGAAATATCATTTGTATTTTCAGGTGTATCTACGGTAGGTTCACTAGAAGCATGCAAAGTCTTATCATTTTCTTTCTAGATGAACTATGTGCATCAATATTAATTCTTTGAGAGTCTTATTCAAACCTTTTAGGATGACCTTCAGGATACAAAGGTTCTTGGGCCATTTTACCAGTTCTGGTCACAACTCTAACAGCATGATCATTTTTCGCATCGTTCATCTCATTAATCAAATCATTTTGTGCTTTGAGAACTTGTTCTACTTGAGTTGTACCAGGAAAGCATGTTTACTAAGAAGCTTTAGATCATCTTTAACTCCAGACATATACTCACTGAAGTGTTCAACCATATAAGCATTTCGTTTCAATTGTCTACTAACATATGCATTGAAGTTTTCTTGTTTCACAATAAAATTGTCAAATTCATCCATGCATTGACTAGTATATTTATTATGAGGAATATCACCTTCATCCAATTTATAAATATAATTACCTTTAATACTTGTGTCGGGGTATTGAGACCATGTATTTCTTCATTGGGTGGTAAATTCTTAACATCTTCAGCTTTAATACATTTTTCCTTCATTGATTTTTTGCCTCTTGCATATCTTCAGGACTTAAAAATAAAATTCCTCTCTTCTTTGGAGTTGGCTTAGGAGATTCAGGAAGAGCCCACTCATTATCATTTCTCAATATAGTATTCAATAGTTCTTCATCTTGTCCAATTGTTCGTTCCCTCGAAACACAACAAGCACAACTATCTAGGTGGTCCCTACAAGCATCGGTTAGTCCATTATAAAAGATATCAAGTATTTCATTTTTCTTGAGAGGGTGATTAGGAAAAGCATTAAGTAATTGGAGAAGCCTCCTCAATCTTGTGGGAGACTCTCTTCTTCAGTTTGCACAAAGTTAAATATTTCCTGTAAGACAGCTTGTTTCTTATGAGCAGGAAAATATTTTTTAGAGAAATAGTAAATCATATCTCGGGGACTACGCACACAACCAGGAGCAAGAGAATTAAACCATATCTTAGCATCGCCCTTTAGCGAGAAAGGAAACAATTTAAGAATATAATAGTAGTGAATTTTTTCCTCGTGAGTATATAGGGTGGCTATATCATTTAATTTTAGTAAGATGTGCCACAATAGTTTCAGTTTCATAGCCATGAAAAGGATCAGATTCAACCAAAGTAATTATCTCAGGATCAACAGAGAACTCACAGTCCTTATCAGTAACACGGATAGGTGAAGTAGCAAACTCAGGATTATATTTCATCCTAGCATTTAAAAAAATTACTTCCACTTGCATAACAATTTCTTCAGATCATCTCTATCCTTACAAGCAAGAAAGTTGTAGCGACCACGATCCGGATGGACCGAAGTCTCTGTGTTCTGTGTCATCCCTGGATCGGTAATGCTGACACACACAGTACTTGAAGGATTTATAGCAGAGTGGCAATCACACACTTATTACATTGAATGTCTCCAATGAGAACTTATTACAAAATCTATGGCTTAAGGCCATCTAACAAAATAACATCGGAAGGCTTGGAAGATAAGTGAGTCCATCAACTCCAACGGCATAGCTGAGTGCATGACAAATGACCTAGCACGTCTTATTCCTCGTCTGAAAAGTCTGCAACGTAATATGTTGCAGCCCGAAAACGGGTCAGCACATGGAATATGCTGGCAAGATAACACAAAGGATGCAAGTAACAGAATAAAGGCTATACTACATGCATATTTAGCTGGTGGAGGCTCTAAGGTTAAAGTTTTTGCGTAAAGCCAATTTTTCCCTACAACAAAGGAATAAATTTTATTTGAACTATCATGTTGGTTGAAAATCATTGAGACGGTACCTCCAAGTCAATCCCAAATTAAAAGTTCATCATTAACCCAACAAATTAAATTATAGAGTGATGAGATCAACCAATAATTCAAGTACCAGATACTCAAGATGTCCATAACCGGGGACACGGCTAATCATGATCAGTTTGTACACTCTGTAGAGGTTTGTGCACTTTTCCCACAAGACTCGATCGCCTCCGTTTGGTTTCTCGCACTGCATGGTGTTTGAGAAACGGATGACCGGGACACAGTCTTTCCGAAGAGGTCCCCTTAACCGGATAGATAGGCCGGTACACCTACAATCCCTCTACATCTGCTAGCCCATCACGGAAAGGTTTCCCACAACTTACTCAACTATGCCAGAGGCCATATTGGCATGTGGCTGCACACGAAAGTTTCTAGCATGAATAGTTTTATGATCCCTTTGAGCCTGGGTGGCATTCCATAGGAAAAATCACACGGAACCCTGGGATTTCCTAGGACAACACTGGGTTCCCCAGGTGCCCTGCAACCAATCCACCCAGATGTGTAGTCAAGTAGCCACCTTAAGTTGAATCCTTAATTAACAACTCACATCTGTCATGGATTTCACTCAAACCCAAACCACGTCTACGAGCATAGCATAGCAACCTAAGCAAACGTAGAAGTAACTCCCCAAGGGTTTGAAAATAATGCAGGTAATAGGCTCTACCTCAGTCTACTTCCCAGTCCCACAAGTTAAGAGATCCTACTCATGCAATGTGTGAGAGTTTGATCTAATGCATAAAAACTAGGTAATAAAGTATGATCAAATTGTTACTTGCCTTGCTGACGATTCGCAAAACCTAGAGACTCGTAGTAGCACGCTTCACAGTCCGGGTATTCTATCGCAAGCAAACAATAGCATACATAAGCAAACAAGCAATGATGCACAAACAAAACTCCAAAAAGAAGAGATCTAACCAGAAAGTTCAACTTAAGAACTCCGGTTTGCAAAAAGAAACAACTCAAAAGAAGCAACAAAACTCAAACTGCGAATGAAACGAGCTCCGGTTACTAATTGATCTAAAGTCAAAATTTACAGTATCCAAAACTTTGTTCAAGTTGGTTAAACGTAAAGAGGGCACCGAGATGAAGATCTGGGATTTTGAATCACCTGATTCCGACTCTCGAGTGAAAAGAAAAACGAAAAACAAAATCAGGGCAAAAATCACGATCGGAATAAACGCGGATAAATACCCCGAAAAAGAAAACTGACGAACAGGCTAACGAACAAACGTTCGCTGTCTGCGGCTAACGGACGAAAAGCGTTCGTTAAAACGAACGTACGGACGAGCGTCCGTTAAATAGCTAAACCGAAGAAAAACTGAACCGATCTAACTAAAAAAACGCATCTACGATTTACGAAAAACTGATCGGTTTTAAAGGAAAAACCGATAACTACCTCGTAACGACGAACTCCGGCGAGATGGCGGTCTGGCGGCGGCGGTCCGGCGGCGGAGCGGCGGCGTGGCGGCGAGGCGGTGGTGCAGCAGCGCGGGCGGCGGCGAGCGGCGGCGCGGCGGCGAGCGGCGCGGCGGCGTGGGCGGCGGCGCTTGGGCAGGGGCCACGGGGCAGCTGGGCTGGCTTGGGCCCGGGCGGCGGCTTATAAAGCCCGAAGTCCTGGGCCAGTACGACTCTAAGTCAGTTGCCACTTTTTTTAAAGAGTCCTGGCACAGAAAAACTAACGAAAGAAATACTAAACGGACTCCAAAAATCCCGAAATAAATTTTCACCGTCCTCTAATAATATTTAGGACAAAGTGAACATTTTTTCCGGACCTAAATGCAATTTTGAAAAACGCGCATTTTTCATATGCAAATAAAATCGCAAATAAATCCAGAAAAATACCAAAAGTGATTTTAACATTTTTCCTCCAATATTTCTGTTATTTTGGAGAGGTCATATTATCTCCACTCATATATTGTATTTAGAAATATTTTTAGGAGAGAAAAATAATTAAAATCACATTGTCCTCGTACCGGTATTCGAGCGAACTCAAATACGAAAACGGTAAAATTCCCAACTCTCTCCGTAGGTCCTTGAGTTGCATAGAATTTCGAGGAACGCCACAAACAAAAATGCAAAGAGCATGCAATGCAGTATGATCTATGTATAACATTCCAAATTGAAAATTTGGGATGTTACAAACCTACCACCCTTAGAATGAATCTCGCCCTCGAGATTCGACTTGGCTAAAGAACAGGTGTGGGTGGTCCTTGCGTAGATCATCTTCTCATTCCCGGGTGGCTTCTTCCTCGTTGTGGTGACTCCACTGAACTTTGCAAAACTTGATAACCTTACTGCGGGTAACTCTGCTCGAAAATTTGAGGATCTTAATAGGCTTCTCCTCGTAGGTCAGATCATTGTCCAACTGAATTGCTTCCAGGGGTACTGTGTCTCTAAGCGGGATATCGGCCATCTCTGCGTGGCACTTCTTAAGCTGCGAAACGTGAAACACGTCGTGCACTCCTGACAATCCTTCGGGCAATTCCAACTTATAGGCAACCTCTCCCGTGCGTTCCAAAACACGGTAAGGTCCCACAAATCTCGGGGCTAGCTTCCCTTTAACTCCGAAACGTTTAACTCCTCACACAGGCGATACTCTCAAGTACGCTCTGTCTCCGATCTCATAGGCTATCTCCTTGCGCTTCGAGTCTGCATAACTCTTCTGCCTGGACTGAGCTACATTCAGTCTATCTCGAATCAACTTCACCTTCTCCTCAGACTCTTTGATCAAGTCTGGCCCAAACAACTGTCGGTCTCCAACTTCATCCCACATTAACGGTGTTCGGCATCTCCTTCCATACAATGCCTCGAACGGTGCCATCTTCAAACTGGCCTGGTAACTATTGTTGTACGAGAACTCCGCGTAGGGAAAATTATCATCCCAACTAGATCCATAATCTAACGCACAGGCTCTCAACATGTCCTCCAGGATCTGGTTGACTCTCTCGGTCTGTCCCTCGGTCTGCGGATGAAAAGCGATGCTGAATTCCAGCCTCGTTCCCAAAGTTTGGTGTAGCTGATGCCAAAACTTTGAGGTGAATTGTGTTCCTCTATCTGATACAATGGTCCTCGGAACTCCGTGCAGACATACTATCCTGGTCATGTATATCTTGGCCAACTTCGCACTGGTGTATGTGGTTTTCACAGGGATAAAGTGGGCTACTTTTGTCAATCGGTCCGCTACTACCCAGATTGAGTCATATACTGCTTTGGTCATGGGCAATCCGGTAATAAAATCCATGCCAAGCTTCTCCCACTTCTATTCGGGTATCGGCATAGGCTGAAGCAATCATGCTGGCTTCTGATGTTCTGCCTTTACTCTCTGGCATACATCACATACGGCTACATACTCGGCAATATCCTTCTTCATTCCAGTCCACCAGAAACGCTCCTTCAAATCCAAATACATCTTGGTGTTTCCGGGGTGTATCGAGTATGGTGAATCATGTGCTTCCTGCAATATCAGCTTCCTGATCTCCGGGTCGTTGGGCACATAGATTCGATCCTCAAACCACAAGGTGTCGTGTTCGTCCTCGTGAAATCCCTTGGTTTTTCCTTCACTCATCCTTTTCCTTATCTCTGCAATTTCCTTATCATCCTTCTGGGCTTCGCGTATCTTTCCCAGCAATGTCGACTGAACTTCCAAGGTAGCAACGAAACCTCTAGGAACTATCTTCAAACGAAGCTCCCTGAGATGTTCTGCTAACTCTTGTGGTAATCCCCCTTTTATTAGGGTATTGGCATAACTCTTCCAGCTCAAAGTGTCTGCCACGACGTTGGCCTTTCCTGGATGATAGTGCAGCTTCATATCATAATCCTTTATAAGCTCCAACCATCTCCTCTGTCTAAGGTTCAGCACCTTCTGTGTGAAAATGTACTTCAAGTTCTTGTGATCCATGTACACGTCACAACGATTTCCAATAAGGTAGTGTCTCCAGGTTTTCAGTGCATGCACTACAGCTGCTAACTCCAAATCGTGCGTCGCGTAATTCAACTCGTGTGGTCGTAGTTGACGGGATGCATAGGAAACAACTCTTCCATCCTGCATAAGTACTCCTCCAAGTCCTAAGCGTGAAGCGTCACAATACACTTGGAAATCCTTGCATATATCTGGCAATATCAGCACTGGTGCTGTCGTCAACCGTTTCTTCAACTCCTGGAAACTTTCTTCACACCCTTCAGTCCAATCCAACTTCGTCTCCTTCTTCAACAATGTCGTCATTGGCCTTGCAATCTTGGAGAAATTTTCTATGAACCTCCGGTAGTATCCTGCGAGTCCAAGAAAACTGCGGATCTCTCCAACCGAAGTGGGTGCCAACCACTAAGTGACTGCCTACACTTTGACGGGGTCCACTGCTATACCTTCTCCCGATATAACATGCCCTAGGAATCCAACTTCCTTCAACCAAAACTCCCATTTGCTAAGCTTGGCACACAACTGATGTTCTCTGAGCTTCTCCAATACCAAACGCAAATGCTCTGCATGTTCTTCGTCATCCTTTGAGTATATCAGCATATCATCTATGAATACCACGACGAACTTATCCAAGAACTCCATGAACACCTTATTCATCATACTCATGAAGTAGGCAGGCGCGTTAGTCAATCCAAATGACATAACCGTATACTCATATAGCCCGTACCATGTGGTGAAGGCCGTCTTAGGTATATCCTTCTCTCGGATCTTCAATTGGTGGTATCCAGATCGTAGATCTATCTTGGAGAATACTTTCGCTCCCTGGAGTTGGTCAAACAAATCATTGATCATCGGCAGCGGGTACTTATTCTTAATAGTCACTTCATTCAGCGCACGATAATCAACGACCATTCTTAAAGATCCATCCTTCTTCTCGACCAAAAGCACTGGGGCTCCCCAAGATGATGAACTTCGGTGAATAAATCCTTTCTCTAACAACTCCTTAATCTGCTTCTTGATCTCCTCCAGATCATTTGCTAGCATCCGGTAAGGTCTCTTAGATATTGGTCCGGTGCCAGGCAACAACTCTATCAAAAACTCAATATCTCTATCCGGTGGCATGCCAGGTAACTTCTCTGGAAAGACATGCGGATAATCCTTTACTAATGGCACTTCCTCCTGAACAACTCCCGTGAGAGAATGTACTTGCGTCCTTATAGGTGAATGCCTAGATACATACTTAATCCTTTTTCCCTCCGGGGTGGTGAGCAAAATAGACTTACTGGCACAATCGATGTTATCTCCATACTTCGATAGCCAATCCATACCTAATATCACATCCAATCCTTGTGACTCTAGGATTATTAGGTCAGAGGGGAAAGTGTGGCGTCCTATGGTTAATGGCGTCTAAAAACATCCTTGGTGTGCCATATATTCTGCTCCTGGTGAACTTACTAACATGGAGGTCTTAAGAACTCGGGTGGACATCCTAAGTCTATTCACAAATCCCCTTGAAATGTATGAATGCGATGCACCAGTATCGAAAAGAACTATTGCGGTAAAGGTCTTAACCAAAAACTTACCGACAACAGCATCTAGTTGCTCCTCTACCTCCTCCACGGTCACGTGGTTCACTTGTCCTTTGTTGAACGGGTTGGGCTTCTTCCCGGCGCTTCCATTGCCGTTCCCATTCTTAGCTTCAGGGCAGTCATTGGCATAATGTCCATTCTTCCCGCACTTGAAACAAGTGATGTGGCTGAAATCCTTCTTAGCAGGTGTGGACGGGGTGGAGCGGCTCTGGTTACTATTTGCTCCATTCCCATTTCCATTCTTAGGGCCATTGTGGTTGTGGGGAATTCCATGGTTATGGGTATATCCTCCTGAATTCGGAGTGAATCGGGGCTTCTGCTGGGCTCCAGAATTATTCCTTCCTTGTCCATACTTCCTCTTGCGGCTTTCAATCTGCTGGTGCTTCCCTTCAATCATAAGAGCTTTATCTACCAACTCCTGGTAGTTGTTGAAAGTTGCCACCATCAACTGTACGCTCATCTCATCATTTAGCCCTTCCATAAATCTCTCCTACTTAGCGGCATCTGTGGCCACATCATCTGGGGCATAACGAGATAGGGTACTAAACTCATCCACGTACTGTGCCACAGTACGGTTTCCTTGGCGCAAGTTGCGAAACTCCCGCTTCTTCATGCTCATAGCTCCAGTTGAGACATGGGCAGTACAGAAAGCTTGCTGAAACTGCTCCCAAGTAACATTGGCTATGGGGAAAGTGGCTGTGTAATTCCCCCACCATGCTGCGGTTGGTCCAGACAACTGGTGTGCGGCAAATCGCACTTTCTCAGCATCTGAGCAATTGGCGGTGGTCAAATCCCTTCCAATCTTGCGTAGCCAGTCATCGGCCACTATTGGTTCGATGCTGCTAGCAAACACGGGTGGTTGCAACCTTAAGAAACGTGTCAGGTTGTCCACGGGTGGTGGTGGTGGAGGGTTGTTGTTGTTGTTCTGGTTGTTCTGAGTGTTCTGGACAAGAAGTTGCATCAAGGTGTTCTGCTGCTGGATCAACTGGGTGAGCTCAGGGGGAAACTCAAATCCGGGCTCATGTCTTGGAGGCATCTGATGGGTGTAGAGGGAAAAGATTAGAACAAAATTGAGGTCTAAGGGAAAATCACTACCCATATGCACATGAGACCAACACAATCATATCACACTAATCAATTTCAAGCAAGATCTTACAAATCTAACTACCGTTACAAAAGTGCTCTAAGGCTAATGTATGGTGGTAAACTACTAGTCACAGGGTGGTCATCTAAAAATATTGATCCACGGACAATTCCATGATGTCTGCTCCAGCTTCATCTTCATAGTCTTCATCTTTACCATCGTCGGGTTCTGAACCCGTGTCGTCGATGATAATGTAATCTTCGGGAGGAATTTCCTTGGGTTCTTCTTCCTCTTCTTCACCTCCTGGTGCTGGATCTCCCATGAATACTCCTAGCTTCCTTGTCAAATCATCATTCTTCTCCACTAGTATCAACATCTCCTCCTCGTATCCGTCACGAGTAGACTTAAGTTCTTCTTCTAGATCCAAATTCTTGTTTAGTGCCTTCTTTAACTCTATCATCCCAGTGCACATCTGGTGCTCCTGTCGTCGAATGTGCTGGTTCAACTCCTGGATGAATGCTGTAATGGATCTATCCTTCTGGGTGCTGATCATATCACAATTCTCATCTCGGCGTCCACAAATCTGGTAGATGGTGTCCTTCAGCTCCTGCTTGTAGACTTCTCCGATCCTTCCCATCGTGATGTGGGCGGCCATGCTCTTGCCTAGACTCCAAGTTGGTGCATCAAAAGAAAACTCTATTGGCTCAGTGGATGGTGCGAAGGTTCTTCCGGGAATTTGAACTTGAATGCTCCATCGCTCCTCTTCCGGTAAAGTGGCGGTGTAGGTCCCGGTAAAGTTTGGTATTCCTATGTTCAGGTACCTAGTGACTTCCTTCAAGTGTCGTCCAAATGATGTGTCTTCATCCGGTTGAGTGAACCTGTTCCTTGGGTCCACCATCCTAAGGAAGTAGAAAATGGAGAGAAGTCAGAAATGAGTAGAGAAGAGTGATCTAGGGTATGTCTTAGTGGTCGTGTCCTACAGTCAGCGTGTGCTCTGATACCATCTTTGTAGCGACCACGATCCGAATGGATCGGAGTCTCTGTGTTCTGTGTCATCCCTGGATCGGTAATGCTGACACACACAGTACTTGAAGGATTTATAGCAGAGTGGCAATCACACACTTATTACATCGAATGTCTCCAATGAGAACTTATTAAAAAATCTATGGCTTAAGGCCATCTAACAAAATAACAGCGGAAGGCTTGGAAGATAAGTGAGTCCATCAACTCCAACGGCATAGCAGAGTGCATGACAAACGACCTAGCACGTCTTATTCCTCGTCTGAAAAGTCTGCAACGTAATATGTTGCAGCCCGAAAACGGGTCAGCACGTGGAATATGCTGGCAAGATAACACAAAGGATGCAAGTAACAGAATAAAGGCTATACTACATGCATATTTGGCTGGTGGAGGCTCTAAGGTTAAAGTTTTTGCGTAAAGCCAATTTGTCCCTACAACAAAGTAATAAATTTTATTTGAACTATCATGTTGGTTGAAAATCATTGAGAAGGTACCTCCAACTCAATCCCAAATTAAAAGTTCATCATTAACCCAAGAAATTAAATTATAGAGTGATGAGATCAACCAATAATTCAAGTACCAGATACTCAAGATGTCCATAACCGGGGACACGGCTAATCACGATCAGTTTGTACACTCTGCAGAGGTTTGTGCACTTTTCCCACAAGACTCGATCGCCTCCGTTTGGTTTCTAGCACTGCATGGTGTTTGAGAAACGGATGACCGAGACACAGTTTTTCCAAAGAGGTCCCCTTAACCGGATAGATAGGCCGGTACACCTACAATCCCTCTACATCTGCTAGCCCATCACGGAAAGGTTTCCCACAACTTACTCAGCTATGCCAGAGGCCATATTGGCATGTGGCTGCACACGGAAGTTTCTAGCATGAATAGTTTTATGATCCCTTTGAGCCTGGGTGGCACTCCATAGGAAAAATCACACGGAACCCCGGGATTTCCTAGAACAACACTGGGTTCCCCAGGTGCCCTGCAACCAATCCAACCAGATGTGTATTCAAGTAGCCACCTTAAGTTGAATCCTTAATTAACAACTCACATCTGTCATGGATTTCACTCAAACCCAAACCACGTCTACGAGCATAGCATAGCAACCTAAGCAAACGTAGAAGTAACTCCCAAGGGTTTGAAAATAATGCAGGTAATAGGTTCTACCTCAATCTACTTCCCAGTACCACAAGTTAAGAGATCCTACTCATGCAATGTGTGAGGGTTTGATCTAATGCATAAAAACTGGGTAATAAAGTATGATAAAAGTGTTACTTGCCTTGCTGACGATTCGCAAAACCTAGAGACTCGTAGTAGCACGCTTCACAGTCCGGGTATTTTATCGCAAGAAAACAATAACATACATAAGCAAACAAGCAATGATGCACAAACAAAACTCCAAAAAGAAGAGATCTAACCAGAAAGTTCAACTTAAGAACTCCGGTTTGCAAAAAGAAACAACTCGAAAGAAGCAACGAAACTCAAAGTGCGAAAGAAACGAGCTCCGGTTACTAATTGATCTAAAGTCAAATTTTACAGTAGCCAAAACTTTGCTCAAGTTGGTTAAACGTAAAGCGGGCATCGAGACGAAGATCTGGGATTTTGAATCACCTGATTCCGACTCTCGAGCGAAAAGAAAAAACGAAAAAACAAAATCAGGGCAGAAATCGCGATCGGAATAATCGCGGATAAATACCCCGAAAAAGAAAACTAACGAACAGGCTAACAAACGAACGTTCGCTGTGTGCGGCTAACGGACGAAAAGAGTTCTTTAAAACGAACGTACGGACGAGCGTCCGCTAAATAGCTAAACCGAAGAAAAACCGAACCGATCTAACTAAAAAAACGCATCTACGGTTTACGAATAACCGATCGGTTTTAAAGGAAAAACCGATAACTACCTCGTAACGACGAACTCCGGCGAGACGGCGGTCCGGCGGCGGCGCGGCTGCGGTGGCAGCGCGGCGGCGAGGCGGCGGTGCGGCGGCGCGGGCGGCGGCGAGGCGGCGGTGCGGCGGCGAGCGGCGCGGCGGCGCGGGCGGCGGCGGGCGGCGGCGAGCGGCGGCGCTAGGGCAGGGGGCGCGGGGCGGCTGGGCTGGCTTGGGCCCGGGCGGCGGCTTATAAAGCCCGAAATCCTGGGCTAGTACGACTCTAAGTCGGTTGCCACTTTTTTTTTAAAAAAAGAGTCCTGGCGCAGAAAAACTAACGAAAGAAATACTAGACGGACTCCAAAATCCCGAAATAAATTTTCACCGTCCTCTAATAATATTTAGGACAAAGTGAACATTTTTCCCGGACCTAAATGCAATTTTGAAAAACGCGCATTTTTCCTATGCAAATAAAATCGCAAATAAATCCAGAAAAATACTAAAAGTCATTTTAACATTTTTCCTCCAATATTTCTGTTATTTTGGAGAATTCATATTATCTCCACTCGTATATTGTATTTAGAAATATTTTTAGGAGAGAAAAATAATTAAAATCACACTGTCGTCGTACCGGTATTCGAGCGAACTCAAATACGAAAACGGTAAAATTCCCAACTCTCTCTGTAGGTCCTTGAGTTGCGTAGAATTTCGAGGAACGTCACAAACAAAAATGCAAAGAGCATGCAATGCAGTATGATCTATGTATAACATTCCAAATTGAAAATTTGGGATGTTACAAAAGTCTCTAGCAACCTCTCCCTCCATAACATAACCTTCAGGTATATTAGGTAATTCATATCTAGGGAAGCTAGGTCTAGCAGGTGTTTCATAATTTTCAATTTCAAAGACTTCATCGGGTTCGACAATTTCATCTGTTTTGGCATGCTCAATATTTTGAACTCTAGCGAGTTGTTCAATAAGAAATTCACCTAGTGGCACATCAAGCAAAATACTAGCATCATCATAAGTATCATTCATAGTAGAAGTAGCATCATCATAAGTATCATTCATAGTAGAAGTAGCATCATCAATTACTGGCAACATATCAAGGTTAATAGCAGGTGGTGGTGTTGCAAGCTTACCCAAAACAGAAGGCGAATCAAGTGCATAGCTAGATGGCAGTTCCTTACCTCCCCTCATCTCAGAGGGAACAATCTCGATTCTATCATCCTTCAGATTCCTCATAGTGATCAACATATATAAATTCCAAGTGACTCAACAGATATAGCTATGCTCCCCAGCAACGGTACCAGAAAAAGGTCTTATAACCCACAAGTATAGGGGATCGCAACAGTTTTCGAGGGTATAGTATTCAACCCAAATTTATTAATCTGGCACAAGGGGGGCGAAAGAATATTCACGAGTATTAGAAGTTGAGTTGTCAATTCAACCACACCTGGAGGACTTAATATCTGCAGCAAAGTATTTAGTAGAAAAAGTAGTATGATAGTAACGGTAACAGTGGCAAAAGTAACAGTAGCAGTTTTGTAGTAATTGTGACAGCAGTAGCAACAAAAGTAACTTAGCAAAGATCAATATGAGACGAACTCATAGGAAATGTATCGGTGATGATATGTGTCGGATGATGTTCATCATGTAGAAGCTATAACCTAGGGCAACGACAAACTAGCTCCAATTCATCAATGTAATGTAGGCGTGTATTCCGTATATAGCCACACGTGCTTATGGAAAAGAACTTGCATGGCATCTTTTGTCCTACCTCCCGTGGCAGCGGGGTCCTAATGGATACTAAGGGATATTAAGGCCTCCTTTTAATAGAGCATCGAAAGAAAGCATTAGCACTTAGTGAATACATGAACTCCTCAAACTACGACAATCACCGGAAAGAATCCCAATTATTGTCACCTTGGGCGGTATGCGGATCATAACATGTAATGTGTCTACAACTTGCAGGATCGAAACAAGAACACGTATATATTCATGAAAACATAATAGGTTCACATCTGAAATCATGCCACTCGGACCCTACTGACAAGCATTAAGCATAGAAAAGTCATAGCAAGATCAATCTCAGAACATAGTGGATACTAGGCATAAAACCCTAACAAAACTACCTCGATTACATGATAAATCTCATCCAACCCATCACCGTCCAGCAAGCCTACGATGGAATTACTCACACACGGTGGTGAGCATTATGAAATTGGTGATGAAGGAAGGTTGATGATGACGATGATGGCGGATTCCACTCTCCGGAGCCCCGAACCGACTCCAGATCAGCCCTCCCGATGAAGAACAGGAGGCAGCGGCGGCTCCGTATCATAAAACACGATGAATCCTTCTCCCTTATTTATTTTTCTCCCCGAAAGTGAATATATAGAGTTGGAGTTAGGGTCGGAGGAGCTCCAGGGGGGCACATGCCAGGGGGCGCGCCCCCAGGGCTTGTGGCCTCTGGGTCGCCCCCCTCTGGTTAATTCTTGCGCCAGTATTTTTATATATTCCACAAAAAATCTTCATAAGTTTTCAAGTCAATCCGAGAACTTTGATTTCTGCACAAAAATAACAACATGGCAATTCTACTGAAAACAGCGTCAATCCAGGTTAGTTCCATTCAAATCATGCAAATTAGAGTCCAAAACAAGGGCAAAAGAGTTTGGAAAAGTAGATACGACGGAGATGTATCAGGCCTCCAGATGAGATTGCTTCGGTATAGAGGCTTGCAGTGGCGGAACAAAAGTTCTATGTTTCTTTCTGGGGTCTCTGGCATTTATAGGAAGTTTTGGCGTCGGTCTTACGTCAAGAGGGCCCACGAGGAAGCGATGAGCTTGGTAGGCCCTCCCCGCGGGTAGGGCGCGCCCTGTGAGCTTGTCGTGTCCTCGTGGGTCTTCTGGTCCTCCCACAAAGCTTTGGGGTCTCTTTTTGTCCACAAAAAATCACCGTAAATTTTCATCCCATTTCGAGAACTTCTATTTCTACACAAAAAACACCTCCATAGTAGTTCTACTGAAAACAACGTCAGTCCGGGTTAGTTCCATTCAAATCATACCAAAACAATATAAAATTGTTGTAAGTATGGCATGAATACTTCATAAATTATAGATACTTTGGAGACGTATCAGCATTTCCAAGCTTCATTCCTGCTCGTCCTCGAGTAGGTAAATGATAAAAGAAATAATTTATGAAGTGTGAATGCTAGCATAGTGCATAAGTTTGGTCAATGATAATTTCAATCACTTTTCCTAGCATCATAACAACAACTCTTTCTCATAAGACTCATCATGATAAAGTAGCAATCAATTCACATGTTATGGTTAAAAAACAATGTATTCTCTTGAAACTTAACAACACATGTTCTTAGTCACCATACAATTGCAATTTAAATTCAACAAAGTCTAAGTAAGAGCTCCACATACTCAATATCTTCTATGATTGCCAGTACTCAAAGCATACTTTTATAACAAGCATCCATCGAACACAAAGAAAGATAGTGGCTTAATGTTTCGCCTCAAACTTATTTATCATAGAGATAATTGTCAACAATAATAATTCATGATCAAATGTATTTGAAAGGCCATATGTGCCTAGATCTTTCCCCACCACATGACGCTTGCCAACTAAAGAATAGGTTGAAATAAGAAATTGACTCAACAAAAATAAAATTAACAGAAAAATTAAAATATAAGCCCTTCGTTGAGGGAAGCATGGATTTGTAGAAGTGCCATAGCTCATTGCGTTGGTGCAAAGACGTCCTATACAAACGGTTTTAACCCCTTTCCACGGCGGCGTTTAAAACCGCCCAGAAACCGTCGGGGATAGGCCCTCTGTTCACACACGCGCGGCAAAGTGAGCTTGTGTGCGATCGAGCGAGGCATCGGAGACAATAATACATGCCCAATCGTTTATGTTCGTACGTATATCCCACACATTGAATCCTAGAAAAACGTTTATGTTCGTATGTATATCATACACAATTTTTTATTTAGAAATGTTTGTGCAAGGTGGCCTAACGCAAATAGTTCTCTGGCCGAAGCCGTGTGTGATTGTTAATTGATTCAACCCGCCTACTTTCTAGAAACCGTGTGAGTTGTTTGAGTTCATCACCGACGGTGTTGTCAGAGAAACCCTCTGCAATAGAAAACCCCAATAAGTAGGCTAATTGTCCTATTATTGATAATCCATTTAGTTATCAAATTGACATTTCCTATAAAACACACCATATATTTCATATCCATATAACAGCAACTAGGATTTCATAATCAAATTACATCAGATAGTGTCCGCAGTCAGTACACCATATATGCATATAGCTAGCTACGCCATTACAGAACAGCACCAAGTTTCACATGCAACATCAAAAACCTTTGGAAAGCAACATCATACATGGTAAATAAACAGATGAATCTCATCTAGGAAACTGCAGAAGCAGAAGGCGAATATTGAGCCTTCGGTGATGTTGAATGTCCTTGCAACTTTAGGCCTGTGGCTATGGATAATTGCCCGCCCAACCTTCATCCTCCTGAGGGAGACTTCAGTATTGTATTGTGGGTGTTTAATAAATACCTTCCTCGGCTCTTGACCATGCAGGTGGTTTGACAGGTAATCATCGGTGAACTGCGTCGGAAAGTATTGAAAACAAAGATATGCATAAGTAGTTGTTATAATTTTTGAAATGGCACAAGGGGGAAAATAAGGTAAAAGAGTTAGTACCATCCTATAGTTGACTGATGTCTTCTTCATTGTGCAAACAAAGATCTTGATGTTATTCTTCGCAAGTTTCTTTATCCTAACAATATTTCCGAGTTTCTTGACTTGACTGATATTCATGGACATCTCATTTCCCCATATGCAAAATGGGTCGGATAGTGGATCTAAGCCTCTGACAGCAGGACCTACATGTGCAAGACCAAGTTGTAAAAAACCTAAATATTAAAATGATTCCTGCAACTGCACAATAATGTGCTACTAGCGAAAGGACCGTGCATGAGCAAACCTCGAAGGTAAACCTCAGTGCCTCCCATTGTTTCCGTGCGGCACATATAAGGAAGATCTTGATCAGGTTAACTGAGAGTTGGCATGCTATGAGTATAATATGTTAATGAAAAATAAGCAAATTATAGATCCAACAAATTAACTCGAGACGCATGGAGAAGCCAGTTACCCTAACCAAGCATGCTAAACAACTTGGAAATAGATCAATTATATATGTTTCCCGTGTATTGAGTACAACCAAGTTTTGATTTATCTCTCACATGCATAACAATACAAAATTGTACCCATAACAAATTAATGTCAAATTGCAGAACTGAACCAAACAGTTAACTGGACAACAAAAGAAATGAACCAAAACAGTTAACTAAGCACCACATTGCAGAATAGAACATATACTAGAAGATAAGACATTTAACGAAACCGAGAATGCTTGAGAATTACTAGGAAATGTAGAAATTGTTGGACAAAACTATTAACTAGACATAACATTTCAGAATACCAGATTTAATATTAACATTACAGAGGACAATTCACTAGAAGGCACTGGCGGTGGCCTCGAGAAAACACCACGAACTGTATTTTAAAGTAGAAAACCGCGTGGTAGCGTCGACGGTTTCCTCGAAGACGAGGTGCCCCTCCATGATCTCGAGGTCGGCATGCATGTCGGTGCTACTTCTCGAGCTTGCGTTGTACTCCCTCGAAGAGGAAAGGGAGATGCAGCACAGTAGCGTAAGTATTTCCCTCAGTTTTTGAGAACCAAGGTATCAATCCAGTAGGAGACCACGCGCGAGTCTCTCGCACCTGCACAAACAAATAAGAACTTCGCAGCCAACGCGATAAGGGGTTGTCAATCCCTTTACGGTCACTTACGGAAGTGAGATCTGGTAGAGATGATAGCTTGATATTTTTGGTATTTTTTGGTTATAAGAACAGAAAGTAAAGGCGGAAAAAGTAAAGTAGGTGTAGATTGATATGTTGAGAATAGACCCGGGGGCCATAGTGTTCTCTAGTGGCTTCTCTCATGATAGCGATATTCTACGGCGGGTAAACAAATTACTGTCGAGCAATTGATAGAAAAGCGAATAATTATGAGACTATCTACGCATGATCATTATATATAGGCATCACGTCCGAGACAAGCAGACCGAAACGATTCTGCATCTACTACTATTACTCCACACATCGACCGCTATCTAGCGTGCATCTAGTGTATTGAGTTCATAAGAACAGAGTAATGCCTTAAGCAAGATGACATGATTTGGAGGGATAAACTCAAGCAATATGATATAAACCCCATCTTTTTATCCTCGATGGCAACAATACAATACATGCCTTGCTGCCCCTACTGTCACTAGGAAAGGTGTAATGCCCAGGATGGGACTATATCTCCTACGTGTCGAGGCACGACTTAGAGATATAAGCCCATGCTGGAATGATCGCTAGTTTGGTACCCTTGCACATCTCATGTAAAAATGGGGATGGAAAACTGAAAAGATAGTTGGCTTACAGTCGCCACGTCACACAAATTCATTACATGTTCAAACATCATTCAGTTAAACATCACAGCCCATCTAAGGGTAAAGATCCAAATGACAAGATACCAAACATAACATTAAACCACAGGTCTAGATCAAATCCTAGTAGAAGCTCTACTGATCAACCGGATAGTTCACATAGTAACGGCTACACTCCTCGTCGTACTCCCAGTCTAGCTCAGTGCCATCGCCTGTGTAGCTCACCATCGTACCTGCATCTGGTGTGTTGAAGTAACTGTGAGCCACAGAGGACTCAGTAATCCCGTTCCTGGGTAACACGACTATTTAAGCCTTGGGTGTGGAACAAGGCTGAAGAAAAGAACAAGAGGTTGCAGCAGCACTAGCCTAGCTTACGTAAAAGAGAGTGAGAAGAGAAGGTGCCTTGGTCGAGAGATGATCACGAAGTGATCCTAACTAAAGCAAGTCAAACATAACCCCACCGTGTTCACTTCCCGAATCCC
This sequence comes from Secale cereale, assembly GCA_902687465.1. Lineage (NCBI taxonomy): Eukaryota > Viridiplantae > Streptophyta > Magnoliopsida > Poales > Poaceae > Secale > Secale cereale. Next base: position 409,040,971 of record LR738713.1, read on the forward strand.
TTTCGGAAAATGACCATCACGGTACACACGCTGGTAGTGTATTGGAACATGGTGTCAAGTTTTCTACAACCGGATATTAACAAGCTCCCATCTGCCACATAACCGCGGGCACGGCTTTCGAAAGTTCATAACCCTGCAGAGGTGTTCCAACTTGGCCCATGACAAGCCCACGATCCGCGGAGTCACAACTCCAAGGTGGGAAGGCCCGAGTATTCTCGGAATCCCGTGCTCAAGATACTCCGAACTAAGGTAAGGCTAATCCAGCAAATCCTCCCGGCATGCCGACACCCTGATAGTAGCCGTGCATATCTCGTCTCAGGCCACGACCGGATAAGTCATCCTACGGGTTTTTACCAGACCTCGAGTTTCCTTGAGGTGGCCCCGCAGTCTGCTCATTTCGGACCAACACTCATGTGGAGCACTGGCCCGGGGTTGTTGATTAAGAAGAGGGTTAATTACTCCCTATGCAAGCTTTTAGTTATTAGGCAAATAGTACCAATGTTGGGACTTGCTGGAAAAGACTTAGCACTTAGCGGTTTATCGAGGGGGTCCCATAACCCCAACCGTGTGAGGAACGCATAATCAAGGAACATAACACCGGTTTATACGGTTCCTAGCGGCATGAGTGGAACAAATCACCAAGCAAAAGGCTTAGCCTTCCACCCATTACCAATATATAGATGAGTTCATTTAAGCATTTATATAGTGTGATATAACCCAACAAACTTCATCATGAAGCAAGCATCTTCGAACTTCACTTGCAACTAACAATGCTATAAGAGGGGCTGAGCGAAGCCTACGTATAGCCAATCAATGGTTTGCATAGGTAGGGTGGTTAAACAGGTTCATGGTTACAATAGGAGGCTGACAGGAAAACATGGGCATCGAGGCAAAACTATAGATCGAGACTTCTAGCAATAGGCAAAGATAGTAATGTTATTGGGGTTCGGTCATCTTGCCTGAAGAGTTGTCGATGGGATCGTAAGAGGGGTCCTCGTTCTCAACTTCGGTCGAAACCTCGTGCTCGTACTCGTACTCGGTCTCAGCTTCCGGCTCTACTCAAGCACAAGAACACAAGGCAACGAATCAAACAAGATGCAATGCGCAGAAAAATTACTGGATGCATGGCTGATGCACTATGGAAGCAAAACAGATGCACTATGGAAGCACAGAAAGTCTACTTAGGAAGCACAGTGTTATAGCACAACAATATGCATCAAGCAAAAATGCTTCAAAACATGTTAACAATAGGATATTATGAATCTACATGAAAAATCACACAAGTTACATATAAGACTTGCTCAAAACGGAGCAACGGGCTAAAAGTTACACCCGAAACAATAAACATGCACAAGCTGAAAATAACAGCCACATAGCAACTTCGGAGCAATAGATAAATAAGCTACAGCACTCAAACATCATGGCAATGAGCATGGACATAAACTAGACATATCCTACAGCAAACAAATCCATTGGAGCATCCCCAAAGGAGCCATGGATCAATAGCAACAAGCTATGACATATTGAACTTGACAACAAAATCTTGACAGCAGTAATTTGTTGCAACTTGGGAGCAAGATTTAAATATGCTACAGCCACTCAAATAAGCATGTGAGAGCATGAATGGATAGCCAACAATATATACAACAAGGAATCATCAAGATTCACCCCAAAACTATCGTGGATTGGCCTAGAACAACAAGCAAACATGGCATCTGGAAATTACAGATTCCAGACTTAGTGAAATTTCACTAAGTGTTAAAACAGCAGTTTCATCATGGCATCTTTGAGAGCAAGTTTAAGTCACCTCAAAACTAAACATGGCAAGTGGTAAGCACCACAGCAAAGTACACATGATGGTGAATCCAAAACATCTAAGCATGCATCAAGGGGACAAACACAACGATAGCAATGAGCTCCTCAAATTGGCATCTCGTAACTAGTTTAACTACTTATCAGCCACATAGCACTTTGCAAAGGAGATAAACATGACAAGATTAATTCTATCATGCAAGCTAAAGCAATCAACATGTAGAGCATTTCATGATGAACACGTGGACATCTCATTTGCTTCATTTGGATAAACATGCAACAAGTTATCACATTACAAAGATGGCATGAAAACAACAACTAACAGCAGTTTATAACAAGTTGCCCTCTTCCAACAGATATTTAAGCATCTACATGACCTCAAACATGCATGGCATAATGGAACAAAATGTAGTACAAGTCTCCACGAACATTTTGACATATCATTCACTCAAATCGGACCATCACACAAAAAGTTATCCACAATCTAAAATGGCATCAGACAGGTAAAATCTGGGGACTTAGAAGAAAAACGGGACTACCTCCGGGTCAACAGAAAGTCAACGCGGCTGGTGGACCGGATCTGAAGCGGAGCGGATCGGGCCGGGATCCGCGTGCTAATGGGTCCGCGGGCCGGATCGGCCCGTTAGGTCAGCAGGCGGGGCGGAGACGAGCCGATCGGGGCTCCTCCCCGATCTGCTCTTGGTGGCGGCAGCGGTAGCCTTCGAAGGCTCGGGCGGATGGGCCGGCCCGTCCTGGCGGGAGGCGGAGTAGGCCCGGAGGCGCGGCTGCTGGGCCTGGGGCGCTAGGGTTTGGCCCAGCGAGGCGCCTGGAGCGGATCCGATCGGGGGCTCCTCCCCCGATCCGATCGAGGAGCGGCGGCGGCTCTCGGGCGAAGGGGGGCGGCGGCTGGTGTCGGACCGGCATGGCGGCGGCGACCCTGGCCGGCGGGAAGGCGCGGCGGCGGGGCGAAGGCAGGGCGGCGGCTGGCGTCGGACCGGCACGACGGCGAGGTGGAGAGGCCGGCGGTGAGAGGAAGGAGGCCGGCGGGAGGCCCGGCCGGTGAGGTGGTGGCGCCGGCCGGCGGCGCGACTCCGGCGAGCTCCTCCGGCGAGGTCCAGCGGCTGGAGGAAGAAGATGAAGGGGCTAGGGTTTTCTATTAGGGCAAAAAATTGGGGAAGTGGACAAATATATAGGCACAAGGAGCTAGGGTTGTCCAAATGAGGTGTGGTTTTCGGCCACGCGATCAGAATTGGATGTCCTAGATGAAGGGAGGGGTTTGGATTGGTTTGGTGGGCTGTTGGAGGGGTGTCTTGGGCCTCAAAGAGGGGGTACTTACAGCCCACGAGAATAATTGTTGGGGTAGCAAACGAACTCCAAACGCGACGAGATTTGACAGGCGGGTTACACACACCAAAACAACAACACACGACAAGTCTCACGCCAAACCGGAAACATTACACGGCCAAACACCAAAGTAGGCCTAGGGGATGCCACGGACACGTGAGGGAGCTCCGGAATGCGAAACGGACAACGGAAAGAAACGAGTGGGACCGGATGCAAACGACAACACGAATGCAATGCAATGCACATGACTACATGATAAGAATGAATGCCACACACGCACACAACAAAACGACGAAAACCCGAAAGACGAAGAACCCGGAATGGAATTGATGAAGCCAGAGATATCATATATTGCCCAAAAGGGAAAGTATTACATCCGGGGCATTACAAACTCTCCTCTACTACAAAAAGATCTCGTCCCGAGATCTAGGACTGGAAAAATGAAGGGTACTCGGAACAAAGATGATCTTCTCGTTCCCACGTAGCTTCTCGGTCGGTATGGTGTGACCACTTGACTTTCAAGAATTTGATGGACTTGTTGCGGGTCTTGCGCTCGGTTTCTTCGAGAATAGCAACGGGATGCTCTCGGTAAGACAAGTCTTGTTGAAGATCAATCTCTTCAAACAGAATCATGCGTTCAGGAGTCTTGAAGCATTTGCGGAGTTGAGACCCATGGAACACATCATGAACATTGGCGAAGTTGGAAGGGAGCTCAAGTTGATAGGCTAGATCGCCTCTTTTGCCAAGGATCTTGAAAGGCCCGACGTATCTAGGAGCAAGCTTTCCTTTGATACCGAATCTTTGGGTGCCTTTCATCGAAGAAACATGGAGATAGACATGATCCTCAATGTTGAAGGCCAAATCACAATGCTTGCCGTCATAGTAGCTCTTCTAACGCGACTGAGCGGCCTTGAGATTCTCACGTATGACTTTGCACATTTCTTCGGCTTCTGAGATCAAGTCATTGCCAAGAAGTTGACGTTCACCAGTCTCGGACCAGTTGAGAGGGGTACGACACTTTCTGCCATAGAGGATTTCAAACGGAGCTTTGCCGGCACTTGCTTGGAAGCTGTTGTTGTAAGAGAACTCGGCAAATGGAAGGCAATCTTCCCATTTCATGCCAAAAGATATGACACAGGCTCTGAGCATGTCTTCTAGAATCTGATTCACTCTCTCGACTTGACCACTAGTCTGAGGGTGAAATGCAGTGCTGAACCTGATCTTAGTGCCCATGGCGGACTGAAAGGAGTCCCAGAACTTAGAAGTGAACAAACTTCCACGGTCTGAGGAGATAACTTGAGGAATGCCATGTAAGGACACAATTCTGCCAGTTGCGCTGCATTGATGGATTCTTTGACTGGAAGGAAGTGAGCGACTTTGGTAAGCTTGTCAATCACCACGAAGATAGAATCATTCCCTCTCTTGGACTTAGGAATGCCAGTGACGAAATCCATTTCAATGTGGTCGAATTTCCACTCGGGAATAGGAAGAGGTTGGAGAAGATCGGCTGGACGTTGACGCTTTGCCTTCACTCTTCTACAGACATCACATTCATTCACGAATTGGGCAATCTCCCTTTTCATGCGTGTCCACCAGTAAGATTGCTTGAGGTCTTGGTACATCTTGGAACTGCCTGGATGAATCGAAATGAGGGAATCATGTGCTTCTTCCATTATGAGCTTCCTGAGATCACCTTTGGGAACGACGAGTCTGTCCTCAAAGAACAAGGTATCTCTCTCATCAACGCGATAGCACTTGTATTTAGGAGTACCCTTTGCAATACCATGTTTCACCTTCTGCACCATAGCATCACTGAGTTGGGCCTCACGGACCTGATCTTCCAAGGTAGGAGCAACTTGAAGATTTGCAAGAAAACCTTGCGGAACAACTTAGAGGTTTAGCTTCCTGGATGCTTCACAAAGCTCAAGCTGGAACAGCTTGGTAAGAAGGATGTTGCGATATGCCTTTCTGCTCAAAGCATCTGCAATCACATTCGCCTTGCCAGGTGTGTATTTGATGCTGGGATCATACTCTTGAATCATTTCAACCCAACGAGTCTGGCGGAGGTTCAGATTCGGCTGTGTGAAGATGTACTTCAAGCTCTTGTGATCGGTGAAGATGTCGACTTTTCTGCCCAACAGAAGGTGTCTCCATGTAATCAAAGCATGTACCACAGCTGCTAGTTCAAGATCATGTGTGGGGTAGTTCTTCTCACTTGGCTTCAGCTGACGAGAAGTGTATGCCACAATTCTCTTGTCCTGCATAAGCGCACCACCAAGTCCTTGAAGAGAAGCATCACAGAATACTTCGTAGGGCTTGGACTCATCTGGAGGAGTAAGAACTGGAGCAGAGACGAGCTTTTCTTTGAGAGTTTTGAATGCCACTTCACAATCTGGAGACCAGTAGTACTTGACATTCTTCTGCAGCAAGTTGGAAAGAGGCTTGGCAATCTTGGAGAAGTTCTCAACGAACCTTCTGCAATAGCTAGCAAGACCAAGAAAGCTTCGGAGTTGCTTGACGTTCTGAGGAGCTTCCCAGTTGACAATTGCTTCAACTTTCTCGGGGTTTACCGCAATACCGTCAGCGGAGATGATATGGCCCAGATACAAGACCTTATCGAGCCAAAATTCGCACTTGGAGAACTTGGCATATAACTTATGTTCACGGAGTCTGTCGAGAACCAGACGGAGGTGCTTTTAGTGATCCTCTTCATTCTTGGAGAAAACCAAAATATCATCCAGATACACAAGCACAAACTCGCCGGTGTAAGGGTTGAAAATGTAGTGCATCATTCTCGAGAAGGTAGGTGGAGCATTGGTGAGACCAAAAGACATGAATGTATACTCATATGAACCGTAGCTCGTTCTGAAGGCAGTCTTGGGAATATCTTCTTCTCGAATGCGAATCTGGTGATAGCCCATTCGGAGATCGAGCTTAGAGAACACTTTAGCTCCTTTGAGCTGCTCGAACAGTTCGTTGATGTTGGGGAGCGGATACTTGTTCTTTATTGTCTTCTTGTTCAATGGCCGGTAATCAACGCAGAGACGCTCCGTGCCATCCTTCTTCTTGACAAATAAGACACCACAGCCCCAAGGAGACGTACTAGGCCTGATCAGACCCATACGCTCCTGTTCATCAAGCTGCTTCTTCAACTCCTTCAACTCTTTAGGAGAGAGCTTGTACGGACGCCGGCATGCTGGCTCAGTACCAGGCTCGAGTTCAATGACGAATTCGACTTGACGGTGTGGCGGCATGCCTGGAAGTTCTTCAGGAAAGACGTCTTCGTATTCGTTTACCACCGGAATTTGAGATATGGCATTCATCTCGCCCTTGTCATTGAGAGAGAAAAGCCTGATTGTGTTATCCCTGGAGGCGAAGATAATCACATCATCATCGGTATGAGTAATCTTGACTTCCTTCTGTGCACATTCAATTTGAGCATCATGCTGAGAAAGCCAGTCCATTCCGAGGATAAGGTCAATGTCAGAATTGCCGAGAACCACCGGATTAGCCAGAAAGCGATAATCACCCATGCAAATAGATACATTCGGAGCCCTCAAATTTGAAGTCATGCACTTGCCCGGAGAAATAATTTGCAACTTCTTATCAAGAAATGCCGAAGTGAAATTATACTTGGTAAAGAATGGCCTTGATATGAAACTGAGAGAAGCACCAGAATCAAACAATACTTTTGCAGGGATAGAGTTAACTGAGAGGTTACCCAAAATCACATCAGAAGAATTCTCCGCTTGCGCTGCATTCATCAGATTGACCCTTGCTTGCTTGGGGTTATGCTTGACAATAGCTGAACTCACAGGTGAAGGAGGCGGAAGGCGCCTTGGGTTGGGGCACTTGTTAGCATAGTGACCTTTCTGAGTGCACTTGTTGCAGACCACTTCTGAGAGAGGACGGAAATGAGAACCACTTGACTTGGAACCTTGAGACTGAAACTGATTCTTCGACTGGTTGCTCGGGTTGGGTGGGTGGGAGAAACCACGTCCACCGGAGTTCTTGTTGTTGTTGTTGTTGTAGGGAGCTTGGATCACTGGAGGAGGAGGAAGCCAAAATTTCTGTTGCTTCGCGACCACTTGAGAAGATGAGGAGGAGTGAACGGCATCTCGAATCCTCTTTTTAGAAGTCTCCATCTTGAGCTGGGCTGCCTCTTGCTTGAGCGCCATGTTATAGAATTTGTCGAACTCATCGGGCTCGAACAAGGTGAGAGCAAGTTGAAGTTCATCCTTGAGACCTCCACGAAACTGATAGATCTTGCTCTTGGCATCTGGTATGTCTTGCTTAGCATAGCGGGCGAGGTTTTGGAACTTGACATTATACTGGTAGACAGTCATAGAGCCTTGCTTCAGGTTGCGGAATTGCTCACGCATACCCTCGATGACACTTGTTGGAATGTGGTGAGAGCGAAAGTCCTTGCAGAAATCATCCCAAGAGATCACACGCCCTTCTCTGGAGTCTTTGTACTGCTGCCACCAGTCAGCTGCTTGGGCCTTGAGTTGAAAGGCTGCAAATTTCACATAGTCCTCAGGCCTTACGTTGCTGCACTCAAAATGCTTCTTGATATCGGTTATCCAATCTTCCGCATCAAGAGGGTCGACACAGAAACTGAAAGCCTTTGGTTGATTAGCCAAGAACTGGTTGAGAGTAGCATGGTGCTGCAGGTTGAAAAAATTGCCTTGGTTCCCTGGAGCACCCTGATTTGCTTGATTTGCTTGCATTTGCTGCATCATCTGCATCAACATCTGGGTGTTCTGATTTGTTGTCTGCATAATCGCTCTCCAAGCCTCAGACGGAGGAGGAGGCGAAGGAGGACGATCTGGAACCTCTTCACCCTCTGGGTTAGCGTTGGGAACCCGTTTCGGAGCCATCCTGAAAGAGATGACCATGAATCAGCAATTTGATTGAAAGAAGGTATAAGCTGAAACAACGGATTGAAATGCAACATAGTCTTCACAAGAATCATTCGAACAAGAGGAACGAATGAAATTCTCAGCTTAATGATAACAACAATCTTCACGAGAAGCCACATAGGGGACAAAAGGTAAATAAGAAAAACAACAATGTACGGATGGAACAAACACAAGATAGGAGCTTCGTTCGACATCTTTGTGCTGTAAGCTTATGAACGCGTTACGAAAGGGTTTTGCAATCCCCGGATCAGCATAGCCAAGGACCCTTTAAGATGCAACTCCCGATCGGAACATCGGCCATAAAACCACTTCACTCAATGTAGAACCCCGAACTCGCTAACCTGCATTCGTAGGAAGAATGCCTACAATCTACTGGATAAACCCACCTATTAATTTCCAAAAGTTTCCTGTTATGCAATCAGGTGTTGGGGATACAGGGGAAGCACCACGCAATCAACTCTAAACCTACATCCAGCTGTATCCATCCTTCAACACATAACCAGTCTTTCTCAAAAACCTTCTACCTCGGACCTTCGAAAAGCATCCACTATACCAAGCTATGGCAATACTCCCGAACTACCTCCCCAGTACTGGGTGATGTCGGGGTTATCTTGCCACTAACCGTATAGGAGAGTTTTCGATGTCGGCCGTCTTAAGTATTCTAGTACTGTCGCGATATACTTGTGACGACAATACCCCGAAGCTCAACTCCCCGGGACACTGCCACAACCCCTAATGTCAGGAGGCATCGAGAACAATATTATCGTCACAAAGACATCGAAACAATCCCACAATACTCGCGAGATTCCTAAAAAAAATTGGTGCAATTTTTGAAAGTAGAAGAGGCAAGAGTAGTCATCAGTAGTCCTCACCAGAGTGAAAGGGGATGAGAAGCAAAGAAATCCTACTCTCCGATATAAATATAGGACTCAAAACATTTTCAGTGTGTGCCTAGACTCGACCATCAACGATTCGATCAATCAGTGGGGGCTTCTAGGTCGGAGAAGGCTCTGAATACCAACTTGTAATGCCCAGGATGGGACTATATCACCTACGTGTCGAGGCACGACTTAGAGATATAAGCCCATGCTGGAATGATCGCAAGTTTGGTACCTTTGCACATCTCCTGTAAAAATGGGGATGGAAAACTGAAAAGATAGTTGGCTTACACTCGCCACGTCACACAAATTCATTACATGTTCAAACATCATTCAGTTAAACATCACAGCCCATCTAAGGGTAAAGATCCAAATGACAAGATATCAAACATAACATTAAACCACAGGTCTAGATCGAATCCTAGTAGAAGCTCTACTGATCAATCGGATAGTTCACATAGTAACGGCTACGCTCCTCGTCGTACTCCCAGTCTAGCTCAGTGCCATCGCCTGTGTAGCTCACCATCGTACCTGCATCTGGTGTGTTGAAGTAACTGTGAGCCACAGAGGACTCAGCAATCCCGATCCCGGGTAACACAACTATTTAAGCCTTGGGTGTGGAACAAGGCTGAAGAAAAGAACAAGAGGTTGCAGCAGCACTAGCCTAGCTTACGTAAAAGAGAGTGCGAAGAGAAGGTGCCTTGGTCGAGAGATGATCACGAAGTGATCCTAAATAAAGCAAGTCAAACATAACCCCACCGTGTTCACTTCCCGAATCCCTTTCGGAAAATGACCATCATGGTACACACGCTGGTAGTGTATTGGAACATGGTGTCAAGTTTTCTACAACCGGATATTAACAAGCTCCCATCTGCCACATAACCGCGGGCACGGCTTTCGAAAGTTCATAACCCTGCAGGGGTGTTCCAACTTGGCCCATGACAAGCCCACGATCCGCGGAGTCGCAACTCCAAGGTGGGAAGGCCCGAGTATTCTCGGAATCCCGTGCTCAAGATACTCCGAACTAAGATAAGGCTAATCCAGCAAATCCTCCCGGCGTGCCGACACCCTGATAGTAGCCGCGCGTATCTCATCTCGGGCCACGACCGGATAAGTCATCCTACGGGTTTTTACCAGACCTCGAGTTTCCTTGAGGTGGCCCCGCAGTCTGCTCATTTCGGACCAACACTCATGTGGAGCACTGGCCCGGGGTTGTTGATTAAGAAGAGGGTTAATTACTCCCTATGTAAGTTTTTAGTTATTATGCAAATAGTACCAATGTTGGGACTTGCTAGAAAAGACTTAGCACTTAGCGGTTTATCGAGGGGGTCCCATAACCCCAACCGTGTGAGGAACACATAATCAAGGAACATAACACCGGTTTATACGGTTCCTAGCGGCATGAGTGGAACAAATCACCAAGCAAAAGTCTTAGCCTTCCACCCATCGCCAATATATAGATGAGTTCATTTAAGCATTTATATAGTGTGATATAACCCAACAAACTTCATCATGAAGCAAGCATCTTCGAACTTCACCTACAACTAACAATGCTATAAGAGGGGCTGAGCGAAGCCTACGTATAGCCAATCAATGGTTTGCATAGGTAGGGTGGTTAAACAGGTTCATGGTTACAATAGGAGGCTGACAGGAAAACATGGGCATCGAGGCAAAACTATAGATCGAGACTTCTAGCAATAGGCAAAGATAGTAATGTTATCGGGGTTCCGTCATCTTGCCTGAAGAGTTGTCGATGGGATCGTAAGAGGGGTCCTCGTTCTCAACTTCGATCGAAACCTCGTGCTCGTACTCGTACTCGGTCTCAGCTTCCGGCTCTACTCAAGCACAAGAACACAAGGCAAAGAATAAAACAAGATGCAATGCGCAGAAAAATTACTGGATGCATGGCTGATGCACTATGGAAGCAAAACAGATGCACTATGGAAGCACAGAAAGTCTACTTAGGAAGCACAGTGTTATAGCACAACAATATGCATCAAGCAAAAATGCTTCAAAACATGTTAACAATAGGATATTATGAATCTACATGAAAAATCACACAAGTTACATATAAGACTTGCTCAAAACGGAGCAACGGGTTAAAAGTTACACCCGAAATAATAAACATGCACAAGCTGAAAATAACAGCCACATAGCAACTTCGGAGCAATAGATAAATAAGCTACAGCACTCAAACATCATGGCAATGAGCATGGACATAAAATAGACATATCCTACAGCAAACAAATCCATTGGAGCATCCCCAAAGGAGCCATGGATCAATAGCAACAAGCTATGACATATTGAACTTGACAACAAAATCCTGACAGCAGTAATTTGTTGCAACTTGGGAGCAAGATTTAAATATGCTACAGCCACTCAAATAAGCATGTGAGAGCATGAATGGATAGCCAACAATATATACAACAAGGAATCATCAAGAGTCACCCCAAAACTATCATGGATTGGCCTAGAACAACAAGCAAACATGGCATCTGGAAATTACAGATTCCAGACTTGGTGAAATTTCACTGTGTTAAAACAGCAGTTTCATCATGGCATCTTTGAGAGCAAGTTTAAGTCACCTCAAAACTAAACATGGCAAGTGGTAAGCACCACAGCAAAGTACACATGATGGTGAATCCAAAACATCTAAGCATGCATCAAGGGGACAAACACAACGATAGCAATGAGCTCCTCAAATTGCCATCTCATAACAAGTTTAACTACTTATCAGCCACATAGCACTTTGCAAAGGAGATAAACATGGCAAGATTAATTCTATCATGCAAGCTAAAGCAATCAACATGTAGAGCATTTAATGATGAACACGTGGACATCTCATTTGCTTCATTTGGATAAACATGCAACAAGTTATCACATTACAAAGATGGCATGAAAACAACAACTAACAGCAGTTTATAACAAGTTGCCCTCTTCCAACAGATATTTAAGCATCTAGATGACCTCAAACATGCATGGCATAATGGAACAAAATGTAGTACAAGTCTCCACGAACATTTTGACATATCATTCACTCAAATCGGACCATCACACAAAAAGTTATCCACAATCTAAAATAGCATCAGACAGGTAAAATCTGGGGACTTAGAAGAAAAACGGGACTACCTCCGGGTCAACTGAAAGTCAACGTGGCTGGTGGACCGGATCTGAAGCGGAGCGGATCGGGCCGGGATCCGCGTGCTAACGGGTCCGCACGCCGGATCGGCCCGTTAGGTCAGCACGCGGCGCGGAGACGAGCCGATCGGGGCTCCTCCCCGATCTGCTCTTGGCGGCGGCGGCGGTAGCCTTCGAAGGCTCGGGCGGATGGGCCGGACCGTCCTGGCGGGAGGCGGAGTAGGCCCGGAGGCGCGGCTGCTGGGCCTGGGGCGCTAGGGTTTGGCCCAGCGAGGCGCGTGGAGCGGATCCGATCGGGGGCTCCTCCCCCGATCCGATTGAGGAGCGGCGGCAGCTTTCGGGCGAAGGGGGGCGGCGGCTGGCGGCGGACCGGCACGGCGGCGGCGACCCTGGCCGGCGGGAAGGCGCGGCGGGGGGGCGAAGGCAGGGCGGCGGCTGGCGTCGGACCGGCACGGCGGCGAGGTGGAGAGGCCAGCGGTGAGAGGAGGGAGGCCGGCGGGAGGCCCGGCCGGTGAGGTGGTGGCGCCGGCCGGCGGCGCGACTCCGGCGAGCTCCTCCGGCGAGGTCCGGCGGCTGGAGGAAGAAGATGAAGGGGCTAGGGTTTTCTATTAGGGCAAAAAATTGGGGAAGTGGACAAATATATAGGCACAAGGAGCTAGGGTTGTCCAAATGAGGTGTGGTTTTCGGCCACGCGATTAGAATTGGATGTCCTAGATGAAGGGAGGGGTTTGGATTGGTTTGGTGGGCTGTTGGAGGGGTGTCTTGGGCCTCAAAGAGGGGGTACTTACAGCCCACGAGAATAACTGTTGGGGTAGCAAACAAACTCCAAACGCGACGAGATTTGACAGGCGGGTTACACACACCAAAACAACAACACACGACAAGTCTCATGCCAAACCGGAAACGTTACACGGCCAAACACCAAAGTAGGCCTAGGGGATGCCACGGACACGTGAGGGAGCTCCGGAACGCGAAACGGACAACGGAAAGAAACGAGTGGGACCGGATGCAAACGACGACACGAATGCAATGCAATGCACATGACTACATGATAAGAATGAATGCCACACACGCACACAACAAAACGACGAAAACCTGAAAGACGAAGAACCCGGAATGGAATTGATGAAGCCAGAGATATCATATATTGCCCAAAAGGGAAAGTATTACATCCGGGGCATTACAAACTCTCCTCTACTACAAAAAGATCTCGTCCCGAGATCTAGGACTGGAAAAAGGAAGGGTACTCGGAACAAAGATGATCTTCTCGTTCCCACGTAGCTTCTCGGTCGGTATGGTGTGACCACTTGACTTTCAAGAATTTTATGGACTTGTTGCGGGTCTTGCGCTCGGTTTCTTCGAGAATAGCAACGGGATGCTCTCGGTAAGACAAGTCTTGTTGAAGATCAATCTCTTCAAACGGAATCATGCGTTCAGGAGTCTTGAAGCATTTGCGGAGTTGAGACACATGGAACACATCATGAACATTGGCGAAGTTGGAAGGGAGCTCAAGTTGATAGGCTAGATCGCCTCTTTTGCCAAGGATCTTGAAGGCCCGACGTATCTAGGAGCAAGCTTTCCTTTGATACCGAATCTTTGGGTGCCTTTCATCAGAGAAACACGGAGATAGACATGATCCTCAATGTTGAAGGCCAAATCACAATGCTTGCCGTCATAGTAGCTCTTCTGACGCGACTGAGCGGCCTTGAGATTCTCACATATGACTTTGCACATTTCTTCGGCTTCTGAGATCAAGTCATTACCAAGAAGTTGACGTTCACCAGTCTCGGACCAGTTGAGAGGGGTACGGCACTTTCTGCCATAGAGGATTTCAAACGGAGCTTTGCCGGCACTTGCTTGGAAGCTGTTGTTGTAAGAGAACTCGGCAAATGGAAGGCAATCTTCCCATTTCATGCCAAAAGATATGACACATGCTCTGAGCATGTCTTCTAGAATCTGATTCACTCTCTCGACTTGACCACTAGTCTGAGGGTGAAATGCAGTGTTGAACCTGATCTTAGTGCCCATGGCGGACTGAAAGGAGTCCCAGAACTTAGAAGTGAACAAACTTCCACGGTCTGAGGAGATAACTTGAGGAATGCCATGTAAGGACACAATTCTGGAAGTGTACAATTCTGCCAGTTGCGCTGCATTGATGGATTCTTTGACTAGAAGGAAGTGAGCGACTTTGGTAAGCTTGTCAATCACCACGAAGATAGAATCATTCCCTCTCTTGGACTTAGGAAAGCCAGTGACGAAATCCATTTCAATGTGGTCGAATTTCCACTCGGGAATAGGAAGAGGTTGGAGAAGACCGGCTGGACGTTGATGCTCTGCCTTCACTCTTCTGCAGACATCACATTCATTCACGAATTGGGCAATCTCCCTTTTCATGCGTGTCCACCAGTAAGATTGCTTGAGGTCTTGGTACATCTTGGAACTGCCAGGATGAATCGAAAGGAGGGAATCATGTGCTTCTTCCATTATGAGCTTCCTGGGATCACCTTTGGGAACGACGAGTCTGTCCTCAAAGAACAAGGTATCTCTCTCATCAACGCGATAGCACTTGTATTTAGGAGTACCCTTTGCAATACCATGTTTCACCTTCTGCACCATAGCATCACTGAGTTGGGCCTCACGGACCTGATCTTCCAAGGTAGGAGCAACTTGAAGATTTGCAAGAAAACCTTGCGGAACAAATTAGAGGTTGAGCTTCCTGAATGCTTCACAAAGCTCAGGCTGGAACGGCTTGATAAGAAGGATGTTGCAATATGCCTTTCTGCTCAAAGCATCTGCAATCACATTCGCCTTGCCAGGCGAGGTCCGGCGGCTGGAGGAAGAAGATGAAGGGGCTAGGGTTTTCTATTAGGGCAAAAAATTGGGGAAGTGGACAAATATATAGGCACAAGGAGCTAGGGTTGTCCAAATGAGGTGTGGTTTTCGGCCACGCGATCAGAATTGGATGGCCTAGATGAAGGGAGGGGTTTGGATTGGTTTGGTGGGCTGTTGGAGGGGTGTCTTGGGCCTCAAAGAGGGGGTACTTACAGCCCACGAGAATAACTGTTGGGGTAGCAAACGAACTCCAAACGCGACGAGATTTGACAGGCGGGTTATACACACCAAAACAATAACACACGACAAGTATCACGCCAAACCGGAAACGTTACACGGCCAAACACCAAAGTAGGCCTAGGGGATGCCACGGACACGTGAGGGAGCTCCGGAACGCGAAACGGACAACGGAAAGAAACGAGTGGGACCGGATGCAAACGACAACACGAATGCAATGCAATGCACATGACTACATGATAAGAATGAATGCCACACACGCACACAACAAAACGACGAAAACCCGAAAGACGAAGAACCCGGAATGGAATTGATGAAGCCAGAGATATCATATATTGCCCAAAAGGGAAAGTATTACATCCGGGGCATTACAAAAGGACACCGCAAGATTGAACCCAAAGCCAAGCACTTCTCCCATTGCAAGAACTATAGATCTAATAGGCCAAACCAAACCAATAATTCGAAGAGACTTGCAAGGATATTATAATCATACATAAAGAGTTCAGAGAAGAACCAAATATTTCTCATAGATAATCTTGATCATAAACCCACAATTCATCAGATCTCGACAAACACACCACAAAAAGAGATTACATCGAATAGATCTCCTCGAAGACCGAGGAGAACTTTGTATTGAGATCCAAAGAGAGAGAAGAAGCCATCTAGATACTAGCTATGGACCCGAAGGTATGTGGTAAACTACTCACAACTCATGGTGAGGCGATGATGATGATGTAGAAGCACTCCATGGAAGATCCCCCCTCCGACGGAGCTCCGGAACAGGCCCCAAGATGGGATCTCACAGGAACAGAAGGTTACGGCAGTGGAACTAGAGTTTTCTCTATTGTTCTGATGGTTTCGGGGTACGTAGGCGTATATAGGAGGAAGGAGGGCACCGGGGGCCATACGTGGGACCCACGAGGCAGGGGGCGCGCCCCCCACCCTCGTGGGCACCACGTAAGCCCTACTCCGTGGTTCTCAAGTCTCCCGTGCGTGATTTTCTCCAAAAATATCTCTCCCGAAGGTTTCATTCCATTTGGACTCCCTTTGATATCCCTTTTCTGTAAAACCCTGAAACAGGCAAAAACGACACTCTGGATTGGGCCTTTGGGTTAGTAGGTTAGTCCCAAAAATAATATAAAAGTGTATGACAAAGCTCATTAAACATCCAAAACATCATAAATAATAGCATGGAACAATCAAAAATTATAGATACGTTGGAGACGTATCAAGCATCCCCAAGCTTAATACCTGCTCGTCCTCGAGTAGGTAAATGATAAAAACAGAATTTTTGAAGTGGAATGCTAGCCAACATAGTTTTTCAATGTAATTCTCTTAATTGTGGCATGAATGTTCAAATCTGAAAGATTCAAGACAAAAGACTATATTGACATAAGAAATAATAATACTTCAAGCATACTAATAAAGCAATCATGTCTTCTCAAAATACTATGGCTAAAGAAAGTTATCCTTACAAAATCATATAGTCTGGCTATGCTCCCTCTTCATCACACAAAATAGTCATATCATGCACAACCCCGATTTCAGCCAAGCACTTGTTTTCATACTCTATTCTTTCAAACCTTTCAACTTTCACGCAATACATGAGCGTGAGCCATGGACATATCACTATGTGGAATAGAGAGGTGGTTGTGGAGAAGACAAAAAGGAGGGAGATAGTCTCACATCAACTAGGCGTATCAGCGGGCTATGGAGATGCCCATCAATATATATCAATGTGAGTGAGTAGGGATTGCCATGCAACGTATGCACTAGCGCTAAATATGTATGAAAGCTCAACAAAAGAAACTAGTGGGTGTGCATCCAACTTGCTTGCTCATGAAGACCTAGGGCATTTGAGGAAGCCCATCGTTGGAATATACAGGCCAAGTTCTATAATGAAAATTCCCACTAGTATATGAAAGTGACTAAACATGAGATTCTCTATCATGAAGAACGTGGTGCTACTTTGAAGCACAAGTGTGGAAAAAGATAGTAGCAATTGTCCCTTTTTCTTTTTTCTTTTTTTGGGCCTTTCTCTATTTTTTTCTTTTTTCTCTCTTCTTTTTTTTTGGAGGGGCTTTATTTATTTAGCCTTTCCTCACATTGGACAATGCTCTAATAATTATGATCATCACACTTTCATTGAATTACAACTCGATATTACAACTCGATACTAGAACAAGTATGACTCTATATGAATGCCTTCGGCGGTGTACCGGGATGTGCAATGAATCAAGAGTGACATGTATGAAAAATTATGCATGGTGGCTTTGCCACAAATACGATGTCAACTACATGATCATGCATGCCAATATGACAATATGATGCGTGTCATATGAACGGAACGGTGGAAAGTTGCATGGCAATATATCTCGGAATGGCTATGGAAATGCCATGATAGGTAGGTATGGTGGATGTTTTGAGGAATATATATGGTGGCTGTTTTGAGGAAGGATATATAGTGGGTGTATGGCACCGGCGAAAGTTGCGCGGTACAAGAGAGGCTAGCAATGGTGGAAGGGTGAGAGTGCGTATAATCCATGGACTCAACATTAGTCAAGAACCCATATACTTATTGCAAAAATCTACGAGTCGTCAAAACAAAGAAATCAACGCATGCTCCTAGGGGGGAGGTTGGTGGGAGTTAACCATCGCGCGCCCCCGACCTCCACACAAAGGTTGACACTTTACAAATACCTCACGCTCTAACTTCGTCACATAGCGGTTCACCATATGTGCATGCTACGGGAATCACGAACCTTAACACGAGAATTTCTCAATTTCATAATAACTCCGCTAGCATGACTCTAATATCACTATCCTCATATCTCAAAACAATTATCAAGCATCCAACTTCTCATCATATTCAATGCACTTAGCATGAAAGTTTTTACTACATTGATATTGGATGTCTATCATGTGAAGACTAATTTTATAGCCTAAGCACATTACCGTGCTGTTTAATAGACTCTCAAATGGATATAAGTGAAGCATGAGAGTTCAACAATTTCTTCAAAATGTTATAACCACCATGCTCTATAAGATATAAGTGAAGCACTAGAGCAAAAACTATTCAACTCAAAAGATATAAGTGAAGCACATAGAGTGTTCTATCAATTCCTAGGCCATATTTAACTCTCTCAAATCAGTGTGTCCAGCAAAGATAATTGTGGCAAACTAACAAGCAAAGACTCAAATTATACAAGACGCTCCAAGCAAAACACATATCATGTGGTGAATAAAAATATAGCTCCGAGTATAGTTACCGATAGATGAAGACGGAAGAGGGGATGCCTTCCCGGGGCATCCCCAAGCTTAGGCTTTTGGTTGTCCTTGAATTTTACCTTGGGGTACCATGGGCATCCCCAAGCTTAGGCCCTTGCTACTCTTTGTTCCATAGTCCATCAAAGCAATACTCAAAACTTGAAAACTTCACAACACAAAACTTAGACAAAAATCTTGTGAGCTCCGTTAGTATAAGAAAGCAAACCACTACTCAAAGGTACTGCAATGAATTCACTCTTTGTTTATAATGGTGTTAAACCTACTGTATTCCAACTTATCTATGGTTCATACTTCCCAATATTACTCATAGATGCATTGAAATAAGCAAACAACACACAAGAAACAGAATCTGTCAAAAACAGAACAGTCTGCTGTAATCTGCTGGTTTCGCATACTTCTGTAACTCCAAAAAATTCAAAATAAATTGGTAAACATGAGGAATTTGTCTATTAATTATCATCAAAAAGAATTAACTAAATAGCATGCTCCAGTAAAATCTGATGACCATTCTAGCGAGCGATAATGATTCTGTTTTTCACAGCAAGATCACATAAACTTCACACAAGTCTTCCCAACGGTTCTACTTGGCAAGAACACTAAACAAAACACAAAACCACATCTAAACAGAAGCTAGATGCAATATTTATTCCTAAACAGAGTCAAAAACAAAAAAATATAAAATTGGGTTGCCTCCCAACAAGCTCTTTTTTTATAGCCATTAAGATAGGCTTGAGACTTCAATGATGCTCACATGAAAGATAAGAATTGAAGCACAAAGAGAGCATCATATAGCATGTGAAAATCACATCTAAGTCTAACATACTTCCTATGAATAGGCATTATATAGGAAAACAAATTAGCAAGACAATAAAGATCTAGCTTATGCAAGGAAGAAGAAAGAAACAATAGCAATCTCAACATGACGAGAGGTAAATTTGTAAAATGAAAATTTCTACAACCATATTTTCCTCTCTCATAATAATTGCATGTAGGGTCATAAGCAAATTCAACAATATAGCTGCCACAAAACATATTCTCAACACAATCCACATGCATACGAAGTTGACACTCTTCCAAAATATTGGGATCAACATTAACTAAAGTCATGACCTCTCCAAACCCACTTTTATCATAAATTTCATAAGATCGAACCTTCTCCAAATATGTGGGATCTAAAGTTGACACTCTTCCAAACCCACTTTTAATATTATCGCAAACATTATTATCAATCTCATATTCATCATGGGGCTTGAATAAATTTTCAAAATCATAAGAAGAATCACCCCCATCATGATCATAGCAACAAGTAGTGGACATAGCAATGCTAGCATCCCCACGCTTAGGGTTTTGCATATCATTAACACAATTGACATTAATAAATTTATAATAACATCATTGCAATCATGCTTTTTATTCAAGGAGATATCATGAATCTCTTTGCGCACTTCATCACAATTTTCAGATTAATAAATTTCAAGCAAAACCTCATAAAGATAATCTAGTGCACGTAACTCACTAGCAATTGGTTCATCATAATTGGATCTCTTAAAGAGATTAGCAAGTGGATGAGGATCCATAGTTTAGCAAGCGAAGATGCAAGCTAATAGAGGGCACATAGCAAGACAAGCAAACAAAAAGGCGAACGGAAAAAGGCGAATAAAACGGCAAGGGTGAAGTGGGGGAGAGGAAAACGAGAGGCAAATAAATGTAATGCAAAGGATAAGGGTTTGTGATATGTACTTGGTATATGACTTTTGCGTAAGCCTCCCCGGCAATGGCGCCAGAAATTCTTCTTGCTACTTCTCGAGCTTGCGTTGTATTCCCTCGAAGAGGAAAGGGAGATGCAACACAATAGCGTAAGTATTTCCCTCAGTTTTTGAGAACCAAGGTATCAATCCAGTAGGAGACCATGCGTGAGTCCCTCGCACCTGCACAAACAAACAAGAACTTTGCATCCAACGCGATAAGGGGTTGTCAATCCCTTTACGGTCACTTACGAAAGTGAGATCTGATAGAGACGATAGCTTGATATTTTGGGTATTTTTTGGTTATAAGAACAGAAAGTAAAAGCGGAAAAATTAAAGTAGGTGTAGATTGATATGTTGAGAATAGACCCGGGGGCCATAGTGTTCTCTAGTGGCTTCTCTCATGATAGCGATATTCTATGGCGGGTAAACAAATTACTGTCGAGCAATTGATAGAAAAGCGAATAATTATGAGACTATCTAGGCATGATCATTATATATAGGCATCACGTCTGAGACAAGTAGACCGAAACGATTCTACATCTACTACTATTACTCCACACATCGACCACTATCCAGCATGCATCTAGTGTATTGAGTTCATAAGAACAGAGTAACGCCTTAAGCAAGATGACATGATGTAGAGGGATAAACTCAAGCAATATGATATAAACCCCATCTTTTTATCCTCGATGGCAACAATACAATACATGCCTTGCTGCCCCTACTGTCACTAGGAAAGGACACCGCAAGATTGAACCCAAAGCCAAGCACTTCTCCCATTGCAATAACTATAGATCTAGTAGGCCAAACCAAACCAAGAATTCGAAGAGACTTGCAAGGATATTATAATCATAAACAAAGAATTCAGAGAAGAACCAAATATTTCTCATAGATAATCTTGATCATAAACCCACAATTCGTCGGATCTCGACAAATATACCGCAAAAAGAGATTACATCGAATAGATCTCCTCAAAGACCGAGGAGAACTTTCTATTGAGATCCAAAGAGAGAGAATAAGCCATCTACATACTAGATATGGACCCGAAGGTATGTGGTAAGCTACTCACAACTCATGGTGAGGTGATGATGATGATGTAGAAGCACTCCATGGAAGATCCCCCCTCCGGCGGAGCTCCGGAACAGGCCCCAAGATGGGATCTCACGCAAACAAAAGGTTACGGCGGTGGAACTAGGGTTTTCTCTGTTGTTCTGATGGTTTGGGGGTACGTAGGCATATACACGAGGAAGGAGGGCACCGGGGGCCATACGTGGGACCCACGAGGCAGAGGCGCGCCCTAGGGGGGGCGCCCCCACCCTCGTGGGCACCACGTAAGCCCTACTCTGTGGTTCTCAAGTCTCCCGTGCGTGATTTTCTCCAAAAATATCTCTCCCGAAGGGTTCATTCCGTTTGGACTCCGTTTGATATCCCTTTTCTGTAAAACCCTGAAACAGGCAAAAAACCAGCACTCTGGACTGGGCCTTTGGGTTAGTAGGTTAGTCCCAAAAATAATATAAAAGAGTATGACAAAGCCCATTAAACATCCAAAACATCATAAATAATAGCATGGAAAAATAAAAAATTATAGATACGTTGGAGACGTATCAGTCAGCCATCACGACCTCATCCGCGCGTGCAGCCGCGATTTGCTTCTTGTTGGGAAATGTTGCATGGAAAACAAAAAATTTATATGCACACGCAAGATCTATACATGGAGATGCGTAGCTACGAGAGGGGGAGAGCATCTAAATACCCTTTTAGATCTCTAAGTAGAAGCGTTTATCAATGCGGTGGATGTAGTCGTACACATCCACTATCCATTCTGTCGGTGTACTAAGGTAGGGGTACCTCAGTACCCCAACTTGTGCACGGGCATTTGCAGCTTCCCGCGGCAGGATTTACCGCGTGCTCGCCGGAGACCTTCCTGCTCCCTATCAAACCATTCAAAAACAAAGTATACAAGACAGAAGATCGAGACCCCGGTAAGAGGAGCTTGCCGGGAAGGCCGTACCAGGCTCAAGATTACCTCACTAGCACAGGGCCCTGGCAAGAGGAGCTTGCCAGGAAGACTAGAAGATTCCATCATAGAAGACCCGGCGAGGGCCCGGGGAGCGACAAGCTTCAGAGCCCGACGAGCTCCCGGGCCCGGCAAGATCAAGGCCCCGGCAAGGTGCTTGCCGGGAGGGTTGCACTGTGTCCCTGCGCTCCAGCTCATCGGCCCACGCGTCGCCCTGGGGCCTATCCAGGGACGCGTGGCGGATGGCCGTGCAGCCTGGGGGACACGGTGGCACTCCACGGTGGTGGATCCATCGCCGTGGCAGACGGAGACGCAAGGGCGGGAGCTTTTGGGGTCGACGGCGACGGGCATTAAATGCCCTTGTCCCCCACTGTCAAAGTAGGTAGCGACCACTGTTCATGCACTGTAGCTCCACTGTTCCCGCACTGTTACAACTACCACCTCTTTTACGTTTTTACCCCTTTCTCCTACGTTGACACCTGTCGGTGATCCCTTGCACTATAAAAGGAGGCCCATGCACAACGTGGAGGGGGTTCGGAACCTAGATCACTCACACGCTCGGTGTAGTTGCTTCTTCAAGCTCTCGAGCTCTCCAACTCAATACACAACTAAGCAGGAGTAGGGTTTTACGCGTCTACCGCGGCCCGAACCTGGGTAAAACTGCCCGCGTGCTCGCTACGATCTGCTCTTCGTGCTCCCTCCGCCCTCGTACCGCACAGACAAGGGGCTCCGGTCCCATAGGTGTTCGTGGCGGACAGTTTCCCCCGACACATTCCAATCAAGCACCGAACGTACGACACCTCCATGTTCAATACACGTTTAGCTCGATGACGTCCTCGCCTTCTCGATCCAGCAAGAGGGGCGAAGTAGTAGATGAGTTCTGGCAACACGACGATGTGATGAAGGTGGTGATGAAACTATGTAGGATCGAAAGTATGTCTAGAGGGGGGGTGATTAGACTACTTGACGATATAAAAAATCTGCCTTTTGATCATGCAATGTTTTTGGCAGTTTCACAATTAAGATCAATTCAAGAATCACCCTACACATGCAATTCTAGAGTATAAGCAGCGGAAAGTAAATTGCACATGTAGTAAAGAGAGGTGGAGAAGATCAAACGCAGTTTGGTGACACGAAGATTTTTGTCGTGGTTCCGATAGGTGGTGCTATCGTACATCCACGTTGATGGAGACTTCAACCCACGGAGGGTAACGGCTGCGCGACTCCACGGAGGGCTCCACCCACGAAGGGTCCACGAAGAAGCAACCTTGTCTATTCCATCATGGCCTACGCCCACGGAGGACTAGCCTTACTCGGGGTAGATCTTCACGAAGTAGGCGATCTCCTTGCCCTTACAAACTTCTTGGTTCAACTCCACATCTCAAAGACGGAGGCTCCCAAGCGACACCTAACCAATCTAGGAGGCACCACCCTCCAAAAGGTAATAGATGTGGTTGATGATGATGAACTCCTTGCTCTTGTGCTTCAAATGATAATCTCCCCAACACTCAACTCTCCTCACTGATATGGCTGTGGTGGAAGAAAGGATTGAGTGGAAAGCAACTTGGGAAGGCTAGAAATCAAGTTTCATATGGTAGGAATGGAATGGCTTGATCTCAACACAAGGGTAGGTGGTTCTCTTCTCAGAAAGTGTGTGGTAGGAGTGGTAGACTTTCTGATGGCTCTCTCCTCACGAATGAAGAGGGGGTGGAGGGGTATATATAGCCTCCACACAAAATCCAACCGTTACACACATATTTGACCAATCTCGGTGAGACCGAAGTGAAAACTCGGTCAGACCGAAAGTTCAAATATAGTGAACGTTGGGATTTTCGGTGGGACCGAAAATACCATCTCGGTGTGTCCGATGTGAGTCAAAGGTAGGAACTTGCCATCTAGGTGGGACCGAAATTAACAACTCGGATATTCCGAAGTGATGTCAATTGGTTACAGAAGGTCGGCAGTCCAGTTTCGGTGAGACCGAAACTCAAAATCGGATGGACCGAGAAATTAGGGTTTGGAAGAATAACTGAGGTGGTTCATCTCGGTGGGACTGAGTTTGCAGAATCGGTTTGTCCGAGATTACTTATGAGTGTGTTAAGTAGTGAAAGGTGCTGATAGTTGAGGGAGCTAGATCACCAAGCACTTGAGCAACCAGATCATTAACACAACCTCATCCCCTTTTAATAGTATTGGCTTTTCCTATGGACTCAATGTGATCTTTGATCACTAAACCAAAAATAGAGTCTTGAGCTTTTGCCAATGCTTGTCTTAGCATTTTGAGGGGTCCACTTCTTCAGACATTTCCATACCCATATCATCGAACTTCTCTGAAATGATTCTCAAGTAAATATTAGTTCAATGATATATATGTTGTTATTAATTACCAAAACCACCCGGGGATTAGTTGCACTTTCAATCTCCCCCTTTTTGGTAATTGATGACAACATATAGATCAAAGCTTCGACAAAGGATATAATCAATGAATAATATCGTTGCTTTGAGAAGTATGTGATAAACAAGAGCTCCCCCTAAATTTGTGCATTATTTAAAATTTGCGTTTGAATGCAAATGCACAATCGATTAGGATTATGGGTCACTCTTCCATGTCACATACATCTTGGTGGAGCGCACAAAATGATAAGAATGAATAACATGCACTCAATCACCAAGACAAGAGTAAATAGCCATACAATAAGGAATAGCATATGATAAGCATTAAGCACACATTAAAGCATAGTATGACCAAGCACTCATTAAGGTAGCATCAAACGTAGTAGCAAGCACACTTAAAGTTTCGAAAGACCAAAAGAAACCAATGTATCTCAAAGAAACCGGCAAAAGAACGAAAGAGCACTCTCTCTCTCGAAGCCCTATGATCTATACAATTTCTCCCCCTTTGGCAACAAGTTACCAAAAAGTTCGAAAAAGGTATAGAGCTAAGCGTCACTGCGGGCTCTGCTGGCGGCTCCCGTCTGGGTAGATGTCGGTGTAGAGATAGTTGCATCGGCGAAGACTTCTGCTGATGTCTGCGCTGGAGGAGTGGATGCTGGAGCTGGAGCTGGTGCTGAAGTGGTAGCCCTGGAGTCAGTCACTGGGATAGCTGCAGATCTGGATCCTCTGGGAACCTGAGCAGTCTGGCGATGAGAGTCCTGGACTAGATCATCCTGCATGAGCTCTGCTCTCTCCTGCCTTGTTTCCTCCATGTCTGCCTCAAGCTTGTTGACGGACACCTGAATCTCTGTCAGCTTCACGTCCAGAGCGTGGATCTTGTCCTCAACAATCCTCTCTAGGCTCTCCTAAGATTGCTCAATGCTGGCCAGGCGTTGTTCAATCCTCTGGGTAGCTTCAAGAATCTGTTCTCCAAAGCTCTTTGGCTTAGCTGCTGCTGCTGCTGCCTCTTTGTCAGCTTTAGCTTTCTTCGCAGCTTCGATTTTGGCCTGTCCTTCAACTGAGGTAGGATCCTCTTCATCCATCACAACTACGTTGTCCTCATGCTCTGGCTGCAGTGGCAAGTGCTTCCTATCCAACATGAATTTGCCTGTGCCAAACTTGGCATTGATGAGCATCTGAATCTGCGGGGCAAACCCACACGACCTCTTCTGGTCAGCTGCAGTCCTCTTAATGGTCTCTACCATCAAGTCCATCACCTTGAAAGGTGCCTTCTCATCGAGAATGTGCAGCATGTTGATAGAATAGCCTTGAATCATGCGGTGGTCTCCAGACTTAGGCATCAATGTATGCCTCAGAATAGTGTTAGTGGTGGTCAGACCTGCCTGGAGATAGTACACTGAGCCAAGCTTCCACCCTTCCAAGTCAGCAGCGGGGATCTCCTTGTACATTTTCTTCATGGAATCATGACTCTTCTTAGGAATCCCATAGACATCAATGTCGTCCTCTCTCTGCACTGGAGCATTCAGAAGTTCTGCCCATTCTTCAACAGACGAAGAAAACCTTTGACCTTCAGTCATCCAGGTGATCTTGCCATCAGGATAGAAGTGGGCTGTGGCGTAGAACTGCATGATCATCTCGTCATTCCAAGCTGTCAGCTCTTGACCCACAAAATCAGCAACTCCACATGCAGTAAAGCTCTCATGCACATGGGGAAAGAAGTCTCGGTGCTCTTCACTGTCAATATACTTCCAGTCAACATACCTGGTGTCAGCAACAATGGGCTTCTTATCCATCAGCACGGTCTCATAGAAATCATGCTGCTCTCTGGTGTGGAATCTGGGGTCCACAGCAGTCCTTCTCCTCACGGCATATGGATCAGACTGTCTCCATAGCCTGAGACCTTTATCCTTCCTTGCCTTCATGTCCTCAGCTTGAGGATGAGCATCATTGTGGAGTGGCAACTTAGGACGGAGCTTAAGCAACACATGCTCTTCATCTGATTCAGACGGTGGCATCTCACCTTTGTTCTTCTCAGAAGCTGGAATGCTCCTGGTTGTTCTCTTGGGCTTGGCTGGAGCTGCCTTGGCTTGAGCAGGCTTCTTGGGCTTAGAGGAGGCTTGAGCCCGAATAGCATCACCCATGAACTTAGCTTTCTGAGGAGGAGGCTGGGGTGCATCTTCTTCTTCTTCTTCAGCAGCTGCATCAACTTGAGGTTCAGCATATACTACCCTCTTCCTCTTGGAAGTTTTCTTCACCTTACTTGGAGCTGGCTCTTCCAAGTTGAGCTTCTTTGCAACAGCTGACTGCTTTACTTTGCTTGTGCCTTTCCTTGTCTACTGCCCTTGGTGCTCTTTGGCAACCACATTCCTCTTTGGCTTGGAGGTAACTTCCTCAGCAACAAAGTCAGAGTCCTCATCATCAGAATTTCTCTTCTTCCTGGTTCTGGTGGCTGCAGGAGGCAAACCACTAGGGGTGCTTCTCTCACCATCATCACTGGAACTGCTAGCCTCGGGACTTGTATCTGCCTCTGGAATCTCAGCAAAAGGTGACTCAGACCTGTTCTGGCTGTCACTGACATCTGACATGGCTGACAACCTGTGAAAAGATAAGGTATAGGCAGAGTAGAAGAGTTATCACAACTGCAGAGGTTTTTGCAAAAAAAATGAGTTTAAAACTTAGTTTTGAGTTTTCACAGAATGTATTTCGGTCAAACCGATTTTAAGTTTCGGTGAATCCGAAGTGTATACAGAGGCCTACACACCACTTTCGGTCAGACCGAAGTGGGTTTCGGTCCTACCGATAACCTAGGGTTTCACTGAAACTAAGTTTCGGTCACACCGATTTGCACAACTCGGTTAGACCGAATGATGCAGTGCAATGGCCAGAGGCCAAATCGGTCATTCCGAGTTTCAAAATCGGCTTCACCGAGATGCGTTCCGTGGAAACCTAAACCTAAGAATTTCGCTCGAAACTAGAGGATCTGATCTAATGTATAGGGAATATCTCAAACGTGGATTGATTCATGGCAAGCCATTCGTGCAAGAGTCGGATGGGGAGCACGAAAGGGATCGGGACTCACCCTAACTTGGTGGAGTCCCTCTACGGCGGCAACGGCGCGGAGAGGATTACCGTTGATGGCGGCGGAGACCTGCGGCGAGGGCGCACAGGCGACGACGGCGACGATCCGTAGACCAGGGCGACGGCAGCAGGGGACTTGAGGGCGAACGGTTTGAAGAGTTAAATCGCGCGCAGCCCTCAGGTATATATAACCCCATGCTGTCGGTGGGACCGAGTTGAAAAACTCGGTGTCACCGAAATGTATAACTGCTATGCAGTTACGCATATCGGTCAGACCGAGATTTTGAACTCGGTTTCACCGAGATGAAACCTAGATCAGTCTAAGCGTTTCGGTTGGACCGAGATTGAGAAGCCGGTCAGACCGAAATGGACTTAGAAGGTTTTGGAAGTCAGCCTTAGACGGATCGGTGGCTCCGAGTGCTCCTCACTCGGAGGGTCCGAAAATGACTTGTTCAAAGTTGTGATATGAGCATGAATAGAATTTGAGACAAGAAAGCATAGATAGCTAGGGAAGGTGCTTAGGCATTCTTGTCCATCCATTTGGCCAGAAAAGAAAATCAAAACAATCAAAACAACAAATGGATGTCCTTGAATGGATAAAATCATGCATTCAACATGCTCACACAATAAGATAGCAACTGAAATATGTGTCAAACATGCACAACCAACACTCTAGCTACTAGCACACAATTTGTCGATGACTAGGTCATCTATATATGAGTATATTGACTTAGGAGCCAAATGAGAACATTTGATCATAGGTCATACTCATCGTTTAAGCGCAAGTGGGGTTACCACTTTTACATAAAGCGTTGATGTGTTCACATCATTTGGAGATGCTTTAGCTCAATTTTTTAGAGCAAAGCTCCCCCTAGATGTGAGAACCCCTTTTAAAGGGTCAAACTAACCTTGGGTTGTCGTAGAAGACTTCATGTAGATGTTGAAGATGTGGATGCTCAATGTTGATGTAGATCATCAAGATTTGGGAGCTATCCTTTGGATTGGGGCACTTTCAATACCTACATGGGTTAGTCCCTCAAGGAACAAACAAGAGTATCCATAGACATAGATTGAAGTTCACAAAAGATGATGTCCATGAAAGCAATGATTACCTTGTCCCTTGACTTACCAACAAGAGGGTTTGTGACTCCATGAACTAGTGCATGATGTGGAAGTTGATTGCACAAGTTCTTGCCAAAATGAATATGAGTGAAGTTTGTTGGCGGAGTCACCCTCAAGAACCTTCTAGTTCTTCTTCTTTGGGATCCACATCATCTTGATGGGAATCCTTGGTGTTGTAGTTGAGCTTGACGAAGTAGAACTTGATGTGTCCTTGGGAACCCACTTGACCATGGCTTGAGGTGCTTCAATGAATGCATCAATCTCCTCTTGAAGCTTGTCCTTGGCCTTTAGCTTGTGGTCTTGTGGTGGAAGGTCATCTTGAGCTTGTTCCATATTGGAAGAAGTAGGATCATACTTCTCCTTTTGTGAAACAAACTGTGGAGTAGGGTATTGACCTTCTTCCCACTCAACTCCTTCGGCGTTGAACTTTCGCTCAAAACCAATCCCTTGATTCTTCCGGTGTCTTCCTTGTTTGCGAACAATCTCCTCAAAGTTCTTGCTTCCGGCAAGACTCTTGTAGACACCTTTCTCTATGATTTCCTTCAATAAGCTATTTTCTTGCTCAAGTGTAACTTGGCTTGAAACATTGTTAGTGGAATCAAGAGAACTACTAGAAGCAACAATATTGGATTTAACATTGTTATTGTTACTACTAGAGGAAGAATTTTTCTTATGCTTGTCATGCTTAGTCTTAATAGGTGGCAAGAAATTAGACAAGAGAAGTCGTTTGGCAAGATATGAAGAACTCTTCTTTCGAAGATCGTCATTGATTGCTTTTTGAAACTCATGTTCTTGCTCTAGAGTGAGCTTCTCGAAGCGTAGCTTCTCATGAGATCTTAGGAGCTCTCTATGATCTTCTTGAGTTGTTTCATGAGCTAACTTAAGAGTGTTTAGTTCTTTAGTTAGACGCTCAATCTCCTTCATAGCATTGTCATTCGACTCTTCTCGACTATAAAGACTACTAGCATTTTCATCATTACTAAGCTCACTAGATTTATCATGCAAGAGCTCATCTTCACCAAGCAAGTCATCCTCATCACTATCAAAGTCAATGAATTCAGGGTGTGTTACCTTGGGGCCTTTAGCCATGAAGCATCTTCCAATTCCCTCATTTGGTGAATCAAATAAGTCGTAGGAGTTGGAGTTGGAGGATACGAGTGCAAGTCCGGCAACACCTTCATCTTGACTATAGTCGGAGTCGGAGTGATAGCTTCCATCGGATTGATTGTCGGAGTCGGAGCCGGAGACCCATTCACCTACATGAGCTTGATGTCTTCTTCTTGTGTAGCTCCTTGATGACTTGTCTTTCCTCTTCGAATCCTTGCTTCTCCGAGAGGGTCTTCGTTCATAACGATCATCTCTACTCCTTCTCTCTCTCCGAGGTGACTCATCTCTTGCTCTTCTTCTTGGATATTCTTCTCTTCTCTTGTGGGGAGCCGTACACTCATTTGAGAAGTGTCCGGGTCTTCCACAATTGTAGCAGTTTCGATCACGACTAGAAGATCTCTTTTCATCATATGATCTAGTCTTTGAGCTTCTTTCTTTGCCTCTATTCTTGTAGAACTTGTTGAAGTTCTTGACCATTAGGCTTATCTCTTCATTGGAAATTAGCTTGTCACTTGAGGTAGTAGGAGCATCACTTGTAGCTTTGTAAGCACCGCTTGACTTATTGTGAAGCTCTTCCTTATCCTTAAGTGTCATCTCATGAGCAACAATTCTTCCATTGACTTCAGTTGGCTTGAGAGTCTTGTAGTTTGGCATCATTTGGATCAAAGTGCACACGGTGTCATACTTTCCATCCAAAGCTCTGAGAATCTTCTTAATGATGAATCGGTCGGTCATTTCTTCGCTTCCTAAGCCGGCAATCTCATTTGTGATGAGAGCAAGCCTAGAGTACATTTCAGCGACTCCTTCACCATCCTTCATCTTGAACTTGTCAAGTTGACCTTGAAGAATATCTAGCTTTGATTCCTTCACAGATTCAGTACCTTCGTGCATTTCAACCAAAGTATCCCAAATCTCTTTAGCATTCTCAAGACGGCTGATTTTGTTGAACTCCTCGGGACACAAAGCATTGAAGAGAATGTCACAAGCTTGAGCATTGTTTTGCAACATCCGTAACTCTTCCGGTGTAGCTTCGCGATCCGGAACTTTTCCTTCTTCGAAGAAATCACCTTGCATACCAACACAAATAATGCCCCATGCGGCTGGGTTATGCCCAAGAATATGCATTTTCATTTTATGCTTCCAACTAGCAAAATTTGTACCATCAAAGTAAGGACCTCTACGATAATTACCCTCACTAGACGCCATACTCTCCTAGGTTGTGAAACCAAGCTTATGGAGTCCAATGCAATGGAAACCAAAACAATGGAGACCAAAGCTCTGATACCACTTGTAGGATCGAAAGTATGTCTAGAGGGGGGGTGATTAGACTACTTGACGATATAAAAAATCTGCCTTTTGATCATGCAATGTTTTTGGCAGTTTCACAATTAAGATCAATTCAAGAATCACCCTACACATGCAATTCTAGAGTATAAGCAGCGGAAAGTAAATTGCACATGTAGTAAAGAGAGGTGGAGAAGATCAAACGCAGTTTGGTGACACGAAGATTTTTGTCGTGGTTCCGATAGGTGGTGCTATCGTACATCCACGTTGATGGAGACTTCAACCCACGGAGGGTAACGGCTGCGCGAGTCCACGGAGGGCTCCACCCACGAAGGGTCCACGAAGAAGCAACCTTGTCTATTCCATCATGGCCTACGCCCATGGAGGACTAGCCTTACTCGGGGTAGATCTTCACGAAGTAGGCGATCTCCTTGCCCTTACAAACTTCTTGGTTCAACTCCACATCTCAAAGACGGAGGCTCCCAAGCGACACCTAACCAATCTAGGAGGCACCACCCTCCAAAAGGTAATAGATGTGGTTGATGATGATGAACTCCTTGCTCTTGTGCTTCAAATGATAATCTCCCCAACACTCAACTCTCCTCACTGATATGGCTGTGGTGGAAGAAAGGATTGAGTGGAAAGCAACTTGGGAAGGCTAGAAATCAAGTTTCATATGGTAGGAATGGAATGGCTTGATCTCAACACAAGGGTAGGTGGTTCTCTTCTCAGAAAGTGTGTGGTAGGAGTGGTAGACTTTCTGATGGCTCTCTCCACGAATGAAGAGGGGGTGGAGGGGTATATATAGCCTCCACACAAAATCCAACCGTTACACACATAATTGAGCCATCTCGGTGAGACCGAAGTGAAAACTCGGTCAGACCGAAAGTTCAAATATAGTGAACGTTGGGATTTTCGGTGGGACCGAAAATACCATCTCGGTGTGTCCGAAGTGAGTCAAAGGTAGGAGCTTGCCATCTCGGTGGGACCAAAATTAACAACTCGGATATTCCGAAGTGATGTCAATTGGTTATAGAAGGTTGGCAGTCCAGTTTCGGTGAGACCGAAACTCAAAATCGGATGGACCGAGAAATTATGGTTTGGAAGAATAACTGAGGTGGTTCATCTCGGTGGGACTGAGTTTGCAGAATCGATTTGTCCGAGATTACTTATGAGTGTGTTAAGTAGTGAAAGGTGCTGATAGTTGAGGGAGCTAGATCACCAAGCACTTGAGCAACCAGATCATTAACACAACCTCATCCCCTTTTAATAGTATTGGCTTTTCCTATGGACTCAATGTGATCTTTGATCACTAAACCAAAAATAGAGTCTTGAGCTTTTGCCAATGCTTGTCTTAGCATTTTGAGGGGTCCACTTCTTCAGACATTTCCATACCCATATCATCGAACTTCTCTGAAATGATTCTCAAGTAAATATTAGTTCAATGATATATATGTTGTTATTAATTACCAAAACCACCCGGGGATTAGTTGCACTTTCAAACTATTTCTGCAGGGCTTCGCCAAGCACAGTGGATCTAGACCAGAGGAGGAACTAGAAGGTTAGCCTAGCTCTAATTAGTCAACTAGGACCAACTAGAACTAGAAGAACTAGAGGAGGCTCCAAAACTTGTGTTCTAGGGCCTAGCCCTGCTCCTCAATCTATATGTTGAGTCTGGGGTTGTAACTTGGGGAGAGGCCCTCCCCAAAGTCGGTCCGGAACGCAAAGAAGAGTCCTTCTCGGAATCCAGTACCAGCCGACATGGTCTTCGGCGTCTGGCCCAGACGCCATGGTCCTCGACGTCTGGCCAAGGGCCAGATGCCAGGGTCCTTGGCGTCTGGTCCCTGACCTCTACAAAACTTCCTTTTGCACCGACCTAAAGCCCAGTGGGCCTTACCCCTTGTCCCAACCAACCGTCCGGTGATCTGATAATTATCCGGTGTATTCTGAAACTCTTTTGAAGACCGAATACTATCATCCTATATATCAATATTTACCTCCCGACCATTCTGGAGCTTCTCGTTATGTCCGTGATCTTATCTGGGACTCCGAACAATATTCGGTCACTAACATACATAACTCATGTAATATTATATCGTCAACGAACGTTAACCGTGCAGACCCTATGGGTTCGAGAATGATGTAGGCATGAACGAGACGCTTCTCCGATCAATAACCAATAGCGGGACCTGGATGCCCATATTGGTTCCTGCATATTCTACGAAGATCTTCATTGGTCAAACCCATACATAGTTCCCTTTATCCGTCGGTATGTTACTTGCCCGAGATTCGATCTTCGGTATCTCCATACCTAGTTCAATCTCGTTACCGGCAAGTCTCTTTACTCGTTCCGTAATACATCATCTTGTAACTAACTCCTTAGTCACTTTGCTTGCAAGCTTCTTGTGATGTTGTATTACCGAGAGGGCCTAGAGATAACTTTCCATCACATGGAGTGAAAAATCCCAATCTTGATTATTGCCAACTCAACAGACACCTTCGGAAATACCTGTAGAGCACCTTTATGATCACCCAATTACGAAGTGACATTTTGATACACACAAGGCATTCCTCCGGAGTCCAGGATTTGCACGATCTCATGGTCGAAGGAACATGTGTTTGACATTAAGAAAGCAGTAGCAATAAACTGAACGATCATATGTTATGCTAACGAATGGGTCTTGTCCATCACATCATTCTCCTAATGATGTTATCACGCTATCAAAAGACAACTCGTATCTATGGTCAGGAAACCTTAACCATCTTAACTAGTCTTGTAGAGACTCACTAGGGACCCGGTATTTGTTTATGTATTCACACATGTATTTAAGTTTCCGATCAATACAATTATAGCATGAATAATAAACCTTTATCACGATTAAGGAAATATAATAATAACCACTTTATTATTGCCTCTAGGGCATATTTCCAACACTTCTGCGCTGCCAGATGCTCCTGAGCTCCTCGCTATACAGCATGCAAAATGGTTGTGTGCGGCGCTTAATTGGAGGAACGGGCAGTGGTTTGGGCGGAAGGTGTCGTGCCGTCGGTTGAGGCATGTGGGATCGAGAAGGAGGAGGAAGATGGTGTGGGTGTAGATTACCTGACCATATCGACGAGGCCGTGTAGCAAGAAGAAGGGTCGCCGGCGAGGAGGCGGCGCTGCCAGTTGCTACTTCTCGAGCTTGCGTTGTATTCCCTCGAAGAGGAAAGGGTGATGCAGCACAATAGCGTAAGTATTTCCCTCAGTTTTTGAGAACCAAGGTATCAATCCAGTACGAGACCACGCGCGAGTCCCTCACACCTGCACAAACAAATAAGAACTTCGCAGCCAACGCGATAAGGGGTCATCAATCCATTTACGGTCACTTACGAAAGTGAGATATGATAGATAGGATATTTTGATATTTTTGGTATTTTTGGATATAAGAACAGAAAGTAAAAACAGTAAAGTAAAGTAGATTGTAGATTGACATGTTGAGAATAGACCCGGGGGCAATAGGTTCCACTAGTGGCTTCTCTCATGATGGCGGAATTCTACGTTGGGTGAACAAATTACTGTCGAGCAATGGATAGAAAAGCGAATAATTATGAGAATATCTAGGCATGATCATTATATATAGGCATCACATCCGTGACAAGTAGACCGAAACGATTCTGCATCTACTACTATTACTCCACACATCGACCGCTATCCAGCATGCATCTAGAGTATTAAGTTCTTAAGAAGAGAGTAATGCTTTAAGTAAGATGACATGATGTAGAGGGATAAAGTCAAGCAATATGATATAAACCCCATCTTTTTATCGTCGATGGCAACAATACAATACGTGCCTTGCTGCCCCTGCTGTCACTAGGAAAGGACACCGCAAGATTGAACCCAAAGCCAAGCACTTCTCCCATTGCAAGAACTATAGATCTAGTAGGCCAAACCAAGCCGATAATGCGAAGAGACTTGCAAGGATATTATAATCATACATAAAAGAATTTAGAAAAGAACCAAATATTTCTCATAGATAATCTTGATCATAAACCCACAATTCATCGGATCTCGACAAACACACCGCAAAAAGATTACATCGAATAGATCTCCTCGAAGATCGAGGAGAACTTGGTATTGAGATCCAAAAAGAGAGAAGAAGCCATCTAGGTACTAATTATGGACCCGAAGGTCTGTGGTAAACTACTCACAACTCATGGTGAGGCGATGGTGTTGATGTAGAAGCACTCCATGGAAGATGCCCCCTCCGGCGGAGCTCCGAAACATGCCCCAAGATGGGATCTCACGGGAACAGAAGGTTGCGGCGGTGGAATTAGGGTTTTCTCTGTTGCATCGATGTTTTTAGGGCATATGGTATATATAGGAGGAAGGAGGGCATCGGGGGAGCTAGAGGGGGCCCACGAGGGTGGGGTCGCGCCCTATAGGAGGGGGCGCGTCCTGGACCCTCGTGGCCGCCTCCTTCATTCCCTCGCGTGTACTCCAAGTCTTCTGTGTTGATATTGTTCCAAAAATAACTCTCGCGAAGGTTTCATTCCGTTTGTACTCCATTTGGTATTCCTTTTCTGCGAAACCCTAAAATAGGCAAAAAAAACAGCAATCTGCACTGGGCCTTTGGGTTAGTAGGTTAGTCCCAAAAATAATATAATAGTGTATAATAAAGCCCATTAAACATCCAAAACATCATATATAATAGCATGTAACAATAAAAAATTATAGATACGTTGGAGACGTATCATGCATCCCCAAGTTTATTCCTGCTCGTCCTCGAGTAGGTAAATGGTAAAAACAAAAAATTTTATGTGGAATGCTAACCACATAATTTTCAATGTAATTTCTTTATTGTGGCATGAATGTTCAGATCCGGAAGATTCATGACAAAAGTCTATATTTACATAAGAAATAATAATACTTCAAGCATACTAACAAACAAACCATGTCTTCTCAAAATAACATGGCCAAAGAAAGTTATCCCTACAAAATCATATAGTCTAGCTATGCTCCCTCTTCATCACACAAAATATTCATATCATGCACAACCCCGATTTCAGCCAAGCAATTGTTTTCATACTCAATTTTTTAAACCTTTCAACTTTCACGCAATACATGAGCGTGAGCCATGGATATAGCACTATAGGTGGAATAGAGTGGTGGTTGTGGAGAAGACAAAAAGGAGGAAGATAGTCTCACATCAACTAGGCGTATCAATGGGCTATGGAGATGCCCATCAATAGATATCAATGTGAGTGAGTAGGGGTTGCCATGCAACGGATGCACCAGAGCTATAAGTGTATGAAAGCTCAACAAAAGAAACTAAGTGGGTGTGCATCCAACTTGCTTGCTCATGAAGACCTAGGGAATTTGAGGAAACCCATTGTTGTAATATACAAGCCAAGTTCTATAATTAAAATTCCCACTAGTATATGAAAGTGTAAACAAGAGACTCTCTATCATGAAGATCATGGTGCTACTTTGAAGCACAAGTGTGGAAAAGGATAGTAGCATTGTCCCTTGTCTCTTTTCTCTCATTTTTTTGGAGGGGCTTTCTCTTTTTTTAGCCCCTCTCTATTTTTTTGGGCCATCTTTTTTTTATTTGGCCTTTCCTCACATGGGACAGTGCTCTAATAATGAAGATCATCACACTTTTATTGACTTACAACTCAAAGATTACAACTTGATAGCTAGAACAAAGTATGACTCTAAGTGAATGCCTCTGGCGATGTGCCGGGATGTGCAATGAATCAAGAGTGACATGTATGAAAAATTATGCATGGTGGCCTAGCCACAAATACGATGTCAACTACACGATCATGCATGGAAATATGACAATATGAAGCGTGTGATATGAACGGAACAGTGGAAAGTTGCATGGCAATATATCTCGCAATGGCTATGGAAATGCCATGATAGGTAGATATGGTGGCTCTTTTGAGGAAGGTGTATGGTGGGTGTATGGTACCGACGAAAGTTGCGCGGTACAAGAGAGGCTAGCAATGGTGGAAGGGTGAGAATGCTATAATCCATGGACTCAACATTAGTCATAAAGAACTCATATAGTTATTGCAAAAATTTACGAGTTATCAAAACAAAGTAGTCAACGCATGCTCCTCGGGGGGAGGTTGGTAGGAGTTAACCATCGCACGCCCCCGACCTCCACACAAAGGATGACACTCAACAAATACCTCATGCTCTAACTTCGTCACATAGCGGTTCACCATACGTGCATGCTACGGGAATCACAAACTTTAACACAAGTATTTATCAAATTCATAATTACTCCACTAGCATGACTTTAATATCACCATCCTCATATCTCAAAGCAATCATCAAGTATCAAACTTCTCATCATATTCAATGCACTTTGTATGAAAGTTTTTACTACATTCATCTTGGATGCCTATCATATTAGGACTAGTTTTATAACCAAAGCACATTACCATGCTGTTCTAAAAGAATCTCAAAAGTATATAAGTGAAGCATGAGAGATCAACAATTTCTACAAAATAAAATCACCACCATGTTCTAAAAGATGTAAGTGAAGCACTAGAGCAAAACTATTTAGCTTAAAAGATATGAGTGAAGCACATAGAGTATTCTAACAAATTCTAGACCATATTTATCTCTCTCAAAAAGGTGTGTCCAGAAAGGATGATTGTGGCAAACTAACAAGCAAAGACTCAAATCATACATGACGCTCCAAGCAAAACACATATCATGTGGTGAATAAAAATATAGTCCCGAGTATAGTTACCGATAAATGAAGACAAAAGAGGGGATGCCTTCCCGGGGCATCCCCAAGCTTAGGCTTTTGGTTGTCCTTGAATTTTACCTTGGGGTGCCTTGGGCATCCCCAAGCTTAGGCTCTTGCCACTCTTTGATCCACGGTCCATCAAAGCCATACTCAAAACTTGAAAACTTCACAACACAAAACTTAGCCAAAAATCTCGTGAGCTCCGTTAGTATAAGAAAACAAACCACCACTCAAAGGTACTGTAATGAACTCATTCTTTGTTTATATTGGTGTTAAACCTACTGTATTCCAACTTCTCTATGATTCATACCTCCCAATACTACTCATAGATTCATCAAAATAAGCAAACAACACACGAAAAATAGAATCTGTCAAAAACAGAACAGTTTGTAGTAATCTGTAACTTTCAAATACTTCTGTAACTCCAAAAAAATTGAAATAAATTGGTAAACGTGAGGAATTTGTCTGTAATCATCTGCAAAAAGAATCAACTAAATAGCACTCTCGAGTAAAATCTGGTGACTATTCTCATGAGCGCTAACGTTTCTGTTTTTTACAGCAAGATCATATAAACTTCACACAAGTCTTCCCAAAGGTTCTACTTGGCACAAACACTAATTAAAACACAAAACCACATCTAAACAGAAGCTAGATGTAATATTTATTCCTAAACAGAAGCAAAAACAAAGAAAATAAAATTGGGTTGCCTCCCAACAAGCTCTTTCTTTATAGCCATTACGATATGCTTGAGAAATCAATGATGCTCACATGAAAGATAAAAGTTGAAGCACAAAGAGAGCATCATATAGCATGTGAAAATCACATCTAAGTCTAACATACATCCTATGCATAGGCATTTTATAGGAAAACAAATTAGCAAGACAAGCAAGATCTAGCATATGCAAGGAAAATGAAAGAAACAATAGCAATCTCAACATAACGAGAGGTAATTTAGTAACATGGAAATTTCTACAACCATATTTTCCTCTCTCATAATAATTACATGTAGGATCATAAGAAAATTCAACAATATAGTTATCACAAAACATATTCTCAACACGATCCACATGCATACGAAGTTGACACTCTTCCAAAATAGTGGGATTAACATTAACTAAAGTCATGACCTCTCCAAACCCACTTTTATCAAAAAAGTCATAAGATTGATCATACTCCAAATATGTGGGATCTAAAGTTGACACTCTTCCAAACCCACTTTCAATATTATTGCAAACATTATTATCAATCTCACATTCATCATGGGAATTAAATCGATTTTCAAGATCGTAAGAAGTATCACCCCAATCATGATCATTGAAACAAGAAGTGGCCATAGCAAAACAAGCATCCCCAAGCATAGCGTTTTGCATATCATTAACACAATTAAAATCAATAGAATTTATAATAACATCGTTGCAATCATGCTTTTTACTCAAAGAGCTGTCGTGAATCACTTTATAATTTTCTTTCAATACTTCATCACAATTTTCGGACTCACAAATTTCAAGCAAAACCTCATAAAGATAATCTAGTGCACGCAACTCACTAGCAATTGGTTCATCATAATTTGATCTCTTAAAAAGATTGGCAAGTGGATGAGGATCCATAATTTAGCAAGCGAAGATGCAAGCTGATAGAGGGCACATAGCAACACAAGCAAACAGAAAGGCAAACGGAAAAATGGCGAATAAAATGGCAAAGGTGGAGTGGGGGAGAGGAAAACGAGAGGCAAAAAATGTAGTGCGAAGGATAAGGGTTTGTGATAGGTACTTGGTATATGACTTTTGCGTAAGCCTCCCCAGCAACGGTGCCAGAAATTCTTCTTGCTACTTCTCGAGCTTGCGTTGTTTTCCCTCGAAGAGGAAAGGGTGATGCAGCACAGTAGCATAAGTATTTCCCTCAGTTTTTGAGAACCAAGGTATCAATCCAGTAGGAGACCACGCGCGAGTCCCTCGCACCTGCACAAACAAATAAGAACTTCGCAGCCAACGCGATAAGGGGTTGTCAATCCCTTTACGGTCACTTACGAAAGTGAGATCTGATAGATAGGATAGTTTGATATTTTTGGTATTTTTGGATATAAGAACATAAAGTAAAAATAGTAAAGTAATGTAGATTGTAGATTGATATGTTGAGAATAGACCCGGAGGCCATAGGTCTCACTAGTGGCTTCTCTCATGATAGCAGTATTCTACGGTGGGTGAACAAATTACTGTCGAGCAATTGATAGAAAAGCGAATAATTATGAGAATATCTAGGCATGATCATTATATAGGCATCACGTCCGTGACAAGTAGACCGAAATGATTCGGCATCTACTACTATTACTCCAAACATTGACCGCTATCCAGCATGCATCTAGAGTATTAAGTTCATAAGAATAGAGTAATGCTTTAAGTAAGATGACATGATGTAGAGGGATAAACTCAAGCAATATGATATAAACCCCATCTTTTTATCCTCGATGGCAACAATACAATACGTGCCTTGCTGCCCCTGCTGTCACTGGGAAAGGACACCGCAAGATTGAACCCAAAGCCAAGCACTTCTCCCATTGCAAGAACTATAGATCTAGTAGGCCAAACCAAACCGATAATTCGAAGAGACTTGCAAGGATATTATAATCATACATAAAATAATTTAGAAAAGAACCAAATATTTCTCATAGACAATCTTGATCATAAACCCACAATTCATCGGATCTCGATAAACACACCGCAAAAAGATTACATCGAATAGATCTCCTCGAAGACCGAGGAGAACTTGGTATTGAGATCCAAAAGGAGAGAAGAAGCCATCTAGGTACTAACTATGGACACGAAGGTCTGTGGTAAACTACTCACAACTCATGGTGAGGAGATGGTGTTGATGTAGAAGCACTCTGTGGAAGATCCCCCCTCCGGCGGACTCCGGAACATGCCCCAAGATGGGATCTCACAGGAACAGAAGGTTGCGGCGGTGGAATTAGGGTTTTCTCTGTTGCCTCAATGTTTTCACGGTATATGGGTATATATAGGAGGAAGAAGGGCATCGGGGGAGCCAGAGGGGGCCCACGAGGGTAGGGGGCGCGCCCTGGACCCTCGTGGCCGCCTCCTTCGTTCCCTTGTGTGTACTCCAAGTCTTCTGTGTTGATATTGTTCCAAAAATAACTCTCGCGAAGGTTTCATTCCGTTTGGACTCCGTTTGATATTCCTTTTCTGCGAAACCCTGAAATAGGCAAAAAAACAAATCTGCGCTGGGCCTTTGGGTTAGTAGGTTAGTCCCAAAAATAATATAAAAGTGTATAATAAAGCCCATTAAATATCCAAAACATCATATATAATAGCATGGAACAATAAAAAATTATAGATACGTTGGAAACGTATCACCAGTATGAAGGAAATATGCCCTAGAGGCAATAATAAAGTTGTATTAATATTTCCTTATATCATGATAAATGTTTATTATTCATGCTAGAATTGTATTAACCGGAAACTTAGTACATGTGTGAATACATAGACAAAACAGAGTGTCCCTAGTATGCCTCTACTAAACTAGCTCATTGATCAAAGATGGTTATGTTTCCTAACCATAGACATGAGTTGTCATTTGATCAACGGGATCACATCATTAGGAGAATGATGTGATGGACAAGACCCATCCGCTAGCTTAGCACTATGATCGTTTAGTTTTACTGCTATTGCTTTCTTCATGACTTATACATGTTCCTATGACTATGAGATTATGCAACCCCCGAATACCGTAGGAACACCTTGTGTGCTATCAAACGTCACAACGTAACTGGGTGATCATAAAGATGCTCTACAGGTGTCTCCAAAAGTGTTCGTGGTGTTGGCATAGATCAAGACTAGGATTTGTCGCTCCGAGTGTCGGAGAGGTATCTCTGGGCCCTCTCGGTAATGCACATCATAATAAGCCTTGCAAGCAAAAGACTAATGAGTTAGTCACAAGATGATGTATTACGGAACGAGTAAAGAGACTTGTCGGTAACGAGATTGAACTAGGTATAGAGATACCGACGATCGAATCTCAGGCAAGTAACATACCAATGACAAAAGGAACAACGTATGTTGTTATGCGGTTTGACCGATAAAGATCTTCGTAGAATATGTAGGAGCCAATATGAGCATCCAGGTTCCGCTATTGGTTATTGACCGGAGATGAGTCTCGGTCATGTCTACATAGTTCTCGAACCCGTAGGGTCTGCACGCTTAACGTTTGATGACGATCGGTATTATGAGTTTATGAGTTTTGATGTACCGAAGGAGTTCGGAGTCCCGGATGAGACCGAGCACATGACGAGGAGTCTCGAAATGGTCGAGACGTAAAGATCGATATATTGGACGACTATATTCGGACATCGGAAAGGTTCCGAGTGATTCGGGTATTTTTCGGAGTATATGGGCCTTATTGGGCCATACGGGAATAGAGGAGAAAGGCCAAAAGGAAGGAGGCGCGCCCCCCCCCCCCTCTGGTCCGAATTGGACAAGGGGTGCAGCCCCCTTTTCCTTCTCCCTCTCCACCTCTTTCCTTCTCTCCTAATCCGGAAAGGAAAGGGGAATCCTACTAGGACTTGGGAGTCCTAGTAGGACTCCCCACACTTGGCGCGCCCCTTCTAGGGCCGGCCTCTCTCTTGCTCCTTTATA
Organism: Secale cereale; assembly: GCA_902687465.1. Taxonomy (NCBI): domain Eukaryota; kingdom Viridiplantae; phylum Streptophyta; class Magnoliopsida; order Poales; family Poaceae; genus Secale; species Secale cereale. The sequence continues at coordinate 409,083,566 of LR738713.1, forward strand.
TACGGGGGCACGGGGGCACCCTAGGACACACAAGTTGAATTGTTTTAGCCGTGTGCGGTGCCCCTCTCCACAGAAACACACCTCGGTCATACCGTTGTAGTGCTAAGGCGAAGCCCTGCGCCGGTAGATACATCATATATGTCACCACGCCGTCGTGCTGGCGAAACTCTCCTGTGAAGCTCAACTGGATCAAGAGCTCGTGGGACGTCATCAAGCTGAACGTGTGCTGAACGCGGAGGTGTCGTACGTTCGGTGCTTGATCGGTTGGATCGCGAAGAAGTTCGACTACATCAACCGCGTCACTTGACGCTTCTGCTCCCGGTCTACGAGGGTACGTAGACACACTCTCCCCCTCGTTGCTATGCATCTAGTAGATAGATCTTGCGTGATCATAGGAAAATTTTGAAAATACTACGTTTCCCAATAGTGGCATCATGAGCCAGGTCTATGCGTAGATGATATGCACGAGTAGAACACAATGAGTTGTGGGCGATACTAGTCATACTGCTTACGAGCATGTCATACTTTGCTTCCGCGGTATTGTGAGATGAAGCGGCCCGGACCGACATTACGCGTACGCTTACGCGAGACTGGTTTCACCGTTATGAGCACTCATTGCTTAAAGGTGACTGGCGGGTGTCTGTCTCTCTCACTTTAGCTGAATCAAGTGTGGCTACGCCCGGTCCTTGTGAAGGTTAAAACAGCACATACTTGACAAAACATCGTTGTGGTTTTGTATGCGTAGGTAAGAACGGTTCTTGCTAAGCCCATAGCAGCCACGTAAAACTTGCAACAACAAAGTAGAGGACGTCTAACTTGTTTTTGCAGGGCATGTTGTGATGTGATATGGTCAAGACATGATGAGATATACAGTTTTGTATGAGATGATCATGTTTTGTAAAGTTATCGGCAACTGGCAGGAGCCATATGGTTGTCGCTTTATTGTATGAAATGCAATCGCCATGTAATTGCTTTACTTTATCACTAAGCGGTAGCGATAGTCGTAGAAGCAATAGTTGGCGAGACGACAATGATGCTACGATGGAGATCAAGGTGTCGCGCCGGTGACGAAGGTGATCATGATGGTGCTTTGGAGATGGAGATCAAAAGCACAAGATGATGATGGCCATATCATGTCACATATTTTGATTGCATGTGATGTTTATCTTATTATGCTTCTTATTTTGCTTAGTTCGACGGTAGCATTATAAGATGATCCCTTACTAAAGTTCAAGGTATAAGTGTTCTCCCTGAGTATGCACCGTTGTGAAAGTTCGTCGTGCCGAGACACCATGTGATGATCGGGTGTGATAAGCTCTACGTTCAAATACAACGGGTGTAAGCTAGTTTTGCACACGCAGAATACTCGGGTTAAACTTGACGAGCCTAGCATATGCAGATATGGCCTCGGAACACTGGAGACCGAAAGGTCGAGCGTGAATCATATAGTAGATATGATCAACATAAGATGTTCACCATTGAAACTACTCCATCTCACGTGATGATCGGACATGGTTTAGTTGATTTGGATCACGTGATCATTTAGATGACTAGAGGGATGTCTATCTAAGTGGGAGTTCTTAAGTAATATGATTAAATTGAACTTTAATTTATCATGAACTTAGTCCTCGTAGTATTAGCATATCTATGTTGTAGATCAATAGCTCACGATGTTGCTCCCCATTTATTTTTTATATGTTCCTAGAGAAAACTAAGTTGAAAGATGTTAGTAGCAATGATGCAGAATTGTTCCGTGATCTGAGGATTATCCTCATTGCTGCATAGAGAATTATGTCCTTGATGCACCGCTAGGTGACAGACCTATTGCAGGAGCAGATGTAGACGTTATGAACGTTTTGACAAAAGCTCGGTATGATGACTACTTGATAGTTTAAGTGCACCATGCTTTACGGCTTAGAACCGGGACTTCAAAAATGTTTTGAACGCCACGGAGCATATAAGATGTTCCAAGAGTTGAAATTAGTATTTCATACTCATGCCCGTGTCGAGAGGTATAAGACTTCTGACAGTACTTTGCCTACAAGATGGAGGAGAATAGCTCAACCAGTGAGCATGTGCTCAGACTGTCTGGGTACTACAATTACTTGAATCAAGTGGGAGTTAATCTTCCAGATAAGATAGTAATTGACAAAGTTCTCTAGTCACTATCACCAAGTTAGTAGAACTTCGTGATGAACTATAATATGCAAGGGATGATGAAAGGAATTCCCGAGCTCTTCGCAATGCTGAAGTCGGCGAAGGTAGAAATCATGAAAAAGCATCAAGTGTTGATGGTTAACAAGACCACTTGTTTCAAGTAAAAGGCAAAGGGATAGAAGGGGAACTTCAAGAAGAATGACAAGAAAGTTGTCACTCCCGTGAAGAAACCCAAAGGTAAAACTCAAGCCTGAAACTAAGTGCTTCTACTGCAAAGGAAATGGTCACTGGAAGTGGAACTGCCCTAGATACTTGGCAGATAAGAAGGATGGCAAAGTGAACAAATGTATATTTTGATATACAGATTATTGATGTGTACTTTACTAGTGTTCATAGCAACCCCTGGGTATTTGTACCGGTTCAGTTCCTAAAATTAGTAACTCGAAACGAGAATTGCAGAATGAACAGAGACTAGTTAAAGGTGAAGTGACGATGTGTGTTGGAAGTGGTTCCAAGATTGATATGATCATCATCGCACACTCCCTATACTTTCGGGATTAGTGTAAAACCTAAATAAATGTTATTTGGCATTTGCGTTGAGCATGAATATGATTTGATCATATTTGTTGCAATACGGTTATTCATTTAAAGTCATAGAATAATTGTTATTATGTTTACATGAATAAAACCTTCGATGGTCATACACCCAATGAAAATAGTTTGTTGGATCTCGATCGTGGTGATACACATATTCATAATATTGAAGCCAAAAGATGCAAGGTTAATAATGATAGTGCAACTTATTTGTGGCACTGCCGTTTAGGTCATAATGGTGTAAAGCGCATGAAGAAACTTCATAGTGATGGACTTTTGGAATCACTTGATTATGAATCACTTGGTGCTTGCGAACCATCCCTCATGGGCAAGATGACTAAAACTCCGTTCTCCGGAACAATGGAGCGAGCAACAGATTTGTTGGAGATCATACATACAGATGTATGTGGGCCAATGAGTGTTGAAGCTCGCGGCGGGTACCGTTATTTTCTGACCTTCACTGATGATTTGAGCAGATATGGGTATATCTACTTAATGAAGCACAAGTCTGAAACATTTGAAAAGTTCAAAGAATTTTAGAGTGAAGTGGAGAATCATCGTAACAAGAAAATAAGAGTTTCTACGATATGATCGTAGAGGTAAAATATTTGAGTTAGCGAGTTTGGCCTTCAGTAAAAACAATGTGAAATAGTTTCACTACTCACGCCACCTGGAACACCACAGTGTAATGGTGTGTCCGAACGTCATAACCGTACTTTATTAGATATGGTGCGATCGATGATGTCTCTTACCGATCTACCACTATCGCTTTTGGGGTTATGCATTAGAGACAGCTACATTCACGTTAAATAGGGCACCATCTAAATCCGTGGAGATGACATCGTATGAACTGTGGTTTGACGAGAAACCTAAGCTGTCATTTCTTTAAGTTTGGGACTGCGATGCTTATGTGAAAAAGTTTCAACATGATAAGCTCGAACCCAAATCGGAGAAGTAAATCTTCATAGGATACCCAAAAGAAACTGTTGGGTACACCTTCTATCACAGATCCGAAGGCAAGGTCTTTGTTGCTAAGAGTGGATCCTTTCTAGAGAAGGAGTTTCTCTCGAAAGAAGTGAGTGGGAGAAAAGTAGAACTTGATGAGGTAATTGTACCTTCTCCCGAATTGGAAAGTGGAACATCACAGAAACTAGTTCCAGTGATTCCCACACCAATTAGTGAGGAAGCTAATGATGATGATCATGAAACTTCAGATCAAGTTTCTGCTGAACTTCGTAGATCAACCAGAGTTCGTTCCGCATCAGAGTGGTACGGCAACCCGGTTCTGGAAGTCATGTTACTGGACCATGATGAACCTACGAACTATGAGGAAGCGATGATGAGCCCAGATTCCGCAAAATGGCTTGAGGCCATGAAATCTGAGATGGGATCCATGTATGAGAACAAAGTGTGGACTTTGGTTGACTTGCCCGATGATCCAAGCCATCGAAAATAAATGGATCTTCAAGAGGAAGACTGACGCTGACGGTGATGTTACTGTTTACAAAGCTCGACTTGTTGCGAAAGTTTTTCAACAAGTTCAAGGAGTTGACTACGATGAGACTTTCTCACCCGTAGCGATGCTTAAGTCTGTCCGAATCATGTTAGTTGCCGCATTTTATGAAATCTGGCAAATGGATAACAAAACTGCATTCTTTAATGGATTTATTAAAGAAGACTTGTATATGATGCAACCAGAAGGTTTTGTCAATCCTAAAGGTGCTAACAAAATGTGCAAGCTCCAGCGATCCATCTATGGACTGGTGCAAGCATCTCGGAGTTGGAATGTACGCTTTGATAAGTTGATCAAAGCATATAGATTTATACAGACTTGCGGTGAAGCCTGTATTTACAAGAAGTGGGTGGGAGCACTACAACCTTTCTGATAAGTATATGTGAATGACATATTGTCGATCGGAAATGATGTAGAATTTTCTGGAAAGCATAAAGGAGTGTTTGAAAGGAGTTTTTCAAAGAAAGACCTTGGTGAAGCTGCTTACATATTGGGCATCAAGATCTATAGAGATAGATCAAGACGCTTGATAAGACTTTCGATGAGTACATACCTTGATAAGATTTTGAAGTAGTTCAAAATGGATCAGTCAAAGAAGGAGTTCTTGCCTGACTTGTAAGGTGTGAAGTTGAGTAAGACTCAAAGCCAGACCACGGCAGAAAAATATAGAGAGAATGAAAGTCATTCCCTATGCCTCAGCCATAGGTTCTATAAAGTATGCCATGATGTGTACCAACCATGTTGTGTACCTTGCCATGAGTTTGTCAAGGGGGTACAATAGTGATCTAGGAGTAGATCATTATACAGCGGTCAAAATTATCCTTAGTAACTGGATGACTAAGGAAATGTTTCTCCATTATGGAGGTGATAAAGAGTTCGTCGTAAAGGGTTATGTCGATGCAAGCTTTGACACTAAATCCAGATGACTCTAAATATCAATCTGGATGCGTATTGAAAGTGGGAGCAATTAGCTAGAGTAGCTCTATGCAGAGCATTGTAGCCATAGAAATTTGCGAAATACATACGGATCTGAATGTGACACACCCGTTGACTAAACTTCTCTCACAAGCAAAACATGATCACACCTTATTACTCTTGGGTATTAATCACATAGCGATGTGAACTGGATTATTGACTCTAGTAAATCCTTTGGGTGTTGGTCACATGGCGATGTGAACTATGGGTGTTATTCACATAACGATGTGAACTATCGGTATTAAATCACATGGCGATGTGAGCTAGATTATTGACTCCAGTGCAAGTGGGAGACTGAAGGAAATATGCCCTAGAGGCAATAATAAAGTTGTTATTTATATTTCCTTATATCATGATAAATGTTTATTATTCATGCTAGAATTGTATTAACCGGAAACTTAGTACATGTGTGAATACATAGACAAAACAGAGTGTCCCTAGTATGCCTCTACTAGACTAGCTCATTGATCAAAGATGGTTATGTTTCCTAACCGTAGACATGAGTTGTCATTTGATCAACGGGATCACATCATTAGGAGAATGATGTGATGGACAAGACCCATCCGTTAGCTTAGCACTATGATCGTTTAGTTTTACTGCTATTGCTTTCTTCATGACTTATACATGTTCCTATGACTATGAGATTATGCAATTCCCGAATACCGTAGGAACACCTTGTGTGCTATCAAACGTCACAACGTAACTGGGTGATCATAAAGATGCTCTACAGGTGTCTCCGAAAGTGTTCGTGGTGTTGGCATAGATCAAGACTAGGATTTGTCACTCCGAGTGTCGGGGAGGTATCTCTGGGCCCTCTCGGTAATGCACATCATAATAAGCCTTGCAAGCAAAAGACTAATGAGTTAGTCACGAGATGATGTATTACGGAACGAGTAAAGAGACTTGCCGGTAACGAGATTGAACTAGGTATAGAGATACCGACGATCGAATCTCGGGCAAGTAACATACCAATGACAAAAGGAACAACGTATGTTGTTATGCGGTTTGACCGATAAAGATCTTCGTAGAATATGTAGGAGCCAATATGAGCATCCAGGTTCCGCTATTGGTTATTGACCGGAGATGAGTCTCGGTCATGTCTACATAGTTCCCGAACCCGTAGGGTCCGCACGCTTAACGTTTGATGACGATCGGTATTATGAGTTTATGAGTTTTGATGTACCGAAGGAGTTCGGAGTCCGGGATGAGACCGGTGACATGACGAGGAGTCTCGAATGGTCGAGACGTAAAGATCGATATATTGGACGACTATATTCGGACATTAGAAAGGTTCCGAGTGATTCGGGTATTTTTCGGAGTATATGGGCCTTATTGGGCCATACGGGAATAGAGGAGAAAGGCCAAAAGGAAGGAGGCGCGCGCCCCCCCTCTGGTCCGAATTGGACAAGGGGTGCAGCCCCCTTTTCCTTCTCCCTCTCCACATCTTTCCTTCTCTCCTACTCCGGAAAGGAAAGGGGAATCCTACTAGGACTTGGGAGTCCTAGTAGGACTCCCCACACTTGGCGCGCCCCCTCTAGGGCCGGCCTCTCCCTTGCTCCTTTATATACGGGGGCACGGGGCACCCTAGGACACACAAGTTGAATTGTTTTAGCCGTGTGCGGTGCCCCTCTCCACAGAAACACACCTCGGTCATACCGTTGCAGTGCTTAGGCGAAGCCCTGCGCCGGTAAATACATCATATCTGTCACCACGCCGTCGTGCTGGCGAAACTCTCCCGTGAAGCTCAACTGGATCAAGAGCTCGTGGGACGTCATCAAGCTGAACGTGTGCTGAACGCGGAGGTGCCGTACGTTCGGTGCTTGATCGGTTGGATCGCGAAGAAGTTCGACTACATCAACCGCGTCACTTGACGCTTCCGCCCCCGGTCTATGAGGGTATGTAGACACACTCTCCCCCTCGTTGCTATGCATCTAGTAGATAGATCTTGCGTGATCGTAGGAAAATTTTGAAAATTCTACGTTTCCCAACACAGTAAGCAGTAGTGAAGGTTTGAACTTGGAAAGCAACGAGGAACAATGTAAATGTGGCTTTTGGTGGGGGAAGGGGGCGTGGAGCTAGATATTTCTGCGGTGCCAAAAAAATTTCACTCGGTGTCGCGAGAAACTGGCGCTCACGTGTGGTTCAAGTGCGGGCGGTGGACTGTAGACGACGAAGTTTCCTACGTAAGCCATACAAGAGGGTGCGCCCAGATATTTATCGCATCCCACACGATTCTTGCTAGTAAACTGTTTGTGGTGTACCTAATTTTTTCATTATGATTTGAAAGACAAAATGGAGTTATGGGGGAAAGGACGGTGTTTGAATTGCTAGAACATTTGTCAGCGGTGAACATGCAACTATATGAGTGTTGTGTTAAAATTCGGAATTATTTTGGGTTTGTTTGGCCTTTTTATACATTAATTGAGTTTCTAGGCATTTAATATGCATAATTCAAATTTGAACTACAAGCACATGCTCCAGTGCACCAAATTTTGTTGAAAAACCACGTGTGTGTCCATGGGTGAATTTTTAGGTCCCAGGCAAGAAATGGAATGAAATTCAAACATTTGTACATCGTGGCTTGGCCGAAAACATTGAGAAACTTGGTTTTTAAATTCCTGTAAATCCAAAACTCGCCTAAAAATCATGAAACTTGGCATGGTGTCATGACATGGCACCAACATGTTGTGGTAAAAATTTGTCCATATTGGGACAGGTTTTGGTATAAGCTTCTTGCAAACCAGAGCTTCTCTCAAGAAGTATCATGGTTCCGAGAGGGAACGTGTCACCTCCATGTGTGAAACGACATACGCTGCCTTTTCCCGCCTTGATTTTTTTACAGATGCAACATAGGCCAATAGGAGTTCCGTGCTAAATTTTCGAATTATTCCAGGTTCATTTGGCCTTTTTATACATTAACTGAGTTTCCAGGCATTTAATGTGCATAATTCAAATTTGAACTACAAGCACATACTCTAGTGCGCCAATGTTGGTTGAAAAATCATTTATGTGTCCTTGGGTGAATTTATAGGTCACATGCAAGAAATGGGAATGAAATTCAAACATCTCGGCGTCGTGGCTCGGGCAGAAACATCGAGAAACTTGGTTTTTAAATTATTGTAAATGCAAAACAAGCCTAAAAAACATGAAACTTGGCATGGTGTCATGACATGGCACCAACATGTTGTGGTTTTTTTTTGCTGAATTGGGACAAGTTTTGGTATAAGTTTCTTGCAAACCGAAGCTTCCATCAAGAAGGCTCGTGGTTCCGAGAGGGAACATGTCACCCCCGTGTGCGAAACGACATACACTGCCTTTTCCCGCCTTGATTTTTTTTACACAGGCAACATAGGCCAATAGGAGTTTCGTGCTAAATTTTGGAATTATTCCGGATTTGTTTGGCCTTTTTTATACATTAATTGAGTTTCTAGGCATTTAATGTGCATAATTCAAATTTGAACTACAAGCACATGCTCTAGTGAGCCAAAGTTGGTTGAAAAATCATTTGTGTGTACTTAGGGTGAATTTTTAGGTCCCATGCAATAAATGGGAATGAAATTCAAACATCTGGGCGTCGTGGCTCGGCCGGAAACATCGAGAAACTTGATTTTTTTAATTCCTATAAATCCAATACTCACATGAAAATCATGAAACTTGGCATGGTGGTATGACATGTCACCAACATGATGTGGTAATTTTTTTGACCGAATTGGGACAAGTTTTGGTATAAGCTTCTTGCAAACCAGAGCTTCTCTCAAGAAGGCTCGTGGTTCCGAGAGGTAATGTGTCACCCCCGTGTGCGAGACAACATACGTTGCCTTTTCCCGCCTTGATATTTTTTACATAGGCAACATATACCAATAGGAGTTTCGTGCTAATTTTTGGAATTATTCTGGGTTCATATGTCCTTTTTATGCATTAATTGAGTTTATAGGCATTTAATGTGCATAATTCAAATTTGAACTACAAGCACATGCTCTAGTGCGTAAAAGTTGGTTGAAAAATCATTTATGTGTACTTGGGTGAATTTCTAGGTCTCATGCAGGAAATGTGAATGAATTCAAACATCTGGGCATCGTGGCTCGGTCGAAAAGATTGAGAAACTTGGTTTTTAAATTCTTGTAAATCCAAAACTCGCGTGAAAATCATGAAACTTGGCATGGTGTCACGACATTGCACCAACATGTTGTGGTAAAAAGTTTGTCCGATTTGAGAGGGCGCACACATTAATAACCAACAAAATCATTTTGGAACAAGAGTTGTCACGTTACAATCGGAAACACACAACCACTTATGTGCCACCACGCGCCCCCTTTTTATTGGCTATGAGGCGTCGTGCAGAATAGCTATTTCAGTAGGGGAGGCGTGCGGACACTTATCGGGAGGCAAGCCCTTCGACCTCCATACGCGCACCTCTCTCCCGATTTCTTCATTAATGGCGCCCGAGCCCCTGACTAATTTATAGGCGCTTAATGGTGCGGCTACGTCTCACTTGACTGGGATTTAAGAGGAAAATCTCACAAGATTTTTTTGCACGGATCTTGATATAAGATCTGACGGACATATATAACATCGACTAAGACTTTGCAAGACTGATTTAAATATAATGATGATGGCGATGGATAATATTTTTGTAATTTTGTTACATATTTAGGAAGAAAATAAAAAATGCTACATGCGACAACTCCCGAAAGGCACAAGGGTAAAAGAATAA
>LR738713.1:409093559-409245718 GCA_902687465.1 Secale cereale
AAAGAAGAATGAGTTCTTGCGGCGAGCAGCGATGATCTCTTTCACGTCCTCAATACGTTGCGGGGTAGCAGCCACGGATTCCTCCACCAGCCTTTCGCTCTCGATGCGGAGCATGGCATTCTCGTCTGTAAGTTTCTTGACGATGATGTACATCTTCTTTAACAAGGCAGTGGTCTCCTCCTCCTGCTCCGCCCTTCCTGCGATCTTCGCCCTCAGCAGGTCACGCTCGATGCGGAGCATGGCAATCTCATCCCTAAGTCCCCGGATGATGTCGATAGCACTATCAAACAAGACATTAATCTCCTCAATCGGCGTATCTAGCATCGCATGCATGCGCCTACAAGAGTCCTCGCCTGCCTACGAGTAATCTTCCCAGACCACCACGGCATGGGGGACCTCTCTGCATCATCTGCGGCGCGGCCAAACCAGTCCGTTGCTTTGACGGCGCGACGGTACCTCTGTGATACTTCGGCGGAGCGGCGGGACCTCTGTGCTACTACGACGGTGCGGCGGGACATGCCGGCGGCAAGGGACATATCTTGTGCTTCCGCTTCCATGCTCGCCTCTCTCCCTGATAATTTCTCGATCCAGAACTCACGTGGTCCACGACTGAGGAAAGTAAGGACGAAGAAAGACTTGTTCGTCTAGTGAAGAGAAGGGCGAGGAGGAATGTGCAGTCATCCTGGAGTAGCTAGTATTTATAACATAGTAGTACGCTGCTAAGCGGGAAACCATTTAGGTTTTGATTGGTAACAGGTTTTAATCAGCATGAATAGTAATTTGGAATGTGACGGGAAGCAAGCTCAATTTTTTTGACGGTTCATATTTCGAAGTGCGGTACGCGTTTTCGGATGTGTACATGGCGTTTGCACCATATGCAACACAATTGGTGATGTCAGCACATAACTTGTTCCATCAACCGTGCTCTCTCATTATTACCATCGCCCACACTTCTTTTAATTAGAATGTGTGCCCGACTAGCGCACACACCTTGATCTGCCTGACTGTTTCTGTTAGTCGTGGCTAATCACAAACAATTCATCCGTGTGAAGTGTATGTCGTATATTGCACACACCTTCATATGGATTACCTTGCCTGTTGTTCTCGCTCATCACAAACAATTCAACAGAGTGAAGTATTCACCGTATACCGCACGCACGTTGATATGGCCGACCATTTCTGATGAGTTGCCTAATCGAAAACATTTCATCCGAGTGAACTGTATGCCATATATCGCACACACCTTGATCTAGCTGACCGTTTCTATTGTTGTGCTCATTGCAAATAGTTCATTCAAGTGAACTTTTTGCCACGCATCGCACACACAACTCTAATCTGAATTGTGTTTGATATCTCCGTCATCACAAACTGTTTGCATCATTTTTACGGTTTTCTTACAATACCGTTTGCGATTAATGCATCGCACACAGTTTCGTCGAAGGGTCTCTGATTGTATTGTCACGTTTGGACCATCCTACAGTAGTGTTGCTTAAAATATAGATGAATACATTTTGAGAGGCATGCATTTCCTGTCAATGTAATGATCGAGAGTTCTCAATATATTCGATGCTAAACACATTATAGGCGGTTCCCAAGCGGAAGGGTAAAGTTTACTCCCCGTCAACCATTCAAACACAAGCCATGGCTAGCCGAATCCACACGTGCCCTTCATACAATCAACTTTCCATGGGAGTTTGTTTCATTATTTGTTGTCTTGATCATGGGACTGGGCAACCCAATTACCAGCCTCTCTCGTGCAATGACAAGTGAATAAACACCCGTCGTGAGAATAACTCACTTAGCATGGAAGATACTGACCACCCCCTGCCGCTCCATGAGCAGTACGGGCACACAAAATATATGCTTATTTGAATGATTAGAGGTGGCACATGCAAAATTATTTGCAACGAAAGAGTAATACCGTATATAGGTAGGTATGGTGGACACTCATGGTAGAAACTTGGCTTAAGGATTTTGGATGCACAAGCAATATTTCCCGCTTAATATAGAAATTTTGGCTAACAAAAGATTCTAAACAACAAGCACCACATGTTGAAGGATTCGTAACAATATAACTTTGATGCAAACATACCCAAACATAACTCATTATGTTGTCTTCCTTATCCAACTTCAACTAATTTTCTCAACTAAAAATAATCAATGGGTATGCACAATCATAAAAGATGTCCAAGATAATATATCTGTATGCGAAAGTTCTCTTACATATACCATCCTTCATAAATTGCTTGTATGAGTAATATTGTAGTTGTCAAACTTCAATAGATTTTACTTTCTAAACAAAATGTGGAATATTTCTAAGCATGAGACAAGCATGCGAAGCACATATAATTTCAACTTTATGATATTTAATTCATTCAACAGTTTATTCTTAATATATAAGTGAAGAACGAGAGTAAATGACAAACTACCCCAAAAAGATATAAGTGACGATCAATGAGTAGTCAAACAATTAAGTAGTTATGTGAGGACTCTCTCTCATTTAAACCTTTCAGATCTTAAGTATTTTGTTCAAACAACAAACAAAATGAAATTAAAGGACACACTAAGGATAGCACACATCATGTGAACAAGTAAAACTTAGGCTCAAGCGGGGCTAACCGATAGTTGTTGACGAAGAAAGGTGGGATGCCTACCGGGGCATCCCCAAACTTAGATGCTTGAGACTTCTTGAAATATCAACTTGGGATGTCTGGGGAATTCCCAAGTTTGATCTATTGTTTCTCCTTAATTCCTCTCATATCCCGGTTTCCCTAATTCTTAAAAACTTCATCAACACAAAACTCAACAAGAAGTCATGAAATAAGTTAGCATAAATCAATGCAAAACCTTGTCATTCCCTACTGTAACAAATTACTAAAATTATAATTTAACGTTGCATACTAAATTCATCTGCATATTTAAGACTCCTATCCGCAAATAGAATTATTAAACAAGAAAATATATGCAAACAATGCAATCATAACAACAATCTATCTAAGGAGGACAGTCTGTAAAGGATGCAGAAGGATCCAAACTTATTTAACTCGAAAAATTCTGAAAATTTACCACATTGTATAAAATTTATCATATCGTATTTTGTAAAAAAAAATAACATTTTATCACATTATGACTTTTCTGGGGAATTCACGCAATAGCGTGCAACTTTCTGTTTCGAAATAGCAACTAATATACTTGCAAACTAAACATGGTGAAGGCTACCCTTGACACTTTTATTGGAATAAAAGATATAAAACATTATTATAAATAACAACAAGCAAATCTAAAAAGATATAACGACGCTCCATACAAAACACATATCTTGTGAGGAATAAAAATATAGCTCCAAGTGAGGTTACCGATAATGTTGAAGACGAAAGAGGGGATGCCATCCGGATAATCCCCAAGCTTAGTTGATTGGGTCTTCTTTGAATATTACCTTGAGGTTCCTTGGGAATCCCAAAGCTTATGGTCTTCACACTCCTTATTCTTCTCATATCGATTCAAGCAAACCTTGAAAACTTTAATCACAGAAAATTTAACGGATTTTCGTGAGATGTGTTAGTATGATAAAACAAATCATTCACTTGGGTACTGTCAAGACAAGATTCATAATTTTTTCCACATAATGCCTACTGTAATCTATCATTTCCAAATTTACATTGACAAATATTAGCCATAGAAACTATAAAACAAGCAAACAATGCATTGAAAACATAATCTATAAAAAACATAATAGCATGTAACGATCTGAACAATGACCATACTTATGCAAGTCTAAAAGTTAATACCAGCCAGCTTTTAGATTATTGTACAGTAGTGTAGATGGAGGGTGAATCCCATTGCCACATTCTTTGAACCGATGACCTAGCATGCCGCAAACATCACGCTAATCATGTAGCCTCTCGTACTTCACCCTGAAGATATCTCTCTTCTTCTCTATCACCAATGAAACATCATTCTTGAGCGGCTTTGTGACATCCAATTTCACCGAACCCTAAAGAAGTTACCCTCGAAGTCCTTGGATTTGGGTTCAGCAAATTTAAACTCACCAACAGTAGCAACTAGTGATTTGATTAAGTGGAAGAAGAGTTCAGGGAGATCATTTATCTGGATCCATATCTCCATCTTATTCAGCATGATGTTCGAGGGCCTGGTGAACCCATCGTATGGTTCAATAACCACAATTTCCTTTGAAGGTCGAGGGGTCGTCCTCCATTGCTCTCTCCCAATCGCTCAGGAAGGAGAATTGCAAAGTATAAAGATTATCATCAAGAGGACGGAACTTGACTTCTTGCGCCAAAATTCCAAGAAACTCGCATATTGCGGAAGAACCAATATTGGCTGTACGGTTTCTCCATATGAACTCGAGCAATCGCCATCCAGCACGCCGCCTCATTTGGTATGTCACTATCCTGAACCACTACATCCACAAGATCGCCCTCCTTGAGCCCCAACCCCTTCATCATAGATTCCATCTCACTCATTGCTGCACCAGCCGCCGATGTTGAGCCTTCCATCAGATCTCTTGCCCGAGAAAACGGATTCCGCGGAGGGGAAAAACCTAGCCAAATCCTCCAGCACCCACGCCGTCCGACCGTCCGAAGAGGCCGGCGTTTGGTGGTCGAGGAGGCGCAAGCGATAACGATCTCCACATCGGAGCCAGGAGCCGTCGGGAGGAGAGAAAACCCTAACTAGAGGGGTCGTTTTTCCCCACGATTATCTATACTACTATACAGTGTACCAGTTTCAAATGTTTTAATTCACATGTTGCAATGCATTTCTGGCTGTTCATTGGGCTCCATCCAACGGTTTATAGTGTAGGGATTCGCTGCTACAGTAAAATTGGGTGTTATCTGGGTCGTTCCAGATATATCTATAGGGTAGCGCTTGAGTAAGGGACCCACTGCATGTCAATTCGTTTGGAGCAAACAGAGCGACCATGCCATATTCACATGGCTGGAGTACATGTCAAGGTGGCAACGGGGACGGGGATGACCGGGGATGACTCCACCATCCCCGCCCCGATCCCCGCCAATCCCCATACCCGCGATCCCCATGAAGCTTCGCGGGGACAAAATGCCCCCCATCCCCGTTAATAGCGGGTACCCGGTACCCGTCGGGTATCCACGGGGATTTCAAAGCTGACTAGGATAGGTGAGATTGGAGAAGACATGGTTGTTGCGAGAGGTGGAGAAATATACTTATGTGAAATATCTAGGTATTAATCTAAATATTCTGCATTTATAGTACGAATGACATAGTTTTCGGGTATTCATGGAGTCCCTATGGGGGGATTTTATATCCATCCCCGCCCCGCAAGACTAACGGGTACCCACCAAACAATACCCATGGGGATAATTTGCCCCCCATCCCCGCTTTATGATGGGTAAATCCCCGCGGGTACCCATCCCACGGGGAATATTGCCATCTTGAAGTACATGGCCTGTTTGGAAGGAGAACAAGTGGGGTCCGTACCACATAGTCTGACTGGAAGAGAAAAGTAGAATGATAAACAAATCAAACCAGTGCATAGCACACATACATGGCCTCACCGCTGGCGTGCATTTCTGGGTCGATGGTTGTAGTAAATGCTACAGTAAACATGGCAAAAGGTAGGGTGCGCACTACCTGAAACTACGTATATAGTATGAACAAAATTTTAAAAATGCTAACGTGTTTTAAGATTTCAACAATTACAAAATAAAAACTTCACCCCCTACATCTTCACAAATATATGCGGGGAACAAAAACGAAAAAATATCTTTTTATTTTGCCTCTACATAGAAGACAAAATTTGGCGCTTCTAAATAGCGTTTCACGACATGTTTTATTTTTTATTTTTGCACTTATAAGAAAAGTTGTTTTTCGCGAAACTTTCTATGATCACATAGAACATGGAGGGAGATGAAGGATTACAACTTTTTCAAATTATTTTGTCATTTGGAATTTTGTTTTTCGAAGTGAGTTCATATCTACTTTTTCAGATTTTTTTTGTCATTTAAAAATGTGTTTTTCGAAGTGGATTCATATGTATCGGGGTTCATCTATGTATTTTTTTGCAATAGGTACCCCAAATTTTGTGTAAAATACATACTCCATAGATGCACGATTGTCATACGTCTTTAATCATTTCTTCGGCATTTTCATGACTTATTTTGGCAAAAAATCACTTTGTAGAGTAAACACGCGCATTGCGCGTGCACGCATATTATATAGTAGTATATACATATAAGGAAAGATTACTCGACCTAAGGGGGAATGCCAGGCCGGCCCAACGTTGGCCCACGGTGGATAGTAAGCTTTCCGCGAGGAGCCGCGCGGGTCCGGTAAGACCATCTTCCCGCCAGCGGACTATTTCCCGCGGGAAAACCCCCGAAATTTCGCGCCACTCGTTTAGCCCCAGCATATCGAAACATAAACGCCCGCCCCGCATCTTGGCCAATCTCACGAAATCCCTACCAGCTCACCAAGAAAGCCTCGGACGCGAAGCATCTCTCTCGCGGCGTCGCCATGAAAGGCCGCGCGGTGAAGCTGCGGGAGGCGCACAAGGCGGGCTCGGGCTCCCCGGCCTTCTGCTCCGTCGCCTGGGCCCCCGGGGGGCAGCACGTCGTCACCGCGTCCGCCGCCGACGTCGCCATCCTGATCCACGACGCCGCCGCGGTGAGCGCCGCGGGGACCGGGGCCCGGGGCTCTGGTTCAGCGGCAGCCGTCGCCACGATCCGGCTCCACAAGGACGGCGTGACGGCCGTCGCCCTCGCGCCGGGCTCCGGCAGCTCGCTGGCGTCCGGTTCCATCGACCACTCCGTCAAGTTCTACTCCTTCCCAGGTTCGTGGTTCCGACCGTCCTGATGCGCGGTATCTTATCTGAGTACTCTACATAGTATTTTTGTTTCCACTTCGAGATCTGTAAATGTATCCGAATTTCTTTCCAGACGGCACGTTCCAGAGCAACGTTGCCCGGTTCACCCTCCCGATCCGGTCACTGGCGTTCAACAAGAAGGGCGCCCTTTTGGCCGCGGCCGGCGATGACGACGGCATCAAGCTGATTGCTACAGTCGACAACACGATCTCCAAGGTGCTCAAAGGCCACAAGGGCTCCGTGACCGGGCTGGCTTTTGACCCCAAAAATGATTATCTGGCATCAATCGACAGCTTTGGCACGGTCATCTTTTGGGATCTTTGTTTGGGCAGTGAAGCGCGAAGCTTGACGCGCGTCGCCCCGACATTCGGTTCCGACCACTCGGTGAAGAATACCCTGTGTTGGAGTCCCGATGGGCACACCCTTGCTGTTCCCGGGCTGAGGAATAATGTGGTCATGTATGACAGGGACACCGCGGAGGAGGTATTCACACTGAAAGGAGAACATGAGCAGCCAATATGCAGCCTTTGCTGGTCCCCGAATGGGAGGTACCTGGCAACTGCTGGCCTGGATAGGCAGGTGCTTGTGTGGGATGTGAAGTCAAGGCAGGACATCGAGAGGCAGAAGTTTGATGAAAGGATATGTAGCATGGCATGGAAACCGGAGGATAATGCTATAGTACTCATTGATGTAATGGGCAAATTTGGGATTTGGGAATCAGTGGTCCCTTCGACTATGAAGTCGCCCATTGAGGGTGCGCCTGAGCTAAACCCGCAGAGGGTTCCTTTGTTTGATGACGAAGATGAAGAAGAAAAGCCAAGCACATCGGCTGGTTTTGATGATGAGGTCGATGAAAGTCTTGGTGATTCAGCACCTTTCAACCACAAGCGATCGAGGAGAAAGACCACATTTGATGACCACATGAATGAAGGTAGTGAAGATGAGGATATGATACATGAGATGCAGTCAGGCAAGAGAACAAAAGGTAGGCACAGAGATAACAAAGAAGGTGCTAGGAAGGCAATGGATGATTCAGCAACTTCTGGAAGGTTGGTTACAGCAAGAATGCAAGCTGCCTTCCAGCCTGGGTCAACGCCATCTCAACCTGGCAAGCGAAATTTCCTTGCTTACAACATGCTTGGAAGTATTACTACCATTGAAAATGAGGGGCACTCACATGTAGAGGTAAGATCCGCATTTTAGCTGTTTGTTTCATAAGCCACTGAATAAACTATCTGAAGTTATACTGTTTTATTAGCTCTCTGCTGAAGTCATGACATTTATATCCATTTTCCAGGTTGACTTCCATGACACAGGAAGAGGCCCCAGAGTCCCTTCCATGACCGACTATTTTGGTTTCACTATGGCTGCACTGAATGAATCAGGAAGCGTGTTTGCAAATCCATGCAAGGGCGACAACAATATGAGCACTCTTATGTACCGCCCCTTCAGCAGCTGGGCTGGTAACAGTGAGGTAAGGTTTTTTGCATCTAACATAAATGTTCTGCACCTTCAAGAATTAGAGTGTTTTAAAATAGCTCACATTTACTGGTTACTTAAACAAGGAGTGTTTATGTATGTCCATTTTTTTTTGACTATTATGTATGTCCAATTGTAGTGGTCAATGAGGTTTGAGGGAGAAGAAGTGAAGTCTGTGGCTCTTGGTGCTGGATGGGTTGCTGCAGTCACAAGTTTAAATTTTTTGCGCATCTTCACCGAAGGGGGCTTGCAGGTTTTTATAAGCTTGTTTTTTTTTATTTCTTATGTTTTTACTTTTCTGCAAGTATTAATCTGTAGTGTACATCATTCTTGTTTGTGTAATGAGTTTTCCTAAGTTTGGTGGTAGATGCTCTCACAATCTTGCTTATAATATTTACACTGTCAAGTACTGCACCACAATTTGGTTGTAGTAAGCTGAGCTCAAGTAATTAGGAGATTAGTTACCTAGTGCTGCTCAGGTGGAATGAGAGGTTGAGGCTTGCTGTCTATGTGGCGCCCATCCTCTGTACATGGCCCTTGCTTCCTATCTCAATATATAGGCATGCAGTTCCCCTGTGTGTTCTTGAAAAATAATAATATTTGAGACCTTCACTGAAAGCACTTAAATGTTAGGAGTGTGATCCTTTCACAGAGCTATTTTTTTATACTAACATGGAAATATGAAAGCCCATTTTTTTTCCCAGGCAAGATAAGAAAATTTATCATGTTCTGATTTACTAAGTTTTGTAATTTTGCTGTCGATACAAATAATCAGTAGTTGAACATATATTGTATAAAACCATGGTACTGAGACATCTTCCCTCTTTGTTTTTTTACTTACCAACCACCAACTGTTTAATTGATCAAATTCTCATTCTGCAGATGCATATCCTTTCGATCAGTGGTCCAGTGGTTACAGTGGCAGGTCACGGGGATCAGCTAGCAATTGTGACCCATGCTTCAGATTGCCTACCCTCAGGAGATCAGGTATTTGTTGGCATGCCCATTTGCTTTGTCTTTTGATGATGTAATATTGGTAGCTCATAGATGTTGTGATCAAGTTTTTTTTTTGAAGTTTATAGTTGCATACCTGCCCAATTTATACATTTGTATCCTCTATGAGAACTGACAGTGGATATACCAGTTTGTAAAAATAAATAACTAATGCAGTTTTCATGACTACCACTGACAGGTCCTAGATGTTAAGGTATTCAACATAACTGAGGGGGCACAATCAATGTCCGGTCGCCTTGTCTTGACTCCATCCTCTCAACTATCTTGGTTTGGTTTCAGTGAGAATGGCCAACTTAGTTCATATGACTCCAAGGTATTTATGCCTCATGAGTACATCAGCAGTTGAATGTTGGTTTAATGATGCTAATTTTTTTACACTGATCATCAATAATTCCAGGGAATACTGAGGGTGTTTTCTGCTCAATTTGGTGGGAGTTGGCTTCCTGTGTTTAGGTATAGAATCTTCCTTGCAAGTTAAACATTAAGAAATTACTGCTGAAACACACTTAATCACTGTCTAATTTCAGTTCAACCAAGGCGAGAAAATCTGAAGATGAAAGCCACTGGGTGGTGGGTTTAGATGCTAATAATATATTCTGCATTCTATGCAAATCCCCTGAATTTTATCCTCAGGTATGCTTTGCTTCTCTTTGAACAAGTTTTCCTATTTGTTGAAGTTCTTAAGTTCAATCTGTCAAGCAAGATGCTTTCAGCCATGTAATCTGGAAGATGGGAAATCATTTTTTGTTGTGTTTAATGAAGAATTGGGTAAAGTTACTTTGATTTTCTTTTGTCTTCTATAGTTAATTCTAGAAGATATGTTAGTTTGGGTTGTTGTAGTAGTATCCTAGTAGAAAGAAAAAGAGTCTATACACTAAGCACTAAACACATAAAGCAACACACCAAAATGTTAAAATCATTGCCAATTTTGATGATGTAACAAGTCCCCAGTTTCCTCACTGGATGTTGATCTGCTCTTTGACTCATGTTCTCTTGATTTTAGGTGATGCCCAAGCCTGTTCTAACTATACTTGAGCTGTCATTTCCTCTTGCGTCATCTGACCTTGGAGCCAATAGTTTGGAAAACGAGTTCATGACAAGGAAGTTGCATCTATCACAGGTACATCATGTTCCTTTCTCGAACTTAAGAGGCCAGTGTCTGTGCTCTGCTGTTTAAGCATTCCTTTTTGTCTCAGATCCAAAAGAAAATAGAGGAAATTGCCGCTCTGGGTCTGGACACAACTGCATTTGAAGATGAAGCATTCAATACAGAGGCTGCACTTGACCGTTGCATCCTGAGACTCATCTCTACCTGCTGCAATGGTATAAAAATCTTGAACAAAATTCATGAATTGTTGCCAAATGGTTATTTCTCTTAAATTGTATTTCTCATGTTCTTACTTTTCCACAGGTGATAAGTTAGTCCGAGCCACTGAGCTTGCAAAGTTACTGACGTTGGAGAAATCAATGAAGGGAGCATTAACGCTTGTTACGCGCTTGAAACTTCCTATATTACAAGAGAAGTTCAGTTCATTACTTGAGGTGAAAGCCACACCCCTTATTTCTTGCCCTGAATAGAACCTACCTACCGTGACCAATTCATTCATGATTATGATGACATCTTGCAGGAGAGAATGTTAAACGATGCAAGAACTGCTGGAACAATCGGTGTTTGCTCGAATCCGGCCAGTACAAACCACTCACCAGTGCTCCGTACAATCCAACCTGCTAAAATTGTGCAAAATGGAGGTAACTTGGAGGAGGCATCCACACCGAACCCTTTTGCCCGACGAAGCAGTGCAGCTGGACCTAAGAAGGCAGAATTAGAACAGCCAAAACACGTGAAGGACACTGCTGCAAAGGTTTCACCTGTGGTCACCCCTTTAGCCAAGATACCCAAGAAGAACATTAACTCAGAAGGGAAAGCAAAGAGGGAGAGGGATGGAACAGCGGGCGTGGGTACAGCCGAACAGACTCTGAAAGGAGGCATTGATCATGATCAGTCTGGTGCTAAAAATAAGAGCAGTGAAGACGGCAACCGAGGAGAGCCTCAGCGGCCACTTAACCCCTTTGCAAAATCTTCATCCAGCAAAGAACAGTCATCATCCCTTTTGGATTCCATGAAAAAGATGAAGGTTGAAAGCGAGAAAGTTGACAAAGCCAACAGCAAGAAGGTCAAAGTATAATTGATTTTCTTGTCATATGGACCTGCAGGATGGAAACTGACAGTCAGTCACCTTTAACTAACATCTGAAGTGCTTTTCCTTTTCACTAAATTTTGTAGTAGTGTAGTTGGATCAACTTATAATTTGACAGCTCCTGAGTTTGCTTTGTTGTCTGGATGTACTTTTCGGATAATAAACTTTGTAACTTGGATGTTCTATTCATATCGTCTTCTATAATATTCCTCCCCTGTCAAGGTAGTACCTTCTGTATTTGTATTTAAGCGCACAGATTGCTTATGTGCTGGCCCTGAACTGGTTGTTTGTTAGATACGTGATGTACTAAACCCTATTGTTTTAAGTAGTAACTAATCAGCGGCAAATATTCAAGGAAATTGATTTGGCACATATCAGTTCTACTCCATATGTAGTTTGTTTTAGTCCTCTAAACTCATGCTTTTTTTAAACAGAGTCAAAAGATTTGTCTCATTTATTAATAGAGTAGAATTGCTTGCTTAGTTAGTGGAAAAACTGGGTGAATAAGTCACAACAGCCCATACAGGGCAACATAGGTCGACTTGACTAGAGTGCGGACGTCCTACAGTGCATCGACGGCCGTGCTTCGCGAGGTGATCCAAAAGAATTTCTCAAAGTCAGTAAAGCGGACATACATCGCTCGATACCAGTAAATACATCGCCCAAGTTGGTTTGGTGGGTTCGCCTGGGTACAGATTAGACATAAACAGGGGCCGGCGACCAGTGTGGTGTACGAGCAGGTGGGGGACCATGACCCCCTGGTCAGCATTGGGGACGGCGTGCGTGCGCCATGCTCGCATGCAGGGGACGCCTCCTCCGGACGATTTTGCTGCCGTTGAACATGCTTGGGACGTCGATGAAGCGCACATATGACTCCGCCCTAGGTCACATTGGCTGTCGGGTTTACGTCTTGGGCCTCCTTGCCGGGTTCCCTCCCAGGGTAATATTGTTGGAAATATGCCCTAGAGGCAATAATAAAAGAGTTATTATTATATTTGCTTGTTCATGATAATCGTTTATTATCCATGCTATAATTGTATTGATTGGAAACTCAAATACATGTGTGGATGAATAGACAGACTTTGTGTCCCTAGTGAGCCTCTACAGGACTAGCTCGTTGATCAAAGATGACCGCGGTTTCCAGGTCATAGACATTAGTTGTCATTTGATAACGGGATCACATCATTAGGAGAATGATGTGATGGACGAGACCCAAACGTTAAACATAGCTTTTGATCGTGTCAGTTATCGCTATAGTTTTCTGCATGTCAAGTATAAGTTCCTATGACCATGAGATCATGTAACTCACTGACGCCGTAGGAGTACTTTGTGTGTGCCAAACGTCGCAACGTAACTGGGTGACTATAAAGGTACTCTACAGGTATCTCCGAGGGTGTCTGTTGAGTTGACATGGATCGAGACTGGGATTTGTCACTCCGTGTGACGGAAAGGTATCTCCGGGCCCACTCGGTAATACGTCATCTCAATGAGCTCAAAGTGACTAAGTAGTTGGTCACGGGATTATGTATTACGGTAACGAGTAAAGAGACTTGCCGGTAACGAGATTGAACTAGGTATAGAGATACCGACGATCGAATCTCGGGCAAGTAACATACCGACGAGACAAAGGGAACTGTATACGGGATTGCCTGAATCCTTGACATCGTGGTTCATCCGATGAGATCATCGAGAAACATGTGGGAACCAATATGGGTATCCAGATCCCGCTATTGGTTATTGACCTGGGAGTGTCTCGGTCATGTCTACATGGTTTCCGAACCCGCAGGGTCTACACACTTAAGGTTCGGTGACGCTAGGGTTTTTAGTGAGAACAGTGCATGGTTACCGAAGGTTGTTCGGAGTCCCGGATGAGATCCCGGACGTGACGAGGGTCTCCGGAATGGTCCGGAGACGAAGATTGATATATAGGATGAAAGGTTTCGGAGTCCGGAAGTGTTCCGGAGAGCATCGGGAAATCGGCGGATTACCGAAAAGGGTTTCGGGGGTCTCGGAAGTGTTTCTGGGCCTAATGGGCCACAAGGGGGGACACCACAGCCCTCATAGGGCTGTGCGCCCCCCCTGGGCCCTCTCCTCATGCGGCTAAGGGGGTGGGACCCCCTAGGGCAGCCGCACCCCTTGGAGTGGGGGGCAAGGCACCTAGGGGGGGGGGGAAACCCTAGGGCCAGGCGCAGCCCTTGGCCGCCGCCCCCCCCTCTGCCCTGGCCGCCGGCCCCCCTAGGGGAAACCCTAGGGCGCCCCCCTCTCCTCCTTCCCCCTATATATAGAGAGGTAGAGGGAGGGCAGCGAACACACGTTTGTGCCTCGGTGCTGCCCTCCCTCTCCCATAACATCTTCTTCTCCCGCGGTGCTTAGGCGAAGCCCTGCTGGAATTCTTCTACACCATCACCACCACGCCGTCGTGCTGCCGGTCTCTCCATCAACCTCTCCTCCACCCCTTGCTGGATCAAGAAGGAGGAGACGTCTCCGAGCCGTACGTGTGAAGAACGCGGAGGCACCGTTGCTTCGGTGCTTGGATCTTCAGCGATCTGAATCGCGGCGAGTACGACTCCATCAACCGCGTTCTTAACGCTTCCGCTTAGCGATCTACAAGGGTACGTAGATCCAACTCTCCTCTCGTAGTAGCATCTCCTAGATTGATCTTGGTGAACGTAGAGAAATTTTTTTGTTTTCCATGCAACGTTCCCCAACAGTGGTATCAGAGCTAGGATCTTGCGTAGATGCTTTCTCGAGTAGAACACAAAAGGGTTTGTGGCGTTGATGTTTAAATTGCTACCCTCCTTAGTCTTTCTTGATTCAGCGGTATTATGGGATGAAGCGGCCCGGACCAACTTTACATGTCCACGTACATGAGACCGGTTCCATCGACAGACATGTGACTTTTGTTGCATAAGATGGCTGGCGGGTGTCTGTCTCTCCTATCTTAGTTGAATCGGAATAGAACAAGGCGGTCCTTGTAGAAGGTTAAATAGCAACTTGAATATCACCGTTGTGGTTTTGCGTAGGTAAGAAGCGTTCTTGCTAGATACCCATAGCAGCCACGTAAAACATGCAACAACAAATTAGAGGACGTCTAACTTGTTTTTGCAGGGTATGTATGTGATATGATATGGCCAATGACATGATGAGATATATTTGATGTATGAGATGATCATGTTGTAATAGTTAATATCGACTTGCATGTCGATGCATACGGCAACCGGCAGGAGCCATAGGGTTGTCTATATTTTTTTGTATGACCTGCGTGTCAATCATTAAGCGCTTTGTAATGCTTTACTTTATCGCTAAACGGTAGCAATAGTAGTAAGAGCATGGTGGGCGCCGACAACCCCGATGGCGACACGATGATGGAGATCATGATGATGGAGATCATGGTGTGGCGCCGGTGACGATGGAGATCATGCCGGTGCTTTGGAGATGGAGATCAAAAGCACGAGTTGATGGCCATATCATGTCACTTATGATTTGCATGTGATGTTAATCCTTTTATGCATCTTATTTTGCTTAGGACGACGGTAGCATTATAAGATGATCCTTCACTAAAATTTCAAGATAAAATTGTGTTCCCCCCGAGTGTGCGCCGTTGCGAAGGTTCGTCGTTTCGAAGCACCACGTGATGATCGGGTGTGATAGACTCTACGTTCGCATACAACGGGTGCAAGCCAGTTTTGCACGTGCAGAACACTCGGGTTAGACTTGACGAGCCTAGCATGTACAGACATGGCCTCGGAACACGGAGGACCGAAAGGTCGAGCATGAGTCATATAGTAGATATGATCAACATGTTGATGTTCACCATTGACACCACCTCATCTCACGTGATGATCGGACTTGGGTTGGTGAATTTGGATCATGTCACGCTCGAATGACCGGAGGGATGTCAATTTGAGTGGGGGTTATAAATAATTTGATTAGGTAATAACTCACTTATCATGAACAATAGTCTAAAATGTCTTTGCAAATTTTTGGTTGTAGATGGCTCGCGCAGTAGCTCCCCTGAATTTTAATGCGTTCCTAGAGAAAGCTAAACTGAAAGATGACGGGAGCAACTTTGTGGACTGGCTCCGCAATCTGAGGATCATCCTCACAGCTGCCCAAAAGGTTTATGTCCTAAATGCACCGCTAGGTGACCCCCCCGCTCCTACAGCCCCTGCAGACGTTTTGAACGTCTGGCAGACACGTTCGGATGACTATTCGATAGTGCAGTGTGCCATGTTGTACGGCTTGGAAGGAGGACTTCAAAGGCGTTTTGAACGTCATGGTGCATATGAGATGTACACGGAGTTGAAGTTCATCTTTGAAAAGAATGCTAAGATCGAGAGGTATGAGACCACCGATAAATTCTTTGCTTGCAAGATGGAGGAGAATTCGTCTGTCAGTGAGCACTTACTGAAGATGTCTGGGTACTATACCCGCATAGCTGATCTGGGACTTGTGTTCCCGGATGAGGCTATCATTGACAGAATTCTCCATTCACTCCCTCCAAGCTACAAGAGCTTCGTGCAGCAGTATAACATGCAAGGGATGAACAAGACCATCGCCGAGCTGTTTTCGATGCTGAAAGTCGCTGAGGCAGACATCTAGAAGGAGTATCAAGTGTTGATGGTCAATAAAACCACCAGTTTCAAGAAGAACGGCAAGGGCAAGAAGGGTAACTCTAAGAAGGGTGGCAAAGCAGTTGCTAATCCAGTGAAGAAACCCAAGGCTGGGCCCAAGCCAGAGACTGAGTGTTTCTATTGCAAGGGGAACGGCCACTGGAAGCGGAACTGCCCCAAGTATCTGGCGGACAAGAAGGGGGCCAACAACAACAAAGGTATATGTGATATACATGTTATTGATGTGTACCTTACCAACTCTCGTTGTAGTGCCTGGGTATTTGATACCGGTTCGGTTGCTCACATTTGCAACTCTAAACAGGAACTGCGGAATAAACGGAGGCTGGCGAAGGACGAAGTGACGATGCGCGTGGGAAATGGTTCCAAGGTTGATGTGATCGCCGTCGGCACGCTCGCTCTTCGATTACCATCGGGATTAGTTATGAACCTGAATAATTGTTATTTAGTGCTTGCGTTAAGCATGAACATTATACCTGGATCTTGTTTATTGCGAGACGGTTACTCATTTAAGTCAGAGAATAATGGTTGTTCTATTTATATGAGTAATATCTTTTATGGTCATGCACCCGAAGTTAGGGGTTTATTCTTATTGAATCTCGATAGTGATGATACACATGTTCATAACATTGATGCCAAAAGATGTAGAGTTGATAATGATAATACCACTTTCTTGTGGCACTGCCGTCTGGGTCATATCGGCGTGAAACGCATGAGGAAGCTTCATGCTGATGGACTTTTGGAGTCTCTTGATTTTGAATCACTTGACACGTGCGAGCCGTGCCTCATGGGCAAGATGACAAGGACCCCGTTTTCAGGGACAATGGAACGGGCAAGTGACTTATTGGAAATCATACATACTGATGTGTGCGGTCCAATGAGTGTAACGGCACGCGGTGGATATCGTTATTTTCTCACCTTCACTGACGACTTAAGTAGATATGGGTATATTTACTTGATGAAGCATAAGTCTGAAACTTTTGAAAAGTTCAAGCAATTTCAGAGTGAAGTTGAAAATCATCGTAACAAGAAGATCAAGTTCCTACGATCTGATCGAGGGGGAGAATATCTGAGTTATGAGTTTGGTGATCACTTAAGAAAATGTGGAATTGTTTCACAGTTGACGCCACCTGGAACACCACAGCGTAATGGTGTGTCCGAACGTCGTAATCGAACCCTATTAGATATGGTACGTTCTATGATGTCTCTTGCCGATTTGCCACTATCGTTTTGGGGATATGCGTTAGAGACAGCTGCATTCACTTTAAATAGGGCTCCATCTAAGTCCGTTGAGACAACACCGTATGAACTGTGGTTTGGTAAGAAACCTAAGTTGTCTTTTCTCAAGGTTTGGGGTTGCGATGCTTATGTCAAAAGGCTTCAGCCAGAAAAGCTCGAACCCAAAGCGGACAAATGTGTCTTCATAGGGTACCCAAAAGAAACAGTTGGGTACACCTTCTATCTCAGATCCGAAGGCAAAGTGTTTGTCGCTAAGAACGGGTCCTTTCTGGAGAAAGAGTTTCTCTCGAAAGAATTGAGTGGGAGGAAGGTAGAACTTGATGAGGTTATTGAACCTCTGCTTCAACCAGAGAGTAGCGCAGCACAGAAAGATGTTTTTGTGGAGCCTGCAGAGGTTGAAGAGGAAGCCAATGATGATGATCAAGGAGCTTCTGATCAAGTTACTACCGAACCTCGTAGGTCGACAAGGGTACGCACTGCACCTGAGTGGTATGGTAACCCTGTCTTGGAGGTCATGTTGTTAGACAACGGTGAACCTACGAGCTATGGAGAAGCGATGGTGGGCCCAGATTCCGACAAATGGTTAGAGGCCATGAAATCCGAGATGGGATCCATGTATGAAAACAAAGTATGGACTTTGGAAGTATTACCTGAAGGGCGGAAGGCCATTCAGAATAAATGGATTTTTAAGAGGAAGACGGACGCTGACGGTAATGTCACCGTGTATAAAGCTCGACTTGTGGCAAAGGGTTTTTCACAAGTTCAAGGGATTGACTACGATGAGACTTTCTCACCCGTAGCGATGCTTAAATCCGTCCGAATCATGTTAGTAATAGCTGCATATTTCGATTATGAAATTTGGCAGATGGATGTCAAAACAGCGTTCCTTAACGGTTTTCTTAAGGAAGAGTTGTATATGATGCAACCAGAAGGTTTTGTCGATCCAGAGAATGCTGACAAAGTATGCAGGCTCCAGCGTTCCATTTATGGGCTGGTGCAAGCATCTCGGAGTTGGAATCTTCGCTTTGATAAGGTGATCAAAGCGTTTGGGTTTATACAAGTTTACAATGAAGCTTGTATTTACAAGAAAGTGAGTGGGAGCTCTATAGCGTTTCTAATATTATATGTGGATGACATATTGCTGACAATATAGAATTTTTGGATAGCGTGAAGGGGTATTTGAACAAGAGTTTTTCGATGAAGGATCTCGGTGAAGCTGCTTTCATATTGGGCATCAAGATCTATAGAGATAGATCAAGACGCTTGATAGGACTTTCACAAAGCACATACCTTGATAAAGTT
Source organism: Secale cereale (assembly GCA_902687465.1). Taxonomy (NCBI): domain Eukaryota; kingdom Viridiplantae; phylum Streptophyta; class Magnoliopsida; order Poales; family Poaceae; genus Secale; species Secale cereale. Next base: position 409,112,282 of record LR738713.1, read on the forward strand.
TTGAAGAAGTTCAAAATGGATCAATCCAAGAAGGGGTTCTTGCCGGTATTGCAAGGTACAAAGTTGAGTAAGACTCAGTGCCCAGTGACTGCGGAAGATAGAGAAAAGATGAGTGTCGTCCCCTATGCTTCAGCCATAGGCTCTATCATGTATGCAATGCTGTGCACAAGACCAGATGTCAGCCTTGCCATAAGTATGGCCGGAAGGTTTCCAAGTAATCCTGGTATGGATCACTGGACAGCGGTCAAGAATATCCTAAAGTACCTGAAAAGGACTAAGGATATGTTTCTCGTTTATGGAGGTGATCAAGAGCTCGTCGTAAAGGGTTACGTCGATGCAAGCTTTGACACTGATCCGGATGACTCTAAGTCTCAAACCGGATACGTATATATTCTCAACGGGGGAGCGGTGAGCTGGTGCAGTTCCAAGCAGAGCGTGGTAGCTGATTCTACATGTGAAGCGGAGTATATAGCTGCCTCGGAGGCGGCAAAGGAAGGTGTCTGGATGAAGGAGTTCATGACAGATCTTGGAGTTGTGCCTAGTGCACTGAACCCAATGACTCTGTTCTGTGACAACACTGGTGCCATTGCTCTAGCCAAGGAACCAAGGTTTCACAAGAGGACCAGACACATAAAGCGACGCTTCAATTCCATCCGCGATTCGGTCAAGGAGGAGGACATAAACATTTGCAAAGTACACACGGATTTGAATGTTGCAGATCCGTTGACTAAGCCTCTTCCACGGGTTAAGCACGATCAACACCAAGACTCTATGGGTGTTAGATTCATTACCTTGTAATGCTAGATTATTGACTCTAGTGCAAGTGGGAGACTGTTGGAAATATGCCCTAGAGGCAATAATAAAAGAGTTATTATTATATTTCCTTGTTCATGATAATCGTTTATTATCCATGCTATAATTGTATTGATTGGAAACTCAAATACATGTGTGGATGAATAGACAGACTTTGTGTCCCTAGTGAGCCTCTACAGGACTAGCTCGTTGATCAAAGATGACCGCGGTTTCCAGGTCATAGACATGAGTTGTCATTTGATAACGGGATCACATCATTAGGAGAATGATGTGATGGACGAGACCCAAACGTTAAACATAGCTTTTGATCGTGTCAGTTATCGCTATAGTTTTCTGCATGTCAAGTATAAGTTCCTATGACCATGAGATCATGTAACTCACTGACGCCGTAGGAGTACTTTGTGTGTGCCAAACGTCGCAACGTAACTGGGTGACTATAAAGGTACTCTACAGGTATCTCCGAGGGTGTCTGTTGAGTTGACATGGATCGAGACTGGGATTTGTCACTCCGTGTGACGGAAAGGTATCTCCGGGCCCACTCGGTAATACGTCATCTCAATGAGCTCCAAGTGACTAAGTAGTTGGTCACGGGATTATGTATTACGGTAACGAGTAAAGAGACTTGCCGGTAACGAGATTGAACTAGGTATAGAGATACCGACGATCGAATCTCGGGCAAGTAACATACCGACGAGACAAAGGGAACTGTATACGGGATTGCCTGAATCCTTGACATCGTGGTTCATCCGATGAGATCATCGAGAAACATGTGGGAACCAATATGGGTATCCAGATCCCGCTATTGGTTATTGACCTGGGAGTGTCTCGGTCATGTCTACATGGTTTCCGAACCCGCAGGGTCTACACACTTAAGGTTCGGTGACGCTAGGGTTTTTAGTGAGAACAGTGCATGGTTACCGAAGGTTGTTCGGAGTCCCGGATGAGATCCCGGACGTGACGAGGGTCTCCGGAATGGTCCGGAGACGAAGATTGATATATAGGATGAAAGGTTTCGGAGTCCGGAAGTGTTCCGGAGAGCATCGGGAAATCGACGGATTACCGAAAAGGGTTTCGGGGGTCTCGGAAGTGTTTCTGGGCCTAATGGGCCACAAGGGGGGACACCACAGCCCTCATAGGGCTGTGCGCCCCCCCTGGGCCCTCTCCTCATGCGGCTAAGGGGGTGGGACCCCCTAGGGCAGCCGCACCCCTTGGAGTGGGGGGCAAGGCACCTAGGGGGGGAAACCCTAGGGCCAGGCGCAGCCCTTGGCCGCCGCCCCCCCCTCTGCCCTGGCCGCCGGCCCCCCTAGGGGAAACCCTAGGGCGCCCCCCTCTCCTCCTTCCCCCTATATATAGAGAGGTAGAGGGAGGGCAGCGAACACACGTTTGTGCCTCGGTGCTGCCCTCCCTCTCCCATAACATCTTCTTCTCCCGCGGTGCTTAGGCGAAGCCCTGCTGGAATTCTTCTACACCATCACCACCACGCCGTCGTGCTGCCGGTCTCTCCATCAACCTCTCCTCCACCCCTTGCTGGATCAAGAAGGAGGAGACGTCTCCGAGCCGTACGTGTGAAGAACGCGGAGGGACCGTTGCTTCGGTGCTTGGATCTTCAGCGATCTGAATCGCGGCGAGTACGACTCCATCAACCGCGTTCTTAACGCTTCCGCTTAGCGATCTACAAGGGTACGTAGATCCAACTCTCCTCTCGTAGTAGCATCTCCTAGATTGATCTTGGTGAACGTAGAGAAAATTTTTTGTTTTCCATGCAACGTTCCCCAACAAATATCCCCGGCACTTGGCTACCCATGGGAAGTGATGAAGACACGCCATCTAGAAGAAAAACATTGCCAGGGTGCGGGTTGTCATCAATCGTCATCACTCCACTAGCCAACGATTCTAGCTTAACCATTGATGACGACCAACAAAGCCCTAGTTGCAATAGCCATCGGAATCCATGTTAGCTATGCCAAATAGTCGGCCACCCGCCCATGCGATTGGACAACTACAACTCATGCAACAAACCTTGCAAGAGACAAGCGTTCAGCTTGCGCCGACAAGGGCCTTGCAACCAAACATCCATTTCATGTCATCGTCACTATTGGCACCTCCTCAAGAGCTTCGACTCCGCAAAGACAGGGTGAGGCATGAGGGCCCCTCAAATAAGTAGGATGGCATTGACCACCAAAACGCAACCGCAAACCAAATTCACTCGAAGCCATCATCATTGCAGAACAAGAAGCTACACCACTATGGTCCAGGGTCACAGCCTCAACATCCCCACAACAAGCACTGATGGAACGTGCAAACCAAGACGACGCCCTTCGAGAAGGAACGTGCTGCAAGATGCGGAGCCATAACCCATTCTAGGAAGGCCCGAAGGGTTTTCGCCAAAAGCCTGAAAGAGGGCACATGCCCTTGAAGAACGACGGCTCCAAAAAGGTGAGCAGCGGTCGCAGCTGCCGCCGCCTCCGGCCGAGCCAAAGCAAGGATTTCGAACAAAGCCAAGAGCCACACGCTTGCAGATTGTCGATGGTGCCATCTATACCTCACAGAGCTGACTATGCAACACCAAAAGCATTGTGGGAGTAAGACCCGACCACCCTAGCAAAACCTGGTATCCATGTGCACCACAACTGCAGCACTGCTAGGCAACTTTTATGTCGATGCCGAGGATCACCTGCATGCATGAGAATGGGGTAGAGCGCACCTAACTCCCAGCCGCCGCCAGAACTCTAGCCGTGGTGTTGCCAGCGTAGCCATGATGACTGTCGTCGTCCAAGAATTATGACAGTCGTCGCCCAAGAAGGGGCCTAGGGCCGTCGTCCCCATGCTCGAGCATTGTCGAGAGCGTGGGGCCGTCCAGGGCCGCACCATCCGACCCCCCACCGCTCGAGGAAGGAGGCCCGCCATTGCCGACCACCGCCCGGGCTCTGCACGATGGCGTCACCTAATGGCAGCAAGGGGACCGATAAAGAGGGAGGCGAGCGAATGCATGCATATTTTTTTCTTCTGTGCATCCCGTCCGCAAAACTGGATTTGGTATCTGCCGCCACGTGTCTAATGTGGTCATCCCACGGTAGCCAACACAGGCGCCCCTGCTCGGCTCATCCACCCAGAGGGCGCTCCGATCGGCTCAATTCCTAGTTGGTGAATAATGATGCTACAAACATAATCATCCCAGGGAGAGGTCTCCGACAAGGATGAAAGAGCAATCATGTCCTTACATCATGTTTTGATGTTGATGACAATATACATGTAGGGGACTAACAATGACTGCTAAGTAGATCTCAGGTGTTATTCCCTAGTTCATCTAGGTGTGTGGATCAAGAGCATACAAAGTGATCTTACCCAAGGATGAAGCATAAAAAGTGATTTCATGTTTGTCTTCTTGAGTATAGGATCCCGCACTATTAAGAGGGGATCGATAGGGCAGTTAAAGGCTTGCTCATGCCACAAACCTTCGTTCCATACTGGACATACTCAAAGTCATAGGTTCTGTCCCTTGGCTGCCGGATGTCCGGGCTTCAAGCCGGATGTCCGGGCCACACGCCGGATATCCGGGCATAGCTATACAGAGAGCACTTATGTGTTGTACTACACGACGGATGTCCGGGCCATATCCCGAATGTCCGGCTCTTCCTGATACGCCGGATGTCCGGGCCATATCCCGGATGTCCGGCCTCCACTGCCCGAAGAACGCAGAGGTTCTGTCATCTGCTGTGATCACGCCGGATGTCCGGCCATCTGCCGGATATCCGGGCCTTCCAGACATGCAGGATGTCCGGGCTTGAACCCCCGGATGTCCGGGCCCTCTGTTTCCTAGCCTGTCTCTGGTTCTGTTCTTCGTACTCTATCGGGCCGGATGTCCACCCCCCCTGCTCGGATGTCCGGGCTGCTCATTCACTTACACTACAACGGGCAGGTTCTTGCTCTAACTATATATAGCCCTTCTTCCCCACGGGAGAAGGTTGAACATTCACTTTGAACAAACCCTAGAACACATTTTCACCATCTCTCACTCCTCCACACCAAATCTTAGATCCCCAAGGGATTTGAGAGCATTTGTGAGAGGTTGTCCAATCAAGTGATAGATCCACTCCTTCCCCTTCTCAGCACCAAAGGAAATTGTGATTTGAGCAAGTCTTGAGCTTTTCCCCATCGTTCTTGTTACTCTTGGAGGTTGGAGACTCCTAGGCGGTAGGAGTCTTACGGAGAGGAATCAAACTTTGTGATTACCCCCGGAAAAGTTTGTGAGGATTTGGAGGCTACCTAAAGGGCTACCACTAGTGGTTGGGAATCGCCTTCGTGTTGATATCTCAAAGAGAGAATAGGGTGAGCCTTCGTGGCGATATCTCAAAGAGAGAATAGGGTGAGCCTTCGTGGTGTTGGTGTGCCTTCGTGGTAGCACCCACCTCTCTAAACGGTGACGTAGCTTCCCTCCAAGGAAGTGATCATCGACATACATCCTCGTCTCTCGAAGTTTCGGTTATTCCTAACCTAAAATTTCTACTTGTGGTTACTTGTTCTCTAAGTTATTTACTTATATCTTATTTTTTTACCTGACCTACCTACTCGTGTTGCTTGCTTAACTTGTTAAGCATCTTACTTGCAATTGTTAGGCTCACTTTCATATTCAGCACTATTGCCTAAAAATTGCTAAGTAACAATTAAAATTTGTAATTGTACCTATTCACCCCCCTCTAGGTCCATCTCGATCCTTTCAATTGGTATCAGAGCCTCGTGCTCTATTCTTGTGGCTTAACCGCCCTAGAGCGAGATGAACCCCGATGGGACTCCCCTTGTTGTAGATCCAAAAGACCAGGTCTCGACTTCTTCGGGAGTCAAGACCTTCACCTCTGAGGATCTAGAACGGGCCCTTGCTAGGCAAAAGGAGGAGCATGATGCTTCTCTTGAGGCCTTGGTCAAAATAAGGTTAGCCGCACTAACCACAGATTTCACGATACCCCCTAGTCCGGGTGGTGTGGGTTCGAGGCAAACTGCGCCTATTCCTTCTCTTGATCAACAACCTCCTAATAGTGGCCACTCTAATGTTCCATGGCTATATGCAAAACCTAAAGATGAAAAACCAAATTATAGGCATGGGGGTGAACCTCCCGTGCTTGATAAAAAGGCTGACTTTTCTATGTGGAGAGTTGCTATGCAGGATCATCTTAGGTACGCAAACGATGAGATGTTGGACATCTTGGAGGATGTGTACAACCCTGTTGATCGAAGGAACCTCACTCCAAGAGAAATATATGACAGGCATCTCAACGACACTGCAATCATGTTGTTAAGGAATGGGATGAGTGAAAAGCAAAGGAGACCTTTCATACACATCACCAGTGCCAAGGATTTGTGGGATTGCATTGTGAGATCAAAAACAAGAACCTCCTCCCTCGGCTTGCACAATATGAGATTGCCAAAGGTCAATTGCAAAACTTCTGTATGGAGAAAGGTGAAACCCCCAACCAGCTCAACGAGCGTCTGATGACGCTTACCTCTGACATAGAGTCCTGTGATTGTGACAAGACACAAGATGGATTCAACTTGACAAAGCGGTTTCTTGTGGACAAGTTGCTACATGCTCTTGCCCCGTATCACCATCAAATGGTGTGGGACATAAAGCAACACCATGGATTCAAAGAAATGACTCCAGATGACATCATATCCACCTTTCAACTATTTGAAGAATCCAAGGCAAATGCTACAAGACATCTTGCCATGCATGGAAATTCATCTTCCGTGACCAACTTAGCCTTGAAGGCTAAACAAGTATGTGCAGAAGAAGAAAGTGAGGATGAAGATGATGAAGAAGGTGATGAAAGTGACTCTGAAGAGGGACCCTCATATGAAGACATTGCTCTCTTTGTGAAGAAGTTCAGCACAGGAAAATTCAAAGGGAGATTTCAAAAGAAGAAGGTCCGAAGTTGCTACAACTGTGACGAGACGGATCACTTCTCCAATGAGTGACCATATGAGAAGAGAGAAGATAAGCCCAGATTCCCCAAGAACTTTGTAAAGAAGAAATTGCCAAACCCTGTGAACTCCAAGCTTAAGAAGAGAGATGCAAGGGCCATGATTGCCCAAGAAGATTCCGATCCCGATGATGTTGGAGGTGTTGCCGGTGTTGCTCAATATTCTCAAAACACCTCGAGACTAGTCAACAAAAGTGGTGAGGTTGTCACCTACAACTACATGAAAGACTACAAGGGCAACACACACAAGTGTTTGATGGCCAACGCCATTGTTGAGGACCATGAGCAACAAACCTCTTCAAACAAAGTGAAGGTAACCTCTCGTTCGGAACCTCCTCTTTTCTCTCCACCTACTCTTAATGATGAACACCTTGATGCGGAGGATAATCATGAGGATAATGATGAGAATGATCCTATGTATGCTAAACTAGAAAAATTCATGTGTTCCCTCAAAGGAAAGAAACTCACTATGTTTCGTATGCTTATGGAGATGGTGGGTAAGCACACCGTCACCATTAAGGAACTCGAAACCCTCGTCACCGAGGAAAAGGAAAAATACGAAATCCTTGAGCGGAAAGTCCTATATGAGGAAGCAAAAAATGATGAACTGTGCATAAAAATTGGTACAAACCTTGATGAACATGTCAAGAAACTTGTTTCCTTGGAAAAGGTTGAAAGCTCTTTCAAGGAGTTGACGAATGATAAGAGCAAACTTGTGAGGTCTCATGCTACTCTCTCTAAGGAGTGTGGGCTTCTATCTGTGTCTCTTAAGACTAAGGAAGATGAGCTCACCCTTCTTACAAAGAGCTTTGAGACACTCAAAGTTACTTATCTTGAAACTCTAGCCAAGGCTTACTCCTCTCTTGTTATAAATGTTGATGCCTGTACTACTAACGCAAGTTATGATCTAGCATCTATTTGTGAGGAAAATCGATTTCTAAAAAGCATAGCTTGAGAAAGGACTCATGACTTGTGCTCAAGGACAAAAGAACCTTAATGAAGTATTGAGCCGTCACAATGAAGTTTTCGCCAAGGAAGGACTTGGGTACGACCCAAGCACAAGCAAGACAAAAACCTCCACTCAAAAGTGCACCACTCCTCTCAAGGAGACATTTGTACGTGAAGGGCAGAGGAAGAAAGGGGAGAGTCAAGTCAACAAGGTTATGAGTGGAAAGGCCACTAGGGACCAACCCACTCCCATCAAACCTAAGGGTTTAATGCCTCCATCCTATGTGCTTCGTAAAACAAAGGATGGAGAGGTTTATGCAAAATTTGTTGGCCATCATAATGCATTTCGTTTCTATGCTATTTGGGTTCCTAAGACCCTTGTGACTAATGTGAGAGGTCCCATTGCAAAATGGGTGCCTCTAACCAAGTAATGAATTGTGTGTAGGTTGCCTTCTCCGGTGGAGTCAAATGGGTGATCGATAGTGGATGCGCCAACCATATGACCAGAGACGGAAAATTGCTCTACGATTTTATGGAAGCCATTCAACCATTTATGAGCATCGTGTTCGGTGGAGGAACAAAAGGACATGTACTTGGATTGGGTAAGGTGGCTATCACAAATGACATGTCACTTGCAAATGTCATGCTTGTCCAATCTCTAAAATATCATTTACTTTCCGTTCGTCAATTGGCTTCTGTTGGTTATGATACACTGTTTGGACTAACGGATGTGAAAGTCTTTAAGAGAGATACTCTTGAAGTGGCCTTTGTTGGAAAGTTGGATGGCAACCTTTACACGGTTGATTTCTCGAAAGAGAGTACCTTCCATGCAACTTGTCTAATGGCCAAAGCCGACAAGGGATGGCTATGGCATCGCCGGCTAGCCCATGTCGGCATGAGAAATCTTCAAGACCTCTTAAAGGGGAATCACATCCTTGGATTAACTAATATTTCTTTTGAGAAAGATCGTGTGTGTAGTGCATGCATAGCCGGGAAGCAACACCAATCAAAGCACCCACCCAAGAATATTGTATCTACATCAAGGCCTTTGGAGCTCCTTCATGTGGATCTCTTTGGGCCTCCTTCATGGGATAGTCTTGGTGGGAAAAAGTATGGTCTTGTCATTGTTGATGATTACTCAAGATATACATGGGTGTTCTTCCTCAAGTCCAAAGACGAGACGAAGTTCACCTTCATTGATTTTGCCAAACAAGCTCAACGCAAATTTGACAAAGAAATCTTGGCAATAAGAAGTGACAATGGCTTCGAGTTCAAGAATTACACCTTGAAAGAGTTTCTCAGTGACGAGGGGATTGAGCATCAATACTCCGCCCCCTACACTCCTCAACAAAATGGTGTAGCCAAAATAAAGAACCGTACCCTTGTGGAGATGGCAAGGTCTATGTTGGATCAGTACAAGTCACCACATAGCTTTTGGGCTGAGGCCGTCAACACTGCATGTCATGCCTCAAACCGTCTTTTCCTCCGCACAATCTTGGAAAAGACCCCATATGAGCTCCTAACCGGAAACAAACCAAATGTCAAGTACTTCCGTGTGTTCGGATGTAAGTGCTTCTTACTCAACAAGAAAGAACGATTAGGAAAATTTCAATCCAAAACTATTGAGGGTATATTTGTTGGTTATGGATCAAACTCCCACGCCTATAGGGTCTACAACAAATCCAATGGATGTGTTGTAGAAACTTGTGACGTGGTGTTTGATGAATTTAATGGCTCTCATGGAGAGCAAGTTGATCTAAGTGATGTAGGTGATGAAGATTCCTCTCAAGATATCTTGAACATGGGTGTTGGTGCTCTTCTTCCAATGGAACAAGAACCTCATGATGATATGGAAAACGACGCACGACTTCCTATATATCCAAACATTACAACACCCACATCACCACAAGATCAAAATCCTCAACCAATGCCCACAACTCAAGCACCTGATGATGATCTAGTCCTTCACCATGATCATCCTCAACAAGACCAAGAACAAGAAAGTGCAATCAGGGATGATGAACCTCAACAAATGCAACATGAAGAAGAAGATCTTCCACCACACATCAATGATCCATATGTTGAGGACGTGGATGATGGACATGAAGTTGAACCTCGTGAAACTCTCACCTCCATCATGCCTCGTGTGGCCGGTCGTGTTGATGTTGACAAGATTCTCACTGGCATATCCGAAGGTAGGGTCACTCGTAAACAATTGACAAACTTTTGTGCTCACTTCTCGTTTGTGTCTAGTATTGAGCCAGTCAAGGTACAAGACGCATTAATGGACAACGATTGGCTCGTGGCAATGCAAGAAGAGTTGAACAATTTTGAACGCAACCAAGTATGGTCTCTGGTGGAGAGACCAACTACAAAACACAATGTCATTGGAACAAAATGGATTTTCAAGAACAAGCAAGATGAGAATGGTGTCATCATCCGAAACAAGGCAAGGTTAGTGGCACAAGGGTACTCACAAGTTGAAGGTTTGGACTTTGGTGAGACCTTTGCTCCCGTTGCCCGTCTCGAATCTATTCGCATCTTACTTGCTTATGCTGCTTTCAATGGATTTACATTACATCAAATGGATGTGAAGAGTGCTTTCCTTAACGGTCCTCTACAAGAAGAAGTATATGTATCACAACCACCTGGGTTCGTTGATCCCGATCACAAAAACTATGTGTACAAACTTCATAAGGCCTTGTATGGCCTCAAACAAGCACCTCGTGCTTGGTATGATCATCTTAAGAAGTTTCTACTCGATGATGGTTTTGTGAGAGGGGTGATCGATCCCACTCTTTTTACTAAGAGACACAAGGGTGACTTGATATTATGCCAAATCTATGTAGACGATATAATCTTTGGTTCTCCTAACATTCATTTATGCAAGAAGTTTGTGGCTTCAATGACCAAGAATTTTGAAATGTAGCTCAATGTGGACTTGAAATTCTTCCTCGGATTTCAAATTCAACAATTTCAAGAAGGAATTTTCTTGTCTCAAGCAAAATACCTCAAGGACATCCTAGCAAAGTTTGGCATGTCTGATGCTAGTCCTTGTAAGACACCCATGCCAACCACAATTGCCCTCACTGAAGACACAAACGGTATTCCTTTTGAGCCATCTATTTATCGCTCTATGATTGGTTCATTGCTTTATCTTTGTGCATCTAGACCAGACATCATGCTTACCGTATGCATGTGTGCTAGATTTCAAGCTTCCCCTAGGGAAAGCCATCATAAAGCGGTTAAGCATATTCTCAGATACCTTGTTCACACCCCAAAGTTGGGTCTATGGTACCCCAAGGATGCTAAGTTTGATCTCATTGGGTACACGGATGCTGATTGGGCTGGTGACAAAGTGGACCGCAAGTCTACCTCCGGTGCATGCCAATTTATTGGAAGCTCATTGGTCAGTTGGTCCTCCAAGAAACAAAATTGTATCGCCCTTTCTAGCTGTGAAGCAGAATACATTGCAGCTGCCAGTTGTGGAACTCAATTACTATGGATGAGGCAGACTTTGAAGGTTATGGTATCACCTATCGACATGTGCCTCTTCTATGTGATAATGAAAGTGCCATCAACATTGCTGAGAATCCCAAAGATCATCTTCGCACCAAGCACATTGACATTAGGTATCATTTCTTGAGAGATCATGTGGAAAAGGGTGACATTGATGTTGCCCACATTGGTACAGAAATGCAACTTGCAGACATCTTCACGAAGCCATTGGATGAAGCTAGGTTTTGTCGACTTAGGCGTGAACTTGGTATCTTGGAGCTTGACAATATTATGTGAAATCTAGTACCCATTCATGCATGAACTAAATGTCTTGTCTTGATGTAGGCATATAGTTAGGGGGAGACATTCAATTCATGAGTATTCTCACCCTACATAATGCATAAATAGAACAAACACTCTCAAAGTTGTCATGGTTCTCGAACTATGGTACTTTAATATGATGGAGTCGTGACTATGTGCCCAAAGTCTCCATGTTTGCGGTATTATATTCCATATGCTCAAACATGGTGACCTCGGTCACCGCTTGAACATTCCTTGTATGGTCCGTTTTTGTTTTTGGGGATGGGTGGTTCCTACATCTTTGTATGACCTAAGATTTCTCATGTGTTCTTTTCCCCCTTAATACTCTAATAACTCCTTGGCGGAGTCTATGATCAAATTATACCCATTTTCCCCTTAGTCCCTGTTTTTTTTTCTGTCCAGTTACCGGACATCCGGGCCACGGGCGCCGGACATCCGGGCCCTGTGCATTTGCTCTCCAGCCTCCTTACGCCGGATATCCGGGCGTTGCCTCGGATGTCCGGGCCATGGGCGCTCATTCTTCTGGTGTCTCTGATCTCCGCGCGCCGGATATCCGGGCCGTGCCCCGGACGTTCGGACCGCCGCCGCAGCCACATATAACTAGAGTCGGGCATCGATTGGGGGGGGGGTCAGTTCCTCATTCCTATCCCCATCGCTCCTCTTGGCCGCCGTCGCCGGACCAGTACCCCGACGCTGCCCCGGCCCTCTCCTCCAACCTCCGGCCCTGATCTACTGCTCACGGACTCTCCCTCTCCCGATCTTCGATTCTACCCAATCCATTTCGGTGGGTGTGGTGTGAATCTCTCGGGAGGGACCGATGTTTCGTGAGATTTACGCTGGCGGATCTTATGGCTCGGACCAAGAACCGCGGTCCCCATCGTCCCGAGCCTTCCTCCCGGGGTATGGATGCTAGTTCTTCTCCTTTCTATTTGTATGGTGACAAATCAGATCTTCGGGTTTCATTCTCTCATACAAATCCATGCTCATACGCACGTGTTGGCTTCTCTTTCTCATTGGATCCTCTTCATTATCCATTCCAGTTAATCGCCGGCAAGGCTCAGCCGACTTCGATGAGCATGCTCGACCTAAGAAGAAGAAGACCTCCTTCAAGAAGAAAAAGCGGGCACCATCCCCTAGTCCATCAGTCTCTGATCCAGATGATGCAGACTATGTTGGGGAGGAAGAAGATGACAGTGCTCCACGACACTCTGTTGGACAGTCCAAGCCTGGTACTAGGAGGGTGCCGGTGCCTCAAGTTCGTGGCTCTGCAATGCCCATTGTTCATGGTCGTCGCATCTCCATGGAGCTTCCTGACAGTGGAAATCTCCCCCCTCATGACTTCACAACTATGGGCGCTGGCCAATATCTTATATTCCGTCGGGATATCAATCAATTTGAGATGGTGGCTGATGCCGAGGATCCACGGTTCAGGACTCGTATGCAGCAGGATCTCTATTCCAGTTTCGTTCATGGCCGTGGACTGGCTCGTCATTCATACCTGGATCTCAACTTCCTACGTGCCAACCCTGCCATGTTCCCTAACGATCCGGTCAAAATCATTGATGACATGACTCTTGGTCCCGCAATGACCTTCAAGTGTGATTGGAATGCAGCTGCCATTCTACAGTTCTATGCCACCTGTTTCTTTGGTCCAGACAACACTCTCACTTGGAGGACCGATGACACTACACTGACCATCCCTATGACAGGTTTGTTCAGATTTTGGGTCTCTCCGGTGTTGGCCATTGCATCCACAGCTTGGATCCCGAGCACAAACCCAAAGGAATTAACGCCTGCTTGCCACTTGTCATATCTACCACTCTGCTCACTGAAGAAGAACTTGAATATCCAGTCAATGAGGTATCCATCTTCCGTGCTCCTTACTACATCCTCTATCAGTGCGTGCTTTGCACTCTTTACCCCAAGAAGGGTGATCGCTCGAGGGCTCGCAACTATTGCATTGACTTGATGGTTCGTATGCATGACCATCCCACTGAGCCTATGGACACTGCCAATTTCATTTGGCATGAGATCCGTCTTTGCAGTTTCATTCAGACACGCCAGTTCCCTCATGCTCCATTCATTCAGGCGTTGATTGATCACACTGCTCCCTTTGAGGTGGTTAAGACTGATGTGCACTCCATTTGGAAGCCTCCTCCTCACATGCGCGTGGTGGCCCCTGCTCCTACTCAGCCTAGGAGGTCTTCTGATGGGAGACCAGCTGCTTCTCCTCAGCCCAGTGGATCATCTGTGCCATCTTCCTCGTCTGCCCCTCGTGGTCGTCTTGCCTCGTTCTTCGGCAAGGCTCAGTCTACTCTCATGAAAGCAATCACTTTCAGCTGTCAACAGAATCAGGATGTTCAGAAGCGCCTCATAATCTCCAAGAATCAGCTCAAGCAGCGTCTTCGTAACCGTGGAAGCCCCGTGAGTGATGATGATCCTCTTCCCGTGGCTCCATCCACCTCCACCTTCGGTTTCCCATCTCGTGACGAGTACCCTGAATTCCTTGATCATGATGATGACATCCGCCAGGAGTGACTGGTAGCCCCTTTTTCCTTGTTGCTGTCAAAGGGGGAGAAGTAGTATCTTAGTTGGGTCATGATATGAGATGTGTTGGCTAGTTGTGTTTGCCACTATTATCCACTATTATTGTTAATTTTTTTGCTACCTATGACATTTGATCATGATCATGTGGAACTATGTTATTATCCTGTGGCATTATCTTGTGGCTATGAAATGTTTTGTCTATGTATTGTGTATCCTAGCATATACATCTCATACTCACAATGAGGGGGAGCTAAAAGAAACTAGTAACATTTACATTCTTTGAACTTTTTGCTCTCATATTGTATCTTTTGATACTACATGTATGGTTGTCATCAACAAACAAAAAGGGGGAGATTGAAAGAGCAATCATGTCCTTACATCATGTTTTGATGTTGATGACAATATACATGTAGGGGACTAACAATGACTGCTAAGTAGATCTCAGGTGTTATTCCCTAGTTCATCTAGGTGTGTGGATCAAGAGCATACAAAGTGATCTTACCCAAGGATGAAGCATAAAAAGTGATTTCATGTTTGTCTTCTTGAGTATAGGATCCCACACTATTAAGAGGGGATTGATAGGGCAGTTAAAGGCTTGCTCATGCCACAAACCTTCGTTCCATACTGGACATACTCAAAGTCATAGGTTCTGTCCCTTGGCTGCCGGATGTCCGGGCTTCAAGCCGGATGTCCGGGTCACACGCCGGATATCCGGGCATAGCTATCCAGAGAGCACTTATGTGCTGTACTACACGACGGATGTTCGGGCCATATCCCGGATGTCCGGCTCTTCCTGATGCGCCGGATGTCCGGGCCATATCCCGGATGTCCGGCCTCCACTGCCCGAAGAACGCAGAGGTTCTGTCATCTGCTGTGATCACGCCGGATGTCCGGCCATCTGCCGGATATCCGGGCCTTCCAGACATGCCGGATGTCCGGGCTTGAACCCTCGGATGTCCGGGCCCTCTGTTTCCTAGCCTGTCTCTGGTTCTGTTCTTCGTACTCTACCGGGCCGGATGTCCGGCCCACTGCCCGGATGTCCGGGCTGCTCACTTACTTACACTACAACGGGCAGATTCTTGCTCTAACGGGAGAAGGTTGAACATTCACTTTGAACAAACCCTAGAACACATTTTCACCATCTCTCACACCTCCACACCAAATCTTAGACCCCCAAGGGATTTGAGAGCATTTGTGAGAGGTTGTCCAATCAAGTGATAGATCCACTCCTTCCCCTTCTCAACACCAAAGGAAATTGTGATTTGAGCAAGTCTTGAGATTTTCCCCATCGTTCTTGTTACTCTTGGAGGTTGGAGACTCATAGGCGGTAGGAGTCTTTCGGAGAGGAATCAAACTTTGTGATTACCTCCGGAAAAGTTTGTGAGGGTTTGGAGGCCACCTAAAGGCCTACCACTAGTGGTTGGGAATCACCTTCGTGGTGATATCTCAAAGAGAGAATAGGGTGAGCCTTCGTGGCGTTGGTGTGTGATAACCCTCAACCGTAAGGGATCGAGATAGTCTTCGCGGGTAAGAATAACCCAATTTATTGATTCGACACACGGGGAGCCAAAGAGTATTTATAAGCTTTGACAGTTGAGTTGTCAATTCAACCGCACCTGAAATATACTTACTTGCAACAAAAGATAAGTGGTAACAGTGATATGATAGTGATGATGGTGATAGTAAAAGTAAACAGCAAAAGTAAATAGCAGGAGTAAATGGCAAAAGTAGTAACTAGTAACCAGCAGGATTTAGAATACTGTAGGCTAGGGAGATGGATGGTTGGGCGCTGCATGTATGAGATATATCATGATTCTAACTTGGGGCATGGCACACGGAAAAGTAATGATCATCTAGGCAAATATCAAACATTAGGCATGTATCCCGTAGGTAGTTGTACGTGCTTGCAATAAGAACTTGCACAACATCTTTTGTCCTACCATCCCGCTACGAACGGGGCCAAAAGGAACTTATGGAGATTAAGGTGCTCCTGTCAAAGAGCACCGGAACAAAGCAATGAACTCAATGGATACATGTAATCCTCAAACTACGGACCATCCCCTTTGGTGTCCCAAGCTGTCACTTTTGGATCGCCGGTTCCGAACCGTAATAGGTGCAAACAACTCATAGATAGGATCAAGAACACAAATATATTCATGCAAACACATATGGTTCAGATCTGAAATCATGGCACTCGGGCCCTAAGTGACAAGCATTAAGCATAACAAGTTGAAGCAAAGATGATAAACACCATAGTAGATGATAGGCAACATGCCCCCAACGATCTGACAAACTATTACATGATCTAACTCATCCAATCCCTACCACCCCCTTCGCCTACAGCAGGGGATTACTCACACATGGAAGGAAAAGTCATGGAGGGATGATGGAGTGGTGATGGTGATGACGATGGCGACGATCTCCCCTCTCCGGAGGCCAAATCAGCCTCCAGATTAGCCCTCCCGAAGAAGAACAGAGGGTGGCGGCGGCTCCGCGACGAAAACTGGGAAAAGAACTTCTGATCTGGGATTTCTCCATCACGAGCTAAAATACGGGTCGAAGTAGGGCACCAGGGGAGGTGGGGCCCACCCAGGCGACCCCCCGGCGCGGCCAGGGCCTGGGCCGCGCCACCAGGGCGCCTGGGCCCCCTGGCCCCCCTCTGGCCCCTCTTCTGGCTCCGGGTTCCTTCGGGTGCGTGGATTTTCTGTGATTTTTCATGGATTTTTCTGAGATACCTAAAAATTCGTTTTCCTGCACACAATAAAACCATACAGGCAGCTCTGCTGAAAACAACGTCAGTCCGGGTTAGTTTAGTTCAAATCATGCAAGAATGAGGTCAAAACAATATCAAAAGTGTTTGGAAAAGTAGATACGTTTGAGACGTATCAACTCCCCCAAGCTTAGCATATTGCTTGTCATCAAGCAATTCAGTTCAACGAACTGGACGCGACAAAGAAAACTTTGACAAACTCTTTTGTTTCATTAGATGTATATAAGCATGTACTACGAAAAGAGTCTAGCAAGTATTGAAACAGTACTATAAGGACAATGCACGGAGCAATCCCTCTTTCAAGTGACCAATCACAAATACCTAAAAGTAAATAATATACTACTGAAAATAAAGACAAGATTACATTGCACATAGCTTGAGCATATTAGGGTGGTATCTCGCTAGCCTCCATGAGTAAAGCAAAACATAAATGCAGAAACTCCTCCAGAGTTTTAAAGGAGACTAGAACTAAGAATTTCAGAATAAATCATATCACAAGCATGCAGAAGACAATGTAATACTTTGGGACAATGCACATTACACTCAGAATGACAATTATGCTCTCCTAGTTGGTGCTTTGAAGAAAGAAGGTGGAGACTCTCGAACCGTGGCTTTTGTTGACAAGGTTGAAAACCCGTGGTCGGAAACAAAAACTAAACATTTACCAGAGCTCTTGGTTTTTAAAAACAGAGGTAAAAACGTTTTTGAGAGGTGCATATTTCGTCAACGAATGCTAGCAGATAACTCAATCACTTCTTGAGTTGGACAAGTCTCGAGGAACGGCTCCCGCATGAGGACGATCACATCCTCTTAATCTCCTTTGTTTATCACTGCCAAAGTTTTATGATTTCTCATGAACAAAGCGTGAAGGAGGGTTTGTTTGTTGTATTATCTTTTATGAGCCGGGCGCACTCTATGCCAGTTCCTTCTCGTATTATGGGTTTGCACATTAGACATGCAATCCCGGGGTGAAACTTGTCCAACTTAAAAAGATCATGAATTAACTACTACTTCCTCATGAGCTAAAACAGAGGCACAAAAAGAGAAATGCTTTTGATTAATTTCGAGATGGTACACGAAAGTCTTCGTTAGGAATGGCAGGTAAATACCATGTATAGGAAGGTATGGTGGACTCATATGGCATAACAGGTTTTAAAGATTTTGGATGCACAAGCAGTCAGTCCGCTTAGTACAGGTGGAGGTTAGCAAAAGACTAGGAAGCGACCAACTAGAGAGCAATAACGGTCATAATCATGCAGAGCGACAAAGCAACATTGAATCGGGCATGAAAGTGATATAATTATTATGAAACTCAAAGATCATCAAGGCAGAGCAGACTTTTTAGTCTTAAACATGTGTAAACATGTGCCAAGTCAATCCAAAAATTCTCTAAAGGGAAATACCACCTTAGTATACCGAACTATGAACAATGCAATGCATGTAGATAATTTCAATAACACATTATATACTCTAGCTATTCAAGACTAGCCACAAGGAAAGCATGAACCACTGGAAGAGCATTGTAAACATAGCACTATGTCGCTACAAGCTGGTCTCTAGATCATAAGTACAGGCATATGTACAAAAGTAGAAACAAGAAGAGTTCATACCGGTCTTCCTTGTTGCTTCCCTTTAGTCGATCTTCGTCATTACTGCCTCGTCACTTGGACGATCGAACGTAGGAAATATAATTAAATGCCATCACGGACTCGAGCTGAACTCTGAAAACAAAGCAAACTAAAGAGAGAAAGGAAATCTTTTTGGATTATTTCAAAGGTTGAACGAAAGCAAAAGAAAGAGAAAATCTTTTTGTTATTTTTGCAAAGAGAGAAATAAAGAAGAACGGGCAAAAACTTCGAAAAGATCGAAGCGAATAAAATGGATAATACAATGGAAAAGTGAGAGGGGCACGTACTCCCCCAAGCTTAGGCTTTTGGCCTAAGTTGGTAGCAGCTACTGCCCCCAGGAGCCTCCTGCTCCGGGGTTATGGTAGTGAGTCCAAGGATCGTAGAAGGATGCTGGCGTGTACACCGAACTCCTCGGAGTCTCCCACGAGGAAGGGTCCGTGCGCCAAGCAGAGGAAGACCCTTCACCAAACTCGATGGCGGTTTCTCCCTGAAAAGGTGGTAACTCACCGTGCTCCTCCTCGTCGGGCACAACCCCCTCCATGGGGTTATGAAATTGATGCTGGGCCATGAACTCATCGAACTGGACAACATCAAAGGACCATCCGTTCCTGCGAGAAAAATCAAACAAAAGAGGTGCAGGTAGACGGATCTCGCGTTCCGCGGTAGTTCCGAGACGCAAGATATAAACAAGATTATCAATCTCAGAAGCCATGGTAACAAACTTATGCCTTTTCATAGCAGCAAGATCAAAGCTTAAATAAGTAAAAGGATTATCATCAGGGTGTGGGGTGCCTCCAAGATGTTCTAAGATAAGTGTGGCATACACGCCACCATATAAGTCCCCCTTGTTACCGTTCATAGCAAGGCGTCGAGCAATTAAGGCACCCAGATTATAATCAGATCTCCCTGAGAGGGCTGCTGCCATGATAGCAATATCTGGCGCAGAAGTGTTGCTCGTGTTGTCACGAGCTAACACCCCTCTAGCAACATAATATGCAAAATACTTGAGGTGAGGGAACAAGATGCTGGAGATCTTCGACCAATGAATATCCCTCGTACCCATGCTGCAGAGAGAGTTGAAGACGGTTTTCAGCTCGGAGGGCTGAGTGGTCATCCTAGCCGTCCTCCCAACGTTTGGCACACCTATTATTTCACAAAACTTTCCCAAAGTCATGGTGATAATATCATTGTAAATTTTAAACTCAATAACACCTGAATCAGGATTATATCTAAAACTGTTAATGAAACTGGAGGTGAGTTTTTGATACTGAGTAACACGGCACGTGACGAGCCGTGTCAGACCTGTATTAGCACAAAGATTATAAAACTCATCCTTGATTCCCGCAGCTTCAAGGAATTCATCACATGGAAACGTCATTGCACGTGTTGGACTTGTGTCTTCCAACAACTCCAGGGGCACATGATCTTCATTATAGCTCACCCTAGCAGTCGATGGTGAAGCTGCGGCTCTAGTAACTCGATCGGAGTGCGTAGGCCTCCTCTTCTCAAGCCACCCTTTTTCCCTTCCTAACAAACTCATTTCTGATTTTTTTTTTGCAATTTACAAAAACGAGGATTAAAACAAGGTGAGTTAAGGCAAACTACTCAACTCACTTGCCCAAGGCATAAACTTGCATCAAAACTTGGAAAATAACTTTCTACACATGCATGCAAGCTCATTTATACAGCACCAAGAACTACTAAATACTCACAAATGAAGCCACCAATCAGAAATCTAATTGGAGGGGTGGAGGAGTCACATACCAGGGAGTATTTGTTCAAAATCTCAGCTCAAATGATGGGCTGTAGAGAGAGATCGAAGAATCGCCTCCAAGAGCAGCAGGAACACAAGAACAAGTGCAGAACTCGTGTTTTTGCAAAAAAAGAGAGAGAGAGGAAGAAGACATACCTGGAGGGGGGCCTTGTGGGCCCCAGGCACCCTGTGGGCGCGGCCAGGGGGTAGGCCGCGCCAGCTGGCCGCCTGGGCCATTGGTGGGTCCCCCTGGCTGGCCCCAGGTCCCTCTGGGTCACTCCCGACGTGGAAATTTTTATTTTTATTTTTCTGGAATTTTTCTGAAAACTTCACTGTTGAAATTTTTTCGAAGTTCAAAAAGCTGCGAAACTCTCTGAAAACTTGAAGCAGTGAGTAGTATTGTGAAGCTTCAAAACATAAATACTTGGTACAACAAGTAGGACAAAAACTAAAAACAAATGAAAACATAACAAGCTCAACTTTTTATCTATATAAAACATGTTTACTAGTAAGGTTGATCAAGTCTTACCAACAAACAGGCGATATATAGAGCAAAAAGTCTCACCTCTTACGAAGTAATCACTGAACCTTTACTTTGATGGACATTGTCCCCACCATGATAGTTTTGTATTTGTGAGGCACATGTAGTGGACAGTCCCATTCTCCAATCTTCACGGTCTCGATATTTTCTATAGAGTTGAGGCCATGCCTCCTGTCGGTCTTCTTTGGAAAATATACCGTGTGTTCTTTATCATTCACATTAAAGGTGACCTTCCCTTTATTGCAATCAATAATAGCACCTGCGGTGTTAAGAAAAGGTCTACCAAGAACAATGGACATGCTCCCATCCTCGGGCATGTCAAGCACAACAAAATCAGTAAGAATCAAACAATTAGCAACTTCTACTGGAACATCCTCACAAATACCTATCGGAACGGCGGTTGACTTGTCAGCCATCTGAAGAGAGATATCTGTAGGAATTAGTTTCTCTAAACAAAACCTCTCATAAAGAGAGAGAGGCATAACACTCACTCCTGCTCCAAGATCACATAAAGCAGTTTTGACATAATTATTCTTTATGGAGCAAGGAATGGTGGGTATACCTGGATCACCGAGCTTCTCAGGAATCTTGCCACTGAAAGAGTAGTTAGCAAGCATAGTAGATATTGCTTCATTAGGAACTTTTCTTTTATTAGTGACAATATCTTTCATATATTTTGAATAAGGAGGTAACTTAATAGCATCAGTCAAAGGGATTTGAAGAAAAAGAGGTTTAATCCACTCACAAAACTTATTGTAATGCTCTTCTTCTTTAGATTTGATGGACTTACCTGGAAAGGGCATGGGTTTCTGTACCCATGGTTCTCTTTCCTTCCCATGTTTTCTTGCGATGAAATCTTCTTTAGTGTACCTCTTACGTTTGTCAGGTGCTTCTTCTTCTCGAACTTCAGGCGGATCCTTCTTCTCATTATCCTTACCTTCAGGTTCAGCACCGTCTTCAGTCTCAGCATCGGAGATAGATACACTGTTGGGATCAACAGCTGGCTCTTCATCTACAATAGGATCATTAGAATTGTCAGTCTCCTTATGTTTCTTCTTCTTCTTTGGAGAGCCAACAATTTCTTCTTCCTGCATTTGAGAATCTTGCTCGATTCTCCTCGGATGCCCCTCTGGATAGAGAGGATCTTGAGTGCTAGTTCCTCCTCGGGTCTTAATACCGAAAGCCTGCAAATCATCTTGTTTGGCATTGTTAGCAAGCAAATCTTTTTGCACATTAGAAATTTGGTCAAGCTGAGTTTGAACCATATAAAAATGCTTCACAAGACATTGAACATCATTAACCGTTCTACCTAGAACATCAAGCAGACTTTTGATAGCAAGGGAATTATCATGCAATTGACTTTGTATCCTCTCATTAAAATGATTTTGTTTCATAATAAAATTATCAAACTCATCTAAACATTGATCAGGAGGCTTACCATGAGGGATGTCACTTGCGTTGAAATCTAAAAGAGAGTGTACCTCTACCATAGGAGGGTGAGTGGTAGGCTCACACAGCTTCTCAATAGGGGGTAGATTCTTCACGTCTTCAGCTTTAATACCTTTCTCTTTAATAGACTTCTTTGCTTCTCGCATATCTTCGGGGCTTAGAACAAACATGCCCCTCTTCTTTGGTGGTGGAGGTTGTTCAGGGACGGACCAATCTTCATGGTTTTTGGCAATCCTGCCCATCAAATCTTCTGCATCTTTCGGCATCCTTTTCCTGAAAACACAACCAGCACAACTGTCCAAATAGGACCTGGATTCATCAGTTAGACCAGCATAGAATATATCGATTAATTCGTTCTTAGGGAATTCATGTCCTGGTCTAGCCCGAATCAGACCACAGTACCTCCCCCAAGATTTAGGGAGGGACTCATCCTGCAACTGTTTAAAGTTATAAATTCTTTGTAAAGCAGCATGTTGCATGTGAGCAGGAAAGTACTTATCAACAAAAGAGTGAGCTAAGTCTTGAGGACTCTTAATGGAACCGCATGGGAGTGAATCATACCATGCTTTGGCACCTTCCTTCAAGGAGAAAGGAAGAAGCTTGGTCACATAAAAGTATCGTATCTTCTCATCTGTGGTAAACAGGCCACCCAACTCACCGAGTTTAGTCAGGTGTGCAATAGCATCATCATTTTCTCTGCCATAAAAGGGGTCAGCTTCAACCATAGGTATAAGTGAAAGATCAACAGAGAAATCATAATCAGGATCATCAATGCATATAGGAGATGTAGCAAATTCAGGATCAGGAACGGTTTTGTTCTTCAAAGAGTGTTTTTCAAACAGTTTCCTAATAACTTCATGGTCAGAGCCAGAAAACTCTGTCAGTTCCCTGCATAAATCTTCATCAAGCATATAGTAATCATCATCAAGGAGTCTTTCCTTGAGTTTACTCAAATCAGGATAATCATAAGTTTCACCAATAGGGTAGCGAGTAACAGGAATTTCAATTCCAGACTTTTTAGCAGCAGCAGCAATCTGTTTCTCAAGAGCATAACCAAGGGAACTAATATCATCAATAGTAGTAGAAGCATCATCAAGAGTATCGGACATAATAACAGATTCAGTAGGAGCATCATGTGGTGGCGGTGAGGCAAACTTACTCATAACAGAAGGTGAATCAAGTGTAGCACTAGTGCTCAGAACAGTACCTCTTCTTGTAGTGGATAGTAAGATCGGAACCTTGGGGTCTCCTTTCTTACCCATAGCGGATGAAGTGCAGTAGGTAGGATACTTCAAGTAGACTTGTAAATATTGCTATGCTCCCCGGCAACGGCGCCAGAAAACGGTACTTGATAACCCTCAACCGTAAGGGATCGAGATAGTCTTCGCGGGTAAGAATAACCCAATTTATTGATCCGACACACGGGGAGCCAAAGAGTATTTATAAGCTTTGACAGTTGAGTTGTCAATTCAACCGCACCTGAAATATACTTACTTGCAACAAAAGATAAGTGGTAACAGTGATATGATAGTGATGATGGTGATAGTAAAAGTAAACAGCAAAAGTAAATAGCAGGAGTAAATGGCAAAAGTAGTAACTAGTAACCAACAGTATTTAAAATACTGTAGGCTAGGGAGATGGATGGTTGGGCGCTGCATGGATGAGATATATCATGATTCTAACTTGGGGCACGGCACACGGAAAAGTAATGATCATCTAGGCAAATATCAAACATTAGGCATGTATCCCGTAGGTAGTTGTACGTGCTTGCAATAAGAACTTGCACAACATATTTTGTCCTACCATCCCGCTACGAACGGGGCCAAAAGGAACTTATGGAGATTAAGGTGCTCCTATCAAAGAGCACCGGAACAAAGCAATGAACTCAATGGATACATGTAATCCTCAAACTACGGACCATCCCCTTTGGTGTACCAAGCTGTCACTTTTGGGATCGCCGGTTCCGAACCGTAATAGGTGCAAACAACTCATAGATAAGATCAAGAACACAAATATATTCATGCAAACACATATGGTTCAGATCTGAAATCATGGCACTCGGGCCCTAAGTCACAAGCATTAAGCATAACAAGTTGAAGCAAAGATGATAAACACCATAGTAGATGATAGGCAACATGCCCCCAACGATCTGACAAACTATTACATGATCTAACTAATCCAATCCCTACCACCCCCTTCGCCTACAGCAGGGGATTACTCACACATGGAAGGAGAAGTCATGGAGGGATAATGGAGTGGTGATGGTGATGACGATGGCGATGATCTCCCCTCTCCGGAGGCCAAACCAGCCTCCAGATTAGCCCTCCCGAAGAAGAACAGAGGGTGGCGGCGGCTCCGCGACGAAAACTGGGAAAAGAACTTCTGGTCTGGGATTTCTCCATCACGAGCTAAAATACGGGTCGAAGTAGGGCACCAGGGGAGATGGGGCCCACCCAGGCGACCCCCCGGCGCGGCCAGGGGCTGGGCCGCGCCACCAGGGCGCCTGGGCCCCCCTGGCCCCCCTCTGGCCCCTCTTCTGGCTCCGGGTTCCTTCGGGTGCGTGGATTTTCTGTGATTTTTCGTGGATTTTTCTGAGATACCTTAAAATCCGTTTTCCTGCACACAATAAAACCATACAGGCAGCTCTGCTGAAAACAACGTCAGTCCGGGTTAGTTTAGTTCAAATCATGCAAGAATGAGGTCAAAACAATATCAAAAGTGTTTGGAAAAGTAGATACGTTTGAGACGTATCAGTGTGCCTTCGTGGTAGCACCCACCTCTCTAAACGGTGACGTAGCTTCCCTCCAAGGAAGTGAACATCGGCATACATCCTCGTCTCTCGAAGTTTCGGTTATTCCTAACCTAAACTTTCTACTTGTGGTTACTTGTTCTCTAAGTTATTTACTTATATCTTATTGTGTTACCTTACCTACCTACTCGTGTTGCTTGCTTAACTTGTTAAGCATCTTACTTGCAATTGTTAGGCTCACTTTCATATTCAGCACTATTGCCTAAAAATTGCTAAGTAACAATTAAAATTTGTAATTGTACCTATTCACCCCCCTCTAGGTCCATCTCGATCCTTTCAAAGGAGACCCCCCATCTCCATACTTATTCCTTATTTGTGCTGAAGGCCTCTCATCAATGTTGCAGAAAGCGGAGGAGCATGGGAAAATAGTAGGCATCAAAGTATGCAATCGGGCTCCAAGCATAAATCATCTCTTTTTTGCAGATGATTCACTATTGCTTTTCAAGGCTAAAGAATAGAACTGCAATAGAGATAAATCATATTCTAGAATCATATGCTGGTTGCTCAGGTCAAGTAAATAATAGGGAGAAATTTGCCATAATGTTCAGCAAGAATACCCGAATTGAACAGAAAAGTATGACAATTGCAGCATTGAATATAACCAGGGAAGCAAGAACAGAAAAGTTTTTGAGGCTGCCAATCTACATAGGAAGATCAAAGGAAAAAGCATTTGCCTACCTCAGAGACAAAATTTGGAGGAGAATTCAAGGATGGAAAGAAAAAATGCTCTCAATGGGAGGAAAGGAGATTCTAATAAAGGCCGTAGCCCAAGTAGTTCCGGTCTTCGCAATGGCATGCTTTGATCTGACCAAGACATTAGGTGACCAGATCGGTGAGATAATATGCAGGTACTGGTGGAGCAATATGGACAACGAAAATAAAATTCATTCGGTTAATCGGGAGCAGATGATGTTGCCAAAGAAGGAAAGAGGGTTAGGATTCAGAGATCTTCATGCTTTTAACAGAGCCATGTTGGCAAAGCAAGCTTGGAGATTAGCAAATGCACCCAACTCTCTTTGCACAAAAGTTCTGTCTGCTAAATACTATCATCTGGTCAAATTATTAGAGCCATGCCAAAGGATGGAATGTCTTATTCATGGAGAAGTATCCTTAAAGGGGTTAAACTGCTAAGAGAAGGAGTAATATGGAGAATAGGTAATGGTGAGAATGTGAGTATATGGAATGACCCATGGATCCCAAGAGGGCAAAGCAGAAAACCAACCACTCCCCAAAGAAGGAATGGCATCCTCTGCAAAGTCTCAGACCTAATAAACCTAGTAGACGGAGATTGGGACGAGGAGCTCATAAAGCAAACCTTTAATGAAGAAGATGCAGAGGAAATATTGCGGATACCAATAAGCAAGGGAAATGAGGAATGGCTAGCATGTCATTTCGACAAAGAAGGGCTTATTCTTTGTAAAATCAGCTTATAGAGTGGCAATTGACTTAGATGCAAAGAAATCACTTCATGGTAAAGCTTCTGTGGCACAACAGTTGACTGTTTACCTTTTGAGTGGGAGAAAATATGGAGGATTCCCTTACCGGCAAAAATCTCGCATTTTTTATGGAGAATGGTAAGGAACAGTTTGCCTCTGAGACAAAAACTAATTCGACGAGGAGTTAAAACAGATCCAAGATGCCCAGTTTGTTTACGTGTGGAGGAGGATGGAGGGCACACCTTCTTCAGGTGCAAACCAGTGAAGCGCATATGGAGAGCGGCTCGGATGGAGGAGATACGACAAAATCTAGGTGTTTGCTGCAGTCCGAAGGATGTGCTGATCTGAATTTTTCAGCTTGATCAACAGAGAAGTCCAAGAACATGCATTCTTATGTGGCTTTGATGGCACGAAAGAAATAAAGCAAACCAAGGGAAGGCAATTAGAGGCACAGAGGAAATTATTACCTCCCTGGAAATCCATGACAGAGAGTTCAAAGAGGTTTGCAAGAAGAGATGCACTAAAAAAACAACGACCAAGGAGGGTTGCTGGAAATCACCAGAGGAAAATTATCTGAAGATAAATATAGATGGAGCCTTTATGAAGGAAACAAAGACAGGAGGATGGGGTTTCATCATAAGGAAGGAAGGAGGAGTAGAAGCAGCTGGGGCAGGGAGGCTCTCCAGACTCAGATGCAATTCAAGCAGAAACAATTGCCCTGTTATATGCTGCAGAGAGAGCAAGCGAACTAGGATGCATGAAGGTTATTTTTGAAACAGACGTAGTAGTGTTGAAACAAGCAGTGGCTAGAGACGACTACGATAACTCAGTTTTCGACGCCCTGTTTCGAGAAGCAAAGTTTAAATTATTGTATTACTTCCAGTCAGCTTCGATCAAGTGGTGTCCCAGGTCGTGTAACGTAGTTGTTCATAAGCTTGCGTCATTTGGCGCGAGTTTGGTTGAATGAGATGTTTACATGTGGCTATCTGATGTACCAAACTTTGTAAGTGACGTGGTTGCCAGCGATTTAGTTGGCCCGTGCATGTAATGGAATCAAGTTTCCAGTGTTAAAAAAAAAAAAACAGGCCGGCAAATCAATCGAACAACTGGCATCGTGATTCGTGATCCGACCGTGGCTCGCCGCGGCGATATCCAGGCGGCTGCGGAAACGTGGGGATCGAGCTGATCCACGGATTCATTTTTCCCGTGCGCTCTACGCTGTTTCTTTCCGAATTCGCGTCGACGCGGGATTGCGGGTCGAGCCTCCTTCCTTCATCATATAATCCTGTGGTGGAATCCCCCGTTCATCATCACTTCGACAGCATTGCTCGATCGCGCGTCCAAGGCTGCCCGGGAACACGGAAGTTCTGGACTACACCTTGCCCTACGCCGCCTCGCGTATGACCATGGCTGTCGCCGACGAGAGGCGCGCCACCGCAGGAAATAAGCCCACCATCGCCTCCCGGGTCGCCTCCATCTGCGCCATGCTCGACGAGCACGACGCCACCGAGACGCCCATGAGCGCCAGCCGAGTTGCCGCCGTTTACTCCATGATCGCCGAAGTCGCCAACGCTGCCGCGGAGGCGAGGAAGATCGGCAGGAGGAGGAGGAAGCCCTGCCCGCCGGCCATCACCCGCCGCTACGAGTACGAGGAGCTGCGCCTTCTCGGAGATGGCGCGACCGCCGACGTCACCAAGGCGCGCCACCACGCGACCGGCCACACCGTCGCCCTGAAGACTATTCGCAAAGACTGCTGCTCCGTCGGCGCCGGCGCCGGCGTGATCCTGCGGGAGGCCTGCTTCATGGCCGCGTGCCACGGCCACCCCGCCCTCCTTCCTCTCCATGGGCTCGCGCGCGATCCGGACACCGGGGTCTACTCCCTCGTCATGGAGTGCCTCGGGCCGTCCCTGCACCACGTCCTCCGCGACCGCGTGGCCCGCACCGGCCGGCCGTTCCCGGAGGCCAGCGTGCGCCTCATAATGAGGCAGCTGCTGTCTGGCGCGGAGGAGCTGCACAAGAACCTCATCATCCACCGCGACATCAAGCTCAAGAACATCCTCGTGGCCGTCGACGGCGCCGTGAAGATCGGCGACTACGGCTCGGCGCTGTCAATCGCGGGGCAGAACGCCGACGACGATTACTTGGCCGCCGGAACGAGGAACTACCGCGCGCCGGAGATGCTGCTGGAGAAGCCGGGCTACGACACGCTCGTCGACATGTGGTCCCTCGGTTGCGTGATGGCGGAGCTCCTCACCGGGGAGGCGCTGTTCAACGCGCGCTGCGACTCGGACCAGCTGCACATGATCTACGACGTGTTTGGCGTGCCGGGGAAGAGGGAGTGGAAGCCATACGAGTCGTCGTTCGTGGCTGACAAGGTGCCGGTGTGGCGGCGAGAGCAGGCGCAGCAGCGGCGGCGAGGACAGTGGAACGGCGACCGGCTGCGCGAGCTGTTCCCGGAGGAGATTCTGTCCAAGGAAGGGTTTGAGGTTCTCAAGGGGCTGCTCGCGTGCAATCCCAACAAGCGGCTGGCGGCCGCCGCCGCGCTCAAACTTCCGTGGTTCGCTGGAAATGAAGATGCTCCGGACACTGACCGAAGGTCCTGTAACCATAATTTTCTTTAGGCTACATGTAAACCATAGTTGTATGCGTGGAGTTGAGGTGCCTGTGCCTACAGCGACCACCCCAACTTGTACGGGGCTCACTATTTGTGAGTTGCATGGGAGCTTGTGCTAATTACTTGTTTCCTAGTAGCAGGAGCAGCTAGAACCTTGATACTGGGAGCAGCGGTAATGTATGAACTCTCGTGAGATTTATATAAGACCAGCTACACGTTGTTTATCCTTTGAGCCACAAAGGACTGGTACTTTGCCTACAATCCATTTTCATAATCTGATGGAGAATTGTTGGTCTTTAAGGTCTCAAGTTACTCCCTCCGTTCGGAATTACTTGTCTTGAAAATGGCAGCAAAAGAACTAAAATACATCTAAATACATCCATTTGTGCGACAAGTAATTTCAAACGGAGGGAGTACATCTGATGCTTGGTTTTAAGCCATTCACAAAGCTAAACACATAATACTGCTCTTGTAAATAAGGATGCTCGTCTCTTACCACTGCTAGTCTCCTAGAATTTGTCAATATATTCAGAAACTGACAGTGTGAGTTGTTTAACTGAATGAAACTTTTCCAACACTTCATAAATGTTGGATTCTTAGGTCCTTTTGCAATTTGTATCTGTACCCCAACATTACTAGTGTTAACTGCATTTCTTGATAGCAATTGTGCCTGCTGCATCCTCAACTGAACAAGTGCCTCTACTTGTGCATCAATTCCTTTGGAAATTCCAGATGATTTTGCTTGATTTTTTAGGTTTCTCGTGTCCCTTAGTAACTGAAGTAGTAGCACCGTGCAACACAGGAGATTCAGGCCAGGGTGGATGGGATATTTTACGTCTCAACTTTTTCAGGTGGTTTTTTTTTGCGCAAAAAAAAAAAAAAACCCGAGCGGTTTCACTGTGCTCACTTTGGTCTCAAGCATATCCTTCTTTCCCAGTCGACCATTTACTTCATTATTGGCCTTGAATTAACGCTTGCTTCTCGCTCATGGTCGTCACTTGCGCTCGCAGAGACTCCACTTCCTCGGCGAGCTCCTTGTCATTGGATCGAGTGGCCATGAAAAGATCAACGACGACTCTGTGATTTTACAAGGAATCAATCTCCAACCCTTGCCGGTGATTTTGTCCTTCCTCCGCCCACATAAACGCGGTCGAATGGATTTGATCTATTGCTGCCATGATTTAGAACTGTAGAAAGCTATACTCCCTTCATTCCCTTATACAAGCCACTTCATATTTTTATGTCTAACTTTGATCATTAATTTTATGAACACAAAGTGAGTTATATGCCACAAAGAGCATTTCATTGTATGCACATTTCAAAGAACTTTCCGATAATATACTTTTGATGACATATAATCCATATTTTGTTGACCAAAATTATAAGTTAAAGTTTGACACGAAAAATAAAGTGATCTTGTATAAGGGAGTGGAGGAAGTAGGATACAACTCAATTGTATTCATCAGAGTCATTTACAATAAAGTAAAATGGCTAGCGCGGAGCTGGGATGTCCAGTGGGCTCCTTTCCAGCGGTATCTTGGACTTCCATTGTCTCTGAGGAAACTTTCTGCTACGCAACTCCAGTGTCTCGTGGATCAGATGGCTAACCGACTGCCAAAATGGAAGGCCACTCTCATGCCAAAGAGTGGTAGGCTGACTCTGGTGCAGTCTGTTTTGTGTGCAATGCTCATTCACGCCATGATGGTTTTGGACCTTCCGATCAAAACGATTGCCGCAATGAATAAGGTGTGCCAGGGATTTCTGTGGTGTCGTAAGGCCGAAGCGAAGGGTGGCAACTGTGATGTGGCGTGGGAGGCGGTGTGTGCTCCGAAGTGGGCAGGTGATTTAGGCCTGCCGAATCTGAGGTGGCTCAACTTAGCTATGCAGGCGAGGTGGCCATGGCTTCAACGGACTGACAACAACAAACCATGGAGCGAGTTCTCAATCAAGGCGCCCGATGAATCAATGAAGCTTTTTCAAGCAGCTACTAGATGCACTGCTCGGGATGGAACGAACACCCTCTTCTGGGAGGATTGGTGGATTGACGGCATGAGGATACAGGAGCTGGCACCGGCCATCTATGATCTGGTACCAAGCCGCGTCAGAAGATCATGCATGCTTGGGAAGGTGAAGGAAATGTGGGCTACAAGTGTTGGCCCAAACTTGGGGGAGGAAGCAATGCACCAATTCCTACATCTATGGCAGAGGATCCAAGTTTGGGAACCAACAGAGAATGCCCAGGACAGTATCTCTTGGTCATGGGAGATAAATGGAAAGTTCTCAGTCAGGTCGGCATACGCCGCCAGGTTTTGGGGTGACAGTACCCACCGCAAACCTCATTTGGAAATCGAGAGCCCCAACAACGTGCAAGTGTTTTACCTGGCTAGCCCCGCGCAATAGATGTTGGACATCGGATAGGCTGGCCAGAAGGGGACTACCGCACCAGGACAAGTGTCCACTTTGTGATCAGGAGGAGGAAACCATTGAGCACGTGCTCTTAACGTGCGCCTTTGCTAGGATGGTTTGGGTAGGGCTTTGCCAGGCCTTGGGGAGGTTGGACTGGGCACTAACTTCGGATGAGTGCCTCCGGAGTTGGTTATGCAGCAAACAAGGACTCCCCACCATTTCCAAGAAGGAGCTGCACACACTACTGTTGGTGATGTTGTGGGAAATTTGGAAGCACAGGAATGCAGTCGTGTTTGATGGGGCAAGGCCATCGGTTGCTGACCTTCTACGCAAAATCTCCTCCGAAGGTACAACATGGTTGAGGGCTGGGCTCGTCAAAGGAAATGTGGATCATGTGTTTGCAGGTCTAGTACGGTGGAGCGTCGGGGAGGAGTAGACTATGTTAGAGTGGAGTGGAGTGGAGTTGTCTGTGTTCTTGTGATATGTAACACAACATGTTGTAAATAACTCGTGGAGGCGCTCTTCGCCTTTCTTCTTTCGATATATGATATGCACACTCGTGCATATTCGAGAAAAATAAAAATAAAGTAAAATATGCTTTTGGTCCCTCAAGTTCCTCAAAAGTATAGACTTAGTCCCTCAAAAAAATTTGGTAGATACTTAGTCCTTCAAGTCTAAAAACGGGATAAGCTTGGTCTAAAATCAGATTTTAAGCACGTTGACCGGGTTTGACCATGTTTGACCGGGTTTGACCGATGAACAGTAAATTAAAAAAATAGCAAAAAATTCAAATAGATATGAAATTTTGTGTCAACCAAGATGCTTGGGTGCGCTAGGTGCGTGAAAATTTGTGTGATGTTTCGACATTCGAGGAGCATGTGAAAAAATAATTTGGCTGACAAAAAAACCCATTTTTTTTCTAAAGCTCCTTAGATGTTATTTGACCACAAAAATTTACACGTACCTCGCTCAACCAAGCATGTTGATCATCACGAATTTCAGATTTTTTTGAACTTGTTTGCTATTTTTTCTTCGAATTTACTGTTCATCGCTCAACCCTGGTCAACGTGGTCAAACCCAGTCAAAGTGTTCAAAATCTGGCTTTGGACCAAACTTATCCGGTTTTGAGACTTAAAGGATCAAATGTATGCAAACAAAATCTTGAGGGACCAAGTCTATACTTTTGGGGAACTTGAGGGACCAAAAACATACTTTTGTCGTTACAATATATACATGTGATGTCTTGCATGACAAGCCAACTAACCCTACCATATCTCCAGGAGTCAATCTGTACAAGGATAGACATCATAGGAAGATCTATTGCAGATACTAATAGATATTCCATGCTCACCCCCCAGTAGAAGCGTCGGCATCGGCGATGAAAATACTGAAATGGGACTCCTGGAATGCAGCAGTTGGCAACCCCTTAGTCGTATTGTCGGCGAACCGTTGGGTAGTCGGTATGTGAAGGACATGAAGCTGACCCAACCGGACCTTCTTGCGGATGAAGTGAACATCGAGTTCAATATGTTTGGTGCGCTTATGTTGCACCGGATTGATCGCGAGATAGGTGGCCGAAACATTATCCCAGAAAACCACCGTACCCTTTGGGATTGAGATCCGAAGTTCGTCAGTAGGTGATGCAGCCAACAGGTCTCAGCAACGACGTTGGAAACAATGCGGTACTCGGCCTCGGCACTCGAGCGGGAGACGGTGGGCTGTCGCTTAGAGGACCACGAGACAAGAGAGTTGCCGAAGAAGACACATTATCCCGACGTGGATTGTCGAATGTCGGGACAACCAGCCCAATCGGCATCCATGTAGGTGAGAAGCTCGACGGAGGTGGAAGAGCGGAGACGAAGACCATAGGTCGGCATGACGTGAACGTACGAACAATGTGCTTAACCAGAGACCAGTGAGCATCACGGGGCGAGTGCATATGCAAGCAAACTTGCTGCACCACAAACTGAATATTTGGTCTGGTGAGCGTGAGGTACTAAAGCGCACCAACAATACTACGGTACAGAGCGGCGTCGGTGGAAGGTTGTCCAGTTGTGGTAGAGAGCTTCGGCTTGGCCTCGGCAGGTGTGGCGGCCGACTTGCAGTCCGTCATGCCAGCATGATCCAACAGGTCAAGTGCATACTTCTCTTGATGGAGAAAGAACCCGGAGGCATCACGTCACACGTTAATGCCGAGGAAGAAGTGCAACATGCCCAGGTACTTCAGACGAAACTCGGAGCCAAGACGACCAATGATGTTGCAAAGCAGGTCCTCTCGGGAGGCAGTGATGACAATATCATCAACATATAGCAGGAGCATAGCGACATGATCGGCCCGATGGAGCATGAATAACGACACGTTAGAGGTGGTGCTGCAAAAATCAAGAGCAGCGAGAAATGTCGCGATGCGTTGGTACGGCGCACGAGGGGCCTGTTTCAGGCTGTATAAGGACCGTGATAACAGGCAACCGTCATCTGGTCATCGTGGGTCGACGAAGCCGGTTGGCTGCTGACAAATAACACGCTCTTGGAGATGGTCGTACAGGAACACATTGTTGATGTCGAGATAATGTATGGTCCATCGTCGAGAAGCGGCCATCTGTAAGACGACATGGATCGTGGCGGGTTTGACGACGCGAGCAAAATTCTCCGTGAAATCAACCCCGACACGATGTGAAAAGCCGCGAACAACCGAACGATCCATGTAACTGTCGAGGAAGCCATCTAGGAGGAGCTTATGCCGAAAAACCCACTTGCAGGAGATGATGTTAGCGCCGAGAGGACGAGGGACCAATGTCCAAGTCGGATTGGAGATAAGTGAATCGTACTCGATGCACATGGCAGCTAGCCACTGCGGAATACTTAACGCAGAGCGCAGCGAGCGCGATACTAGAGAGATGGTTGTGGCGCTGAGGTTGTGATAGCGAGGGTTCGGCTGTCATATCCCGTGCTTGGCACGTGTCACCATGGAATTATGAGGCGATAGAGGAGGCTGGCGGGGGCCGCGACGACGAGGAACCGTGACCACAGGCGCGACGAGCGGCGACAGAGGGGCCACATGCGAGGCCGCGGGAGGCGACGATGAAGAGGATGCGGGATGCAACGACGGGGAGGAGGGCCCTAGCCGAAGAGGCGATCGAGGGGCCAAGCGAGGGCCAGATACGTCCCAAACGTATCTACTTTCCCAAACACTTTTGCTCTTATTGTGGACTCTAATTTGCATGATTTGAATGGAACTAACCCAAACTGACGTTGTTTTCACCAGAATTGACATGGTGTTATTTTTGTGCAGAAAAAAAGTTCTCGGACTGGGCTGAAAATTTATGGAGAATATTTTCAGAATATGTAAAAAGTACTGGCGAAGAGAATTGCCAAAGGGGGGCACCAGGGTGCCACAAGCCCAGGGGGCGCGCCACCCCCTAGGGCACGCCCTGCAAGTTTGTGGGCCCCTGACAACTCCGACAACCCTAACTCCAACTCCATAAGTACCTATCGTCTAGGAAAAAATTGGAGAGAAGAAATCATCGCGTTTTACGATATGGACCCGCCGCCACCTCCCATTCTTCATTATGAGGGCTGATCTGGAGTTTGTCTGGGGCTCCGGAGAGGGGGATTCGACGTCGTAGTCATCATCCCCCATCACCAATTTCATGATGCTCACCACCGGGAGTGAGTAATTCCTTCATAGGCTTGCTGGACGATGATGGGTTGGATGAGATTTATCATGTAAACGAGTTAGTTTTGTTTGGGCTTGATCCCGAGTATCCATTATGTTCTGAGATTTATGTTGCTATGACTTTGCTATGCTTAATGTTCGTTACTAGGCCCGAGTGTCATGATTTCAGATCAGAACCCTTTATGTTTCCATGAGTATATTTGTGTTCTTGATCCTATCTTGCAAGTTATACACACCTATTACGTTTTATGATCTGCATATCCTAAGGTGACAATTATTGGGATTCTTTCCGGTGATTATCGCAGTTTGGGGGGAGGGGGTCATGTGTTCAATATGTGTTAATGCTTTGTTCCGGTTCTATATTAAAAGGAGGCCTTAATATCCCTTAGATTTCCTTATGGACCCTGCCACCACGGGAGGGCACGAGATGTCATTCAAGTTCTTATTATAAGGACGTATGACTATATACAGAATACATGCCTACATTACATTGATGAATTGGAGCAAGTTCCATGTCTATCTAGGTTATGACTGTTACATGATAAAGGCCATCCAACATAATTATCCATCGCTGATCCAATGCCTACGCTTTTCACATATTGATCTTTGTTAAGTTACTCTCATTGTTGCTGCTATTACAATTATTATAAAACTGCTACTGTTACTTTTACCGTTACTATTACTACTATTGCCATTGGTATCAAACTATCATATTACTATGCTACTGGTCACTTTGCTGCATATATTTATTTCTCCACGTGTGGTTAAATTGAAAACTCAACTGCTAATACTTGCAAATATTCTTTGACTCCCCTTGTGTTGAATCAATAAATTTGGATTGAATACTCTACCCTCGAAAACGGTTGCGATCCCCTATACTTGTGGGCTATCAAGACCTTTTTCTGGCGCAGTTGCCGAGGAGCATAGCTCTATTTACCGAGTCAATTGAGATTTATATATGTTGATCACTATGAAGAATCTGAAAGATACGAGAACCAAGATCATACCATCTCAAACAAGAGGAGGTAAGAAATTGCTATCACAGTCTGCACTTGATTCACCTTCTGTTTTAAGTCAACTTGCGACACCACCACCCGCTATTCATTCTAATATGATGCAAGTAATTGATGATGCTACTTCTGATATGAATGCTATTGATGATGCTAGTACTATGCTTGATGATACTATGCCACTAGGTGAATTTTTTGACGAACATCTCGCTAAAGCTACAAAACTTGAAACTATTGAAAATGATGAAATTTATGATTCACGCCTTAGACCTAGCTCTCCTAGGTTTGAATTGCCTAAGGCACCTAAAGGTTATGTTATGGATGGGGAGATAGCTAGAGACTTTATTGCTTGTAATGATAGAGAAGATGTTAAGAAACTACTATGTAAGCTGAAGGAAAAATCCTTGAATGCAAGAATGAAATATGATCCTAAGTTTGCTACTTCACCTATCTTTGTTACTGATAAGGATTATGAATTCTTTGTCGATTGTTACTTGTGAGCTACATTGGGATTTCCTCAAAAAGGAGAGGATGATGTAGTACAGTAGATATAAGTATTTCCCTCAGTTAAGAACCAAGGTTATCAATCCAGTACGAGAACCACGCAACACATTGTTAGCAGTACCAACATATAAAATAAAAAATACTTGCATCCAACGCTAATAAGGGGTTGTTATCCCTTGGTGGTTAATTGCAAGGATCAAATATCATAGTGATTGATAAACAGATAAAAAAAACACAAAATAAAATAAAGGAAACTAAATTGCAACAAGGTATTTTTTGTCGGATTCGGGGCTTCACAGACCCAAGAAGGTTCAAACACTGGGGCGTGTGCAGAGATCTTGACCTCACCGGCCCCAATCCATTGCCCTGCAACCTAGCTTAGCCAGATTCACGTGAGAGGGGAATAAGGTGAACACGACAGTTTACCTAGGTTCGGGCCACCTTGCGGTGTAAAACCCTACTCCTGCTTTGTGGTGGATTAGCCTCACGAGGGGCTGAATATGAACTTGCTACAGTGGGAGAATGGCCTCGTGAGGGCTCGTGTGAGGTATGCCGGCTCTAAGGGTCGACCCCCTTCTACGATGGATACTCGTCCCTATTTATAGTGGCCTCGGTCCTCTTCCTGCATCATTTGGGTGGGAAGGGATTCCACAATGGCCAATTTCAAAGGGGGACATGAGGTACACCTTATCCTGGCGAAAGGTGGTCTTCGCTTGCAAAGTCTCTGATCATGATGCAGGGCTGGGCTCGGCGATGACATCTGCCCTGCTGAGCCCGCGGTCTTAGCCTTTGCGGGATTCCTTGGGAACCCGGATCCGTCTTTGTCTGCTTTGCACTAAAGAGGAAACTGCCCCCTGCGCGTGCTGGCGCCCGCCTGGCGTTGGTCGTCATGGCTCACGTCACCGCACCCTCATGAGGGGGCGCTGGCATTGGAATCTCCGCCCCTCGGGAGGAGGCTTGCGGAGCCGTTCCCTAGGAGATCTTGGCGAGCCTCTTCTTGCGAGGGCAGGGGGCCCCTCACGAGAGCTCTTCTCGATCAGTCTTAAGCTGGGCCTTGCTGGGCCATTGTGAGGCCGCGCGTTGGGCCGCATGCAAGTAAGTCTGGGCATCCTGGTTCCCAGAACGCCGACATTTTTGGATTTTAATATATGATTAAAATAGACACGGGGGCCATAGTGTTCACTGGAGGCTTCTCTCTTGAAAAAAGCATACGATGGGTAAGCAAATTATTGTTGAGTAATTGATAGAAAAGCAAATACTCATGACAATATCCAAGGGAATGATCATGTATATAGCCATCATGTCCAAGACAAGTAGGCCGACTCCTGCTTGCATCTACTACTATTACTCCACATATCGACTGCTATCCAGCATGCATCTAGTGTATTAAGTTCGTAAGGGACAGAGTAACGCCTTGATGACCCACAAGTATAGGGGATAAATTGTAGTCCTTT
This sequence comes from Secale cereale, assembly GCA_902687465.1. NCBI lineage: Eukaryota > Viridiplantae > Streptophyta > Magnoliopsida > Poales > Poaceae > Secale > Secale cereale. The sequence continues at coordinate 409,150,434 of LR738713.1, forward strand.
CGATAAGTAAGAGTGTCGAACCCAACGAGGAGCAGAAGGAAATGACAAGCGATTTTCAGCAAGCTATTGTCTGCAAGCCTTGAAATTATAGGTAACATATAGTTTGATAGCAATTAGCAAGATAATATGTAACAAGCAAATAGCCGTAACGGTAACAAAAGTGCAGCAAGGTAGCCCAATCCTTTTTGTAGAAAAGTACAGGCCAAAACAGTCTCTTATAATAAGCAAAGCGTTCTTGATGACACATGGAAATTTCATGTAGTCACTTCCATCAGTTTGTTTGATTCACGTTCGCTGCTTTGATAATTTGATATGTGGGTGGACCGGTGATACGTCTCCAACGTATCTATAATTTATGAAGTATTCATGCTATTTTATTATCATTCTTGGATGTTTTACAATCATTTTATAGCAACTTCATATCATTTTTTGGGACTAACCTATTGACCCAGTGCCTAGTGCCAGTTGCGGTTTTTTTGCTTGTTTTTTACATCGCAGGAAATCGATATCAAACGGAGTCCAAACACCGCGAAATTTTTTGGAGATTTTTTATGGACCAGAACACCTAGGATGGGCCAGAGAAGCACCTGGGGGGTGCCCCGAGGTGGCCTCCCGCACCCCCTCTTTACCTTATAAATTCCAAAATATTCCGAAAACTCTCAGGGTGAACCTAGATCAGAAGTTCCACTGCCGCAAGGCTCTGTAGTCCACGAGATCCAATCTAGAGCCCTTTCCGGCACTCCACCTGAGGGGGAAATCATCACCGGTGGCCATCTTCATCATCCCGGCGGCCACCATGGTGAGGAGGGAGTAGTCCACCCTCGGGGTTGAGGGTTTGTACCAGTAGCTATTTGTTTAATCTCTCTCTCTCGCGCGATCTCGAGATGTCACGATCTTGATATATCATGGGCTTTGTTAACATAGATGGATCGTATGATGTTTCTCCCCTCTCTACTCTTGTTGTGATGAATTGAATCTTTACCCTTTGAAGTTTTGTCATGTCGGATTGAATGTTCATATTTGAGAATACATGATGTATGTCTTGCGGTATGAATACTTGAGGTGACAACGGGGTATCATATTGATTCACTTGATGTATTTTATGGCACTCAACTTGCGGATTCCCGCGGTGACATTGGGGTAATCTATGCATAGGGGTTGATGCATGTTTTTATTATATTTTCTCCGATAGAAACTTTGGGGTCTCCTTGTAGTTCTTTGTGTGGATTGAATATTATGATCATGAAGTTGTTTGATGCATATCGTAGAATCAACTCATGGATATTTGTGGTGACATTGGAATATCTAGGTGACATTAGAGTTGGTTGATGTGTGTCATATGGTGTTATTTTAGTACGAAGTCTTGGTTAGATTGATTGGAAATAATAGCTTTGTGTTGTTTTAGTATGAACTCGAGGATAGATTGATCGGAAAGAATAGCTTTGAGGTGGTTTCGTAACCTACAAGCAATTTCTATCTTTTGTTCTCCGCTAATAGGAACTCGGGAGTGATTCTTTATTGCACTTTGAGGGATAATCATATGATCCAACTATGTTAGCACTGTTGAGAGATTGCACTAGTGACAGTATGCACCCTAGGCCTCATTTTCCATCATTGCAACACCGTTTGTGCTCCGTTTTACTAGTTAATACCTTGCTATTCTTTATTGTTTGCACTACAAAAACTCATATCTACTATCCATATTACACTTGTATCACCATCTCTTCACCAAAATAGTGCACACATACAATTTTCCATTGTATTGGGTGTGTTGGGGACACAAGAGACTTTTTATTATTTGGTTGCAGGGTTGTTTGAGAGAGACCATCTTCATCCTAAACCTCCCACGGATTGATAAACCTTAGGTCATCCACTTGAGGGAAATTTGCTACTGTCCTACAAAACTCTGCGCTTGGAGGCCCAACACGAGTCTACAAGAACAAGTTGTGTAGTAGACATCAACCGGTGCTTGGGTGTTGTTCTTACTTGAACAAGCCTCCCACTTATAATTAACCCCTCTCGCAAGCATCCGCAACTACGAAATAGGAATTAAGATAAACCCAACCATAACATTAAACATATGAATCCAAATCAGCCCCTTGCGAAATAGCGCATAAACCAGGGTTTAAGCTTCTTTCACTCGAGCAACCCATCATATAATTACTACTCCACAATGCATTCCCTTAGGCCCAAAGACGAAGAAGTGTCATGTAGTCGACGTTCACATAACACCACTAAGGAAATCAACAACATACATATCATCAAAATATCGAATGAATACCAAATTCACGTGATTACTTATGACAAGACTTCTCCCATGTCCTCAAGAACAAAAGTAACTACACATAAAACATATTAATGCTCTAGATTAGAGGGGTATTGAATGGCATAATAGATCTAAACATATGATCTTCAACCAAATAAACCGACTATCATCAACTACAAGATGTAATCAACACTACTAGCAACCCACATGTACCAATATTAGGCGGCTCTCGCCCATTTTGGGAGGTGAGAACATGCTTTTAACCAGATTGTGTAGAACAATTTGTATTAGTACGCTCATGGCAATTTTGCTAGTAAAGCATTTGACAAATATGAACTATATATAGTTGTCTAACTAGGATGATTGTGTTAGAATGATTAATCTCGTGTTATTATTAGGTTTCATAAGAAAAATCTTTATTAAATGCCAAACATAAGGCAATTTATTTTCTAGTTTGCTTCCTAGCAGCTATTATAGTTGTTATATGGCAACTTCTCGGGGTGGGGGAGGGGGGACTCTAGAATGAGCTTGCACACACTCATTAATTACCATCTAAAACATCGTACACATTTTCTGAATTTGCCATATTGTACAGATTTGTTCCCTATTTTCTGCCATGCGATAAGTGTTGGAAATATGCCCTAGAGGCAATAATAAAAGTATTATTATTATATTTCCTTGTTCATGATAATTGTCTGTTATTCATGCTTGAATTGTATTGTACGGAAACAGCGATACATGTGTGAATATATAGACCACAATGAGTCCCTGGTAAGCCTTTAGTTACTAGCTCGTTGATCAACAGATGGTCACGGTTTCCTGACCATGGACATTGGATGTCATTGATAACGGGATCACATCATTAGGAGAATGATGTGATGGACAATACCCAATCCTGAGCCTAGCACGAGATCGTATAGTTCGTAATGCATAAGATTTTCGGTGTCAAGTATTTATTCCTTAGACCATGAGGTTGTACAACTCCCGGATGCCGTAAGAATACTTTGGGTGTGCCAAACGTCACAACGTAACTGGGTGGCTATAAAGGTACGCAGCGGGTATCTCCGAAAGTGTCTGTTGAGTTGGTACGAACCGAGACTGGGATATTGTCACTCCGTGTGACGGAGAGGTACCTCTGGGCCCACTCGGTAAGACATCATCATAATGAGCTCAAAGTGACTAAGGAGTTAGTCACGGGATGATGGATTACAGAACGAGTAAAGAGACTTGCCATGACGAGATTGAACAAGGTATCGGGTATACTGACGATCGAATCTCGGGCAAGTACCGTACCGATAGACAAAGGGAATGACATACGGGATTGAGTGAATCCTTGACACAGTGGTTCATCCGATGAAGATCATCGAGGAACACGTGGGAACCAACATGGGTATCCAGATCCCGCTGTCGGTTATTGACCGGAGAGTCGTCTCGGTCATGTCTACGTGTCTCCCGAACCCGTAGGGTCTACACACTTAAGGTTCAGTAATGCTAGGGTTGTAGAGATACATGCACGTGGAAACCCGAATGTTATTCGGAGTCCCGGATGAGATCCCGGACGTCACGAGGAGTTCCGGAAGGGTCCGGAGGTAAAGAATGATATATAGGAAGTCCAGTTCCGGCCATCGGGTGAACTCCGGGGGTCACCGGGAGTGTCCCGGGACCACCAGAGGGGTCCCGGGGGTCCACCGGGTGGGGCCACCCATCCCGATGGGTCCCCTAGGCCGCAAGGGGGAAGGGGCCAGCCCCTGGTGGGCTGGCGCACCACTTGGGCCCCCTCCATGCGCCTAGGGTTGAAACCCTAGGGGAGGGGGGCGCCCCCTATGCCTTGGGGGGCAAGTTTCCCCCCTAGGCCGCCGCCCCCTGGAGATCAGATCTCCAGGGCCGGCGCACCCCCTGGCCCCTATATATAGTGGGGGGGGGGGAGAGGGCAGCCGCACCCCAAGCCTCTGGCGCCTCTCCCCCCTCCCGTCACACCTCGTTCTCCTCCGCAGGGCGCCGACGAAGCCCTGTAGGATTTCCTGCTGCATCCACCACCACGCCGTCGTGCTGCTGGATCTCCGACGACCTCTCCTCCCCCCTTGCTAGATCAAGAAGGAGGTGACGTTGCTGTACCGTACGTGTGTTGAACGCGGAGGTGCCGTCCGTTCGGCGCTAGGATCATCGGTGACGAAGAACGCGAAGAGTACGACTACTTCATCCACGTTCCTTCGAACGCTTCCGCACGCGATCTACAAAAGGGTATGTAGATGCACTCTAATATGCTCGTTGCTAGATGACCCCTTAGATTGATCTTGGTGAAAGCGTAGAATTTTTTTGAATTCTGCTACGTTCATCAACAATAAGTGCAATACATTTTTCATATTAATTGCCATGTGTTGCAAAACTTTCTTTTTGCTAAATTGCCATGATGTGTAGGACAATTTTATTTTCGTATTCGTTAGTGACATGGCAAGTGCTTTGAGTTTTCACTATGTATCATGGCAAATTATGAATGTGCTTTATCCTAAACATGGCAATTGTTTCCATTGCAAAATTTTAGCCATGCCCTTCTTCTAACCATGCCACTGAAGCCCTTCTTACAAACATGCCACTAAATCCGTTCTTCTAACACAAAAGATGGCTATTTTGATATAAATACCATGAAAACTTTGTATATTCATTTTTCCATGGCAACTAAGTGTACTTTTTCACATACACGACAATTTTATAACACGAAAGATGGCTATCTCGATATAAATACTCAAAGGATTGATATGGTTGACTAGAGGGGGGGGGGGCTGAATAGGCAACTACCAATTTTTAGGCTTTCTTAAACAAATTAAGATTAGCAACAAATAGGTTGTCCAGAAATGCAACTAGGTGAACAACCTATATGATGCTAACACAACAAGCAACACAAGCAAGTAAGGAATACAACACAACAAAAGCTTGCACAAAGTAAAGGTAGAAATAACCACAAGTGGAGCTGGTGGAGACGAGGATGTGTTACCGGAGTTCCTTCCCTTTAGGGGGAAGTATGTCTCCGTTAGAGTGGTGTGAAGGCACAATGCTCCACAAGAAGCCTTTAGGGCCACCGTATTCTTCTCACGTCCTCGCACAATACAAGATGTCGTGATTCCACTAGTGGCGCCCTTGAAGGCGGCGACCGAACCTTTACAAACAAGGTTGGGGCAATCTCCACAACAAGCTTGGAGGCTCCCAACAACACCATGGAGCTTCACCACAATGGAATGTGGCTCCGAGGTGACCTCAACCATCTAGGTGCTCAAACACCCAAGAGTAACAAGATCCGCAAGGTATTAGTGGGGGGAATCAAATTTCTCATGGTGGAAGTGTAGATCAAGGCCTTCTCAACCAATCCCTAGAAAATCAACAAGTTTGATTGGCTAGGGAGAGAGATCGGGCGAAAATGAGCTTTGGAGCAACAATTGAGTTTGGGAATAGAAGAGGTAGGTCTTCTGGGAGAAGAAGACCTCCTTATATAGTGGGGAATCAAATCCAACCGTTATCCCATGATGTCTACTACACAACCTTCTTGTAGACTGGTGTGGGGCCTCCAAGAGCAGATTTTTGTAGGACAATAGCGATTTTCCCTCAAGTGGATGACCTAAGGTTTATCAATCCATGAGAGACGTAGGATGAAGATGGTCTCTCTCAAGAAACCCTGCAACAAAATAGCAAAGAGTTTCTTGTGTCCCCAACACACCCAATACAATGGTAAATTGTATAGTTGCACTAGTTCGACAAAGAGATGGTGATACAAGTGTAATATGGATGGTAGATATAGGTTTTTGTAATATGAAAATATAAAAACAACAAGGTAACTAATGATAAAAGTGAGCACACACAATATTGCAATGCTTAGAAAGAAGGCCTGGGGTTCATACTTTCCCTAGTGCAAGTTCTCTCAACAATAATAACATAATTGGATCATATAACAATCCCTCAACGTGCAACAAAGAGTCACTCCAAAGTCACTAATAGCGGACAATAAACAAAGAGATTATTGTAGGGTACGAAACCACCTCAAAGTTATTCTTTCTGATCGATCTATTGGGCTCTGCCTATAAGTGTCACAAACAACCCTAGAGTTCGTACTAAAATAACAACTTAAGACACACGTCAACCAAAACCCTAATGTCACCTAGATACTCCAATGTCACCACAAGTATCCGCGGGTTTGATTATACGATATGCATCACACAATCTCAGATTCATCTATTCAAACCAACACAAAGAACTTCAAAGCTTGCCCCAAAGTTTCTACAGGAGAGTCAAGACAAAAACGTGTGCCAACCCCTATGCATAAGTTCACAAGGTCACTAAAGCCGCAAGATGATCACCAAAATATACATCAAGTAGATCACGTGAATATCCCATTGTCACCATAGATAAGTACATGCAAGACATACATCAAGTGTTCTCAAATCCTTAAAGAATCAATCTGATAAGATAACTTCTAAGGGAAAACTCAATCCATTACAAGAAGGTAGACGGGGAGAAACATCATAAGATCCAACTATAGTAGCAAAGCTCATGGTACATCAAGATTGTGCCAATTGAAGAACACGAGATAGAGAGAGATCAAACACATAGCTATTGGTACATACCCTCAGCCCCGCTGGTGAACTAGTCCCTCCTCGCCATGGAGAGCGTCGGGATGATGAAGATGGCCACCGGTGATGGTTTCCCCCTCCGGCAGGGTGCCAGAACGGGCTCCCGATTGGTTTTTCATGGCTTCAGAGGCTTGCGATGGCGGAACTCCCGATCTAGGTTTGTTTTCGGAGTTTCCAGTATTTATAAGAATTTTTGGCGTCGGGGGCAAATTAGGGGGCCCATGAGGCGGCCACAAGGTAGGGGGCGCCCTAGGGGCGCACCCTCGTCGTGGCCTCGTGGCTCTTCTGGCCCACCTCCTGCGCTCCGTGGGCTTCTTTTGGTCCATAAAAAATCACCATAAATTTTCGTTCCGTTTGGTATTCCTTTTCCGCGAAACTCAAAAACAAGGAAAAAACAGAAACTGGCACTCGGCTCTGGGTTAATAGGTTAGTCCCAAGAATCATATAAAATAGCATATAAATGCACATAAAACATCCAAGATAGATAATATAATAGCATGGAATAGTAAAAATAATAGATACATTGGAGACTTATCAAGTATCCCCAAGCTTAATTCCTGCTCGTCCTCGAGTAGGTAAATGATAAAAACATATTTTTTGACGTGGAATGCTACCCAACATATTTATCAATGCAATATTCATTATTGTGGCATGAATATTCAGATCCGTATGTTTCAACGAAAAGTTTATGTTGACATGAGAACAATAATATTTCAAGCATACTAGATAGTAAATCATTAAGCTTCAAAAATAACATGGCTAAAGAAAGTTATCCCTACAAAATCATATAGTCTTATTATGCTCCCTCTTCTCAACACAAGGTAATCATGCCCACCCCGGTGTCAACCAAGCAATTTGTTCATACTTCTTAACACGCTTCAGCTTTTTGAACTTTTCACGCAATATATGAGCGTGAGCCATGGATATAGCACTATGGGTGGAATAGACTGTGATAATAGACAAAAGTGGGGAGAAAGTCTCACATTAACTAGGAAAATCAATGGACTATGGAGATGTCCATCAGTTGATATCAATGTGAGCGAGTAGGGATTGCCATGTAACGGATGCACTAGAGCTATAAGTGTATGAAATATCAAAAGACAACTAGTGGGTGTGCATCAAATTGCTTTCTCATGAAGACCTATGGCATTTGAGGAAGCCCATCGTTGGAATATACAAGTCAAGTTCTATAACGAAAAATTCCCACTAGTAATATATGAAAGTGACAACATAGGAGACTCTCTATCATGAAGAACATGGTGCTACTTTGAAGCACAAGTGTGGAAAAGGATAGTAACATTTTCCCTTCTCTCTTTTTCTATCTCTTTTTTTCTTTTTTCTTTTTTTAGGCTCCTCTTTTTTTGGAGACCTTTTCTCTTTTTTTGGAGACTCTTTTGGCCTCTCTTTTTTAATAACCTCACATGGGACAATGTTCTAATAATGACGATCATCACGCTTTTATTTACTTACAACTCGATGTTACAACTCAATACTGGAACAAAGATATGACTCTATATGGATGTCTCCGACGGTGTACCGGGATGTGCAATGATCAAGAGTGACATGTATAAAAAATATGAACGGTGGCTTTGCCACAAATACTATGTCAACTACATGATCATGCAAAGCAATATGACAATGATGATGCATGTCATAATAAATGGAACGACGGAGTTACATGGCAATATATCTCGGAATGGATATGGAAATGCCATAATAGGTAGGTATGGTAGCTGTTTTGAGGAAGGTATAACGAGGGTTTTATGCACTGGCGAAAGTTGTGTGGCACTAGAGTGGCTATCAAGGTGGAAGGGTGAGAGTGTGTATAATCCATGGACTCAACATTAGTCATAAAGAACTCACATACTTATTGCAAAATATTTATTAGCTGCTACCTCTTGAGCTTGCGTTGTATTCCCTCGAAGAGGAAAGGGAGATGCAGCACAGTAGCGTAAGTATTTCCCTCAGTTTTTGAGAACCAATGTATCAATCCAGTAGGAGACCACACACCAGTCCCTCGCACCTGCACAAACAAATAAGAACTTCGCAGCCAACGCGATAAGGGGTTGCCAATCCCTTTACGGTCACTTATGATAGTGAGATCTGATAGAGATGATAATTATATTTTTGGTATTTTTAGTATAGAAACAGAAAGTAAAGAAAGCAAATAAACAACGACAACAGAAATTGGCTAGTTGACGAGAAAGTAATATGATAAAGATAGACCCGGGGACCATAGTTTCTCTAGTGGCTTCTCTCATGATAGCGGTATTCTATGGCGGGTAAACAAATTACTTTCGAGCAATTGATAGAAAAGCGAATAATTATGAGATTATCTAGGCATGATCATTGTATATAGGCATCACGTCCAATACAAGTAGACCGAAACGATTCTGCATCTACTACTATTACTCCACACATCGACCGCTATCCAGCATGCATCTAGTGTATTGAGTTCATACGAACAGAGTAACGCCTTAAGCAAGATGACATGATGTAGAGGGATAAACTCAAGCAATATGATGAAAACCCCATTTTTTATCCTCGATGGCAACAATACAATACGTGCCTTGCTGCCCCTACTATCACTGGGAAAGGACACCGCAAGATTGAACCCAAAGCCAAGCACTTCTCCCATTGCAAGAACTATAGATCTAGTAGGCCAAACCAAACCAATAATTCGAAGAGACTTGCAAGGATATTATGAGCACACATAAAAAGTTCAGAGAAGAACCAAATATCTTTCATAGATAACCTTGATCATAAACTCACAATTCATCGGATCTCGACAAGCACACCGCAAAAAGAGATTACATCGAATAGATCTCGTCGAAGACCGAGGAGAACTTTGTATTGAGATCCAGAGAGAGAGAAGAAGCCATCTAGATACTAGCTATGGACCCGAAGGTCTGAGGTAAACTACTCACAACACATGGCGAGGGCGATGATGATGATGATGATGATGAAGGCCTTCGTGATGGATCCCCTTCCCGGAACAGGCTCCAAGATGGGATCTCCACGGGAACAACAGCTACGGCGGTGGAATTAGGGTTTTCTCTCTGCGTATGGAGTTTCTGGGGTACGTAGGTATATATAGGAAAAAGGGGGGCACCGGGGGCCACACGGGCTGCCCTCGAGGCAGGAGGGCGCGCCCTGGGAAGGGGGCGCGCCCCCCACCCTCGAGGGTGCCCCCTCTGTCCCCTGGCTTGGCCTCGAAGTCTTTCGTGCGTGATTTCCTCCAAAAATATCTCTCGCGAAGGTTTCATTCCATTTGGACTCTGTTTGATATTCCTTTTCTGCAAAACCCTCAAACAGGCAAAAAACAGCAATCTGGACTGGGCCTTTGGGTTAGTAGGTTAGTCCCAAAAATGATATAAAAGTGAATGATAAAGCCCATTAAACATCCAAGACTTCATAAATAATAGCATGGAACAATCAAAAATTATAGATACGTTGGAGATGTATCAAGCATCCCCAAGCTTAATTCCTGCTCGTCCTCGAGTAGGTAAATGATAAAGAAAGAATTTTTTATGTGGAATGCTAATCAACATAGTTTTTCAATGTAATTCTCTTAATTGTGGCATGAATGTTCAGATCTGAAAGATTCTAGACAAAAGTTTATATTGACATAAGAAATAACAATACTTCAAGCAATACTAACAAAGCAATCATGTCTTCTCAAAATACTATGGCTAAAGAAAGTTATCCCTACAAAATCATATAGTGTTGGCTATGCTCCATTATTAGTACACTAAATATTCATATCATGCACAACCCCGATTTCAGCCAAGCATTTGTTTTCATGCTCTATCTTTTCAAACCTATCAACTTTCACGCAATACATGAGCGTGAGCCATGTACATAGCACTATGGGTGGAATAGAGGTGGTTATGGAGAAGACAAAAAGAGGGAGATAGTCTCACATCGACTAGGCGTATCAACGGGCTATGGAGATGCCCATCAATAGATATCAATGTGAGTGAGTAGGGATTGTCATGCAACGGATGCACTAGAGCTAAATATGAATGAAAGCTCAACAAAAGAAACTAGTGGGTGTGCATCCAACTTGCTTGCTCACGAAGACCTAGGGCATTTGAGGAAGCCCATCATTGGAATATACAAGCCAAGTTCTATAATGAAAATTCCCACTAGTATATGAAAGTGACTAAGCATGAGACTCTCTACAATGAAGAACATGGTGCTACATTGAAGCACAAGTGTGGAAAAAGATAGTAGCAATTGTCCCTTTTTCTTTTATTTTTTTCCCTTTTTTTTCTTTTCTTCTTCTTTTTTTGGGCCTTTTTTTTCTTTAGCCTTTCTTTTTTTCTTTTTTTGCGGAGGGGCTTTATAGATTCAGCCTTTCCTCCCATGGGACAATGCTCTAATAATGATGATCATCACACTTTCATTACAACACGATATTACAACTCGATACTACAACAATAAAGTATGACTCTATATGAATGCCTCCGGCGGTGTACCGGTATGTGCAATGAAACAAGAATGACATGTATGATAAATTATGCATGGTGGCCTTGCCACAAATACGATGTCAACTACATGATCATGCATGGCAATATGACAATATGATGCGTGTCATATAAACGGAACGGTGGAAAGTTGCTTGGCAATATATCTCGGAATGGCTATGGAAATGCCATGATAGGTAGGTATGGTGGCTGTTTTGAGGAACAATATGGTGGCTGTTTTGATGAAGGGAATATAGTGGGTTTATGGCACCGGTGAAAGTTGCGTGGTACAAGAGAGGCTAGCAATGGTGGAAGGGTGAGAGTGCGTATAATCCATGGACTCAACATTAGTCATAAGAACTCATATACTTATTGCAAAAATTTACGAGTCATCAAAACAAAGCAATCAAAGCATGCTCCTAGGGGGGAGGTTGGTAGGAGTTAACCATCGCGCGCCCCCGACCTCCACACAAAGGTTGACACTCTACAAATACCTCATGCTTTAACTTAGTCACATAACGGTTCACCATACATGCATGCTACGGGAATCACTAACCTTAACACAAGTATTTCTTAATTTCATAATCACTCCACTTGCATGACCTTAATATCACTATCCTCATGTCTCAAAACAATTATCATGCATCCAACATCTCTTTCTATTCAATGCACTTGATGTATTTTTTTTACTACATTGACATTGGATGTTTATCATGTGAAGACTAGTTTATTTAGCCTAAACACTTTACCATGCTGTTTTAATAGACTCTCAAATAGATCTAAGTGAAGCATGAGAGTTCAACAATTTCTACAAAATATTACCACCACCATGCTCTAAAAGATATAAGTGAAGCACTAGAACAAAAACTATTCAACTCAAAAGATATAAGTGAAGCACATAGAGTGTTCTAACAATTTCTAGGCCACATTTAACTCTCTCGAATAGGTGTCACACCCTGATTTTCATGCCACTTTTCTTAAGCTATTTATCATGTTAAAAATGTGGATTTACAAAAACTTTTGAGTGTTTTTGACTTTGCTTGATTTGACTTTTGTCTGCTGTTTGCTAGTGCTCTAAAAATCAAATAAATCCTCCAACTCTTATACTTCATCTCCTTGATCCAAAACTTTTTCCCAATGATCTTGCCATGTGTATAGACCAGTATAGAATTTTCTTATAAAAATATTTTGGCCAAATAGTATTTTCTAAAATTAGTTTTCCAAAAACCCCTGAATTGAGGTTTGCACTGCAAGTACCTTATTTAGGGTGTGAAAAATCTTTCAAAAAGTATATTTGAATCCTATTAGGTATAGGACACCCAGAAACCACAAAATTATAATTTTAAAAGTTATTTTTATATTTTATTTAAAAGCTTTTTCTTAAGGCCAGAAATGGTCTTTAATAGGGAAACATTATTTAATTATTTCAAAAATATTTGCCAAAATTCAGGGAAACTCATAGGACATATATTGTCCATATATAAGAGTTTCAACACATGGTCATGTTCAAAATATTGGACAAATCCTTCCTAAACCCTTTCTGGATATTTCAAGCTTTTGAAATATTTACAAAGGGAATATTCTTCAAAAATTCCAGGGAAATTCTATCATATCAAATATGACATATTTGACGATCTTGCAAAGCCTCATGCCTTGAAGATCAAGGAAACATCATCTAATCCCCTCAAAACCATTTCTATCCATTTTGAAGTTTGAGCAACTTTACATTCCCAAACTTGTCCAAATGCTCTCAAACTTGGTGCACATGCTAAAATGATGTAATTATGCATCTATGCCAAATGGCACAAGTTTTGGAGAAGCATAACTTGGTCTAAGTGCCCCAAAACCATTTCTGTTCAAATTCAAATTTGAACAACTTTGCATTGTCAACTTTTTATCTGGAGCTTCAAACTTTGTGAGCATGATCATAACCCCAAATGAGGATGCTACACCAAGTGGTGCATAAAGGGGAGATGAATAGCTCAACTCAAACATGGTGAAACCATTTCTGTTGATTTCTAGGGTTCACCAAAGTTACATTGGCAACTTTGCCCAAATGAGCTCAAATTTGGTGTAGGGGCCTAATTGTGTGTGACATTTCATCCTGTTAAATCCCATGCCAATTGGAAGTCATTTGCCTCCCCAAAACCTGATCAAACACCTTTTGTCCAATTACCAAAACCCTTGTTTGGACCCCTTTTTCTATTTCCCATTACCTCAAAATCTTACCACAGCTTCTCCTGATCATCTTCTACCCCCAGTAACTTCTCTATGGCCTCAGCTCAATCATTGGAGGGGGTAAAACCCCAATTCATACTGTTGGACAGCAGTAAACTCCTTCTCCCTCACCTCCCTCCTCATTCTAGTGGCTCCCTAGAGCATCCAAGGCCACAGGCCATTTCTTTACTCCTCCCCTGACCTTCCAGACAACCTTGGGCACGATGGACATGACCAGAGCGGCGAGGACACGACCGTGCCAGCCATTCGAGCGCTCTGGAGCGCGCTACAGTGCGCTCCCGCACTGTAGCTGCCTCCAATCGGCTACTCCCGACAGCCTTGGGCCTCCCCCTCGTGTCCCCCGAGGCTGCCTCGACGTCCGCAACCTGCTGGACGGTCGTCCCCCTCCTCTCTCCTCCTCTCTCACCCCTGCTCGCACGCGCACCGGCCGACCCCGACCTCCAGTGAGCATGATCACACGCGCGACTCCTCTGACCGTTCCCCCGCTCCCTTTCTTCTCTCCCTCGTCCTAGACCAACTCCAGGAACACCCCGGACACACTGCGGCAGGCTCGCGTGGCCCGAGGCAACGGCAACATACTCGCCGGCGCACGGCGCCTCGGTGGACCGGCGCCCACCTACTTATAGGGCACCCCGAGCCCCCCTTGCACCTCCTTTCGCACTCTCCCTCTCCCGTGCGTCTCCCAAGCCGTCCCGTTGCTCTCCCCGTGCCCTACGGCCTCATCCCTGGCCGGAGCAGAGCCGCCGGCCGCCGCCTAAATACGGGCACCTCAGGCCCTTTCTCCTCCTCCTAGCCGCCCCAACGCCTTCTCCTCACCACCGCCAACTTACCCCAAGCGCCAGTTCCTTCTTCCCCCGCCTCTTCCTTGCGGTGCCAAACTACGCCGACGACCTCCTCCGCGGCCATCCAAGCTGTCGCCGCTACATCCCTCCCCGGCGTGCGTTAAGCACATGGATGGATGCGGTGTGCCCTCCTGAGCACATCGGTGGGCGGAGCATCGCCGGAGATGCCCTGCAGCGCCGGCAAGCCGCCGTCGAGCATCGCCTCTGTTCCTCCCCGCCGAGTCGCGCGGGAGGAAGGGGATGAACCTGAGCGCTGGGCCCCGCGCGTCAGCGACCTGGAGGCTGGGCCCCGTCGTTTAAGTGGAAGCGGCTTCGGCCGAAACCGCCTAGCCGCCGCAAAGGCGTAATCCCTGCGGGCGCCTTCGACGTGGCCAGGCTCCTGTGCACGTGGCTGAACAGTTGGGCCGGCCCAGTTGCTGTGCAGCTATTCTTCGCCCTGTGCGCAAGGGTATAAGCCCTTTTCTCTTTCCCTTTTCTTTTTCTGTATAATTCAAAAACCCATAAATAATTCATTTGAACTCCAAATTTGGAGATTTAAATTTCTGGTAGTCTCTAAAATCATGCTCTATCACATGGTGCAACATGCACATTATTCCAGAAACATTTCCTTCACAAATAATTATCAAATGCCATTATTTCATTTCTGTGATGAACTTTAGAAAGTCACAGAGAGCTCAATCTTGATCCAAATGCAGTGATTCAAATTCCTAGATGCTTGTCATATCCAAAATTAGTTTTGGAACATTTTTATTAATACTTTCTATACCCCACCGAATATTGAGCCATTTCTTCATATTTATCAGCTTTGCAAAATCCTAGGAAATTCATTTGAATTCCAAATCCATTGAAACCAACTCCTAGATGCTTCTAAAATCATGACTTGTTGATGGGTGCCTTTGCTCATCATTCAAGAAAATATTTCTGTATACTTCTTTCAAATCCATAAACCCCTTGGTTCCATCACATTGAAATGATCCAAGCTATTCATTGATCCAATACCTATGAAACCACCTTGGTTATTTTTCATATGACCAGAGGTATCCTAGAAAAGTCCAACTCCTATTGTTAGAGCACTTTTATTTTTGCTTTGATTGTGTTGCTTATTATGATTGTTTCCATCGTTAGTTGACAAAATAAACGGAGTACTCGGAGATGGACCAGAAGGTTTGAAGACTCGGAAGGATAAGGCAAGCAGCCCTTTGACCATGTTCGAGAAACTTTTTATGCATGTCTCATAGCACCTTATTATCAATGCATCGGAATCATGTTGAGGTGGAGACCACTTTGGTTGCTGCCCTTGTTGCTTTACTATTGAAACTTGCATCAAACATGACCCTACCTTCCTATGAGGGTTATGTGGGTGGGAGTAGATAGATGTATGCTATAGTAGTTGGCTACGCAAAATGGGTCAGGGTTATGCATTGAGTGAAACAAGTGTGGTCTGACATACTTGCAAATGACCCAGTGGGTGCCACTAATGCCCCTGGGAGTTGATGAGAAACTAGGGCACTACTTGGCGAAGAAGTAGTGTGCCGAGGCTTGAGGAGAGTGTTGCTTACAGAGATGGATTAGATTTATGTGTGACTACCGTCCCAACCAAACATGCGCAACCACTCTACCCTTATATGGGAAAGGGCATTATTGATTACCTAGGTCGATACTAGCATGGTGCCCGCATTACTAGTGACGGGGGTGACATGAGGTCACTCTCGGGACGGGGTCGTGCTTGGATAGGTGGCCATGACTGTTTTCACAGGGCACCGAACACACCGTTGGTACCCCGTGTCAGTGGTATGTGATGAATATGGGAGCGAGTCTCCACAATTATTAAGATGTGAAATGTGGGCACGGGGGTTACTACCAATCGAGTGGACTCTATGTTAGTGTTGTCTAGGGAAAGATAGTGATCGGGTGCTTACCCCGGGTACTTGAGGTACCGCGGGTCGTGGATGTCACGGAAGTTCCCCGGATCTAGTGGGTAAAGTGCGCAACCTCTGCAGAGTGTCAAACTATTCGAATAGCCGTGTCCGCGGTCAAGGACAGTTGGGTGGTGCTACTTAGACTATGTCCATAAGTTTCTGGGAAACAACACGATTCAGAGATATTGTTGATGTGATTGTGAGAAAGTCACAATGAGCTTGAGCATGAGTTGATTACAACTCTTTCTCGATAATGATGTCTGTGACCTCCTGATACTTGTTGCAGACACATGCATGTCCATGTTATATGTTGATCATACTTGCATATGAGAAACTAGCTTTCCGCAAAAACCGCCAATTTAGCAGTAGAGCTTTGCATAATTATTCTGTCATCACACTTGGGTTGCTTGCGAGTACATTCAATGTACTCATTGGCTTGCCACTGGTTATTTTATTGGCCAGGCAGGAGAGAACAGGTTATGATGAAGATTTCTTGGTGACGAGCATGCGAGCTAGGACGCTTCCCAGTCAGAATGCCTGTAGGGTTAAGGCAGATGGCATGGGTCCATGTTGTTATTAAAGATTTCCGCTGCAATGTTATACTCAAGACTTGACCATTATGGTCCTATTTGTGTAATACAGTATGTATGGATGTAAGACTCTTGTTATTCAGCTTCTGTGTGTTCAGTGAGCATTGATCTCTGGGATCACTGTACACGTGCATTCGGTGATCTCGACTTATGAGTCGGGGTCCCCACAATAGGTGTGTCCAGCAAGAATGATTGTGGCAAACTGACAAGCCAAGACTCAAATTATACAAGACGCTCCAAGCAAAACACATAGTATGTTGCGAATAAAAATATAGCTCCAAGTATAGTTACCGATGGATGAAGACGAAAGAGGGGATGCCTTCCCGGGGCATCCCCAAGCTTAGGCTTTTGGATTATCTTGAATTTACTTGGTGTGCCATGGGCATCCCCAAGCTTAGGCCTTTGCTACTCCTTGTTCCATAGTCCATCAAAGCAATACTCAAAACTTGAAAACTTCACAACACAAAACTTAGACAGAAATTCTCGTGAGCTCCGTTAGTAAGAGAAAGCAAACCACCACTCAATGTTACAGCAAGGAATTCATTCTTTGTTTATATTGGTGCTAAACCTATTGTACTCCAAGTTTTCTATGGTTCATATCCTCCAATATTACTCATAGATGCATCGGAATAAGCAAACAACACACGAAAAACATAATGTGTCAAAAACAGAACAATCTGTAGTAATCTGTTGGGTTCGCCTACTTCTGGAACTCCAAAAAATTTAAACTAAATTGGTAAATTTGCGCAATTTGTCTACCAATCAGCAGCAAAAAGAATCAACTAAAAAGCACGCTCCAGTAAAATCTTAAGACTACTCTAGCGAGCACTAACGATTCTGTTTTTTCACAACAAGATCAAATAAACTTCACACAAGTCTTACCAAAGGTTCTACTTGGCACAAACACTAAACAAAACATGAAAACACATCTAAGCTAGATGCAATATTTATTCCCTAACAATAACAAAAGCGAAAAACATAAAATTGGGTTGCCTCCCAACAAGCGCTATCGTTTTACGCCCCTAGCTAGGCACGATACAAGATAAATCTAGGTATTGCCATCCTTGGAAGGCAATCCATAAGTGGATCTCATGATATATTCATATGGTAATTTGATTTTATTTCTCGGAAAGTGTTCCATGCCTTTCCTTAATGGAAATTGGAATCTAATATTTCCTTCCTTCATATCAATGATTGTACCAATCGTTCTAAGGAAAGGTCTACCAAGAATAATAGGACACAAAGGATTGCAATCTATATCAAGAACAATGAAATCTATAGGCACATAATTCCTATTGGCAACAATAAGAACATCATTAATTCTTCCCATAGGTTTCTTAATAGTGGAATCCGCAAGATGCAAATTTAAAGAACAATCATCAAACTCATGGAACCCTAGCAAATCACAAAAAGTTTTTGGGATAGTGGAGACACTAGCACCCAAATCACACAAAGCATAGCATTCATGATCTTTTATTTTTATTTTGATAGTAGGTTCCCATTCATCATAAAGCTTTCTAGGTATAGAAACTCCCAACTCAAGTTTTTCTTCATAAGAGTGCATCAAAACATCAACTATATGTTTACTGAAAGCTTTATTTTGACTATAAGCATGCGGAGAATTTAGCACGGATTGCAACAAGGAAATACAATCAATCAAAGAGCAATTATCATAATTGAATCCCTTGAAATCCAAAGTAGTGGGTTCATCACTATGCAAAGTTTTAATCTCTTCAATCCCACTTTTAGCAATTTTAGCATCAAGATCTAAAAACTCCGAATCATTGGGACATCTTAAAGCAGAATCATCTCCAACCCTATTCCCATCAAGATTGATACTAGAAAACAAGGATCTAATAGGAGACACATCAATAACTTTCAGATCTTCATCTTTATTTTCACGATAACTAGAAGAACACGATTTAATATAATCTTCTCTTCTAGCACGCATTCTAGCGGTTCTTTCTTTGCATTCATCAATGGAAATTATCATGGCTTTGAGAGACTCATTGATATCATGCTTAGGTGGGATAGATCTAAGTTTCAAAGAATCAACATCAAGAGTAATTCTATCCACACTTCTAGCCAATTCATCAACCTTAAGCAATTTCTCTTCAAGCATAGCTTTGAAATTCTTTTGCGAGATCATAAACTCCTTAACACTAGTTTCAAATTCAGAAGGCATCTTTCCATAAGAGTTGTTGTAGGAATTACCAAAATTATTAGTGGAATTACTAGGAAAGGCCTATGATTAAAATTACCTCTATAAGCATTGTTACCAAAATTATTCCTACCAACAAAATTCACATACAAAGATTCATTGTTATTCTCAATCAAAGTGGACAAAGGCATATCATTAGGATCAGAAGAAGCACTCTTAGCAGCAAACAATTTCATAAGTTCATCCATCTTTCCACTCAAAACACCAATTTCTTCGATAGCATGCACTTTTTTACTAGTAGATCTTTCGGTGTGTCATTGAGAATAATTAACCATAATATTATCTAGGAGTTTGGTAGCTTCTCCTAAGGTAGTTTCCATGAAAGTGCCTCCGGCGACCGAGTATAAAAGATTTCTAGAAGCAAAATTCAAGCCAGCATAAAAGTTCTGAATAATCATCCATAGATTCAAACCATGTGTAGGGCAATTACATATCATTAGTTTCATTCTCTCCCAAGATTGTGCAACATGCTCATGATCTAGTTGCTTAAAATTCATAATATCGTTTCTAAGAGAGATGATCTTAGCAGGAGGGAAATACTTAGAGATAAAAGCATCTTTGCACTTATTCCACGAATCAATACTATTACTAGGCAAAGAGGAAAACCAAGTTTTAGCACGATCTCTAAGTGAAAACGGAAGTAACTTCAATTTAACAATATCATTATCCGTATCCCATTTCTTTTGCATATCACACAAATCAACAAAGTTGTTTAGATGGGTAGCAGCATCTTCACTAGGAAGGCTGGAGAATTGATCTTTCATGACAAGATTCAACAAAGCAACATTAATCTCACAAGATTCAGCATCGGTAATAGGAGCAATCGGAGTGCTAATAAAATCATTGTTGTTGGTATTGGAGAAGTCACACAATTTGGTATTGTTCTGAGCCATAGTGACAAGCAAGCAATCCAACACACACAAGCGAACAAGAAGCAAGTGAACGAAAAACACACGGCGGAAGAAGGGCGAATAAAACGACAAAGGTGAAGTGGGGGAGAGGAAAATGAGAGGCAAATAAATGTAATGCGAAGGATAAGGGTTTGTGATAGGTACTTGGTATATGACTTTTGCGTAAGCCTCCCCGGAAACGGCGCCAGAAATTCTTCTTGCTACCTCTTGAGCTTGCGTTATATTCCCTCGAAGAGGAAAGGGAGATGCAGCACAGTAGCGTAAGTATTTCCCTCCGTTTTTGAGAACCAAGGTATCAATCCAGTAGGAGACCACGCGCCAGTCCCTTGCACCTGCACAAACAAATAAGAACTTTGCAACCAACGCGATAAGGGGTTGTCAATCCCTTTACGGTCACTTACAATAGTGAGATCTGATAGAGATGATAATTATATTTTTGGTGTTTTTAGTATAGAAAAAGAAAGTAAAGAAAGCAAATAAACAACAGCAACAGGAATTGGCTAGTTGACGAGAAAGTAATATGATAAAGATAGACCTGGGGGCCATAGTTTTCTCTAGTGGCTTCTCTCATGATAGCGGTATTCTACGGCAGGTAAGCAAATTACTGTCGAGCAATTGATAGAAAAGCGAATAATTATGAGATTATCTAGGCATGATCATTGTATATAGGCATCACGTCCGAGACAAGTAGACCGAAACGATTCTGCATCTACTACTATTACTCCACACATTGACCGCTATCCAGCATGCATCTAGTGTATTGAGTTCATACGAACAGAGTAACGCCTTAAGCAAGATGACATGATGTAGAGGGATAAACTCAAGCAATATGATGAAAACGCCATATTTTTATCCTTGATGGCAACAATACAATACGTGCCTTGCGGCCCCTACTGTCACTGGGAAAGGACACCGCAAGATTGAACCCAAAGCCAAGCACTTCTCCCATTGCAAGAACTATAGATCTAGTAGGCCAAACCAAACCAATAATTCGAAGAGACTTGCAAGGATATTATGAGCACACATCAAAAGTTCAGAGAAGAACCAAATATATTTCATAGATAACCTTGATCATAAACTCACAATTCATCGGATCTCAACAAACACACCGCAAAAAGAGATTACATCGAATAGATCTCCTCGAAGACCGAGGAGAACTTTGTATTGAGATCCAGAGAGAGAGAGAAGAAGCCATCTAGATACTAGCTATGGACCCGAAGGTTTGAGGTAAACTGCTCACAACTCATGGTGAGGGCGATGATGATGATGATGAAGGCCTCCGTGATGGATCCCCCTCCCGGAACAGGCTCCAAGATGGGATCTCCATGGGAACAACAACTACGGTAGTGGAATTAGGGTTTTCTCTCTGCGTATGGAGTTTCTGGGGTACGTAGGTATATATAGGAAGAAGGGGGGCACCGGGGGCCACACGGGCTGCCCTCGAGGCAGGGGGCGCGCCCTGGGAAGGGGGGGCGCGCCCTCAACCCTCGAGGGTGGCCCCTCTGTCCCTTGGCTTGGCCCCGAAGTCTTTCCTGCATGATTTCCTCCAAAAATATCTCTCGCGAAGGTTTCATTCCGTTTGGACTCCGTTTGATATTCCTTTTCTGGAAAACCCTGAAACAAGCAAAAAATAGCAATCTGGACTGGGCCTTTGGGTTAGTAGGTTAGTCCCAAAAATGATATAAAAGTGAATGATAATGCCCACGAAACATCCAAGACTTCATAAATAATAGCATGGAACAATAAAAAATTATAGATACTTTGGAGACGTATCATTAGCCCTCAAAGCAAAGTACTACTACGCATGCCCCTAGGGGGGGAGGTTGGTAGGAGTTAACCATCGCGTGCCCCCTTCCTTCACACAAAGGTGAACAATCAAGACACATGCATTTTATTTCGGTTGCACTTTTTGGAGACCATACGTGCATGCTACGGGAATCACAAACCTTAACACAATTATTTCCTCAATCCCACAATTTACTACTAGCATGATTCTAATATTACCATCCTCATATCTCAGAACAATCACAAGGAATCAAAACTTCTCCTAGATTCAATGCTCTAGATGAAAGTTTTTAATATATCGCCCTTGGATGCCCATCGAGGGAGTCCTGGATAGAGGGGTCCTCATGTGGCCGGATAACTCGTGATGGGCTGGGCTGGTGGGCCGTGAAGATCATTGCTGAAGATCGTCTCTTGTATCCGGATAGGACTCCTATATACGTATAATGGCAGGTTTTAGGTTCGGGTGTAATCTTTCCTTCCTCTACAAGATGGTTATGTACAAACCCTAGGGCCCTTCGGTACATATATAAACTGGAGGGTTTAGTCCGTAGAGGCCAAGGTAGAAGAGAAACAACATCCTCATAGGCTAGACTCCTAGGGTTTAGCCATTACGATCTCGAGGTAGATCAACTCTTGTAATCATATTCATCAAGATCAATCTAGCAGGAAGTAGGGTATTACCTCGATCGAGAGGGCCTGGACCTAGGTAAACATTGTGTCCTCAGTCTCCTGTTGCCATCGATCCTCAGACGCATAGTTCGGGACCCCCTACCCGAGATCCGCCGGTTTTGACACCGACATTGGTCCTTTCATTGAGAGTTCCACTATGTCGTCGACCGAAGGACTGATGGATCGCTTCGTCAACCACGACAGCACCATCGAGGGAACTTTCCCTCCCGGCCAGCTTTTTTATGTTCGGCGGCTTCATGCTTCGTGCCAACACAGAAGGCCACCTCGAGCAGGTCGAGAGCTACGCCCCTGGCCATCAGGTCAGGTTTGGAAGCTTGAACTACGTTGCTGATATCCGCGGAGACTTGATCTTCAACGGATTTGAGCCCACGACGACTTCTTCCTGCCACCATGATGAACATGACCTAACTCTGTCATCGGACCAGAAAATAACACATGTAACCCTTCTGGCCCTTGATCTAGAACATATCATGTCACCCGAGGATGGGAAGCTCAACCCCATCAAGGAAGCTGCAAACTCAACCGCGTTGGAGCCGCACACGGATCCAACTCTGAGCGGGATCTGTGTTACCGAAACTCCGGACTTGTCTCCGGTCGTGGGTTCCGAACCATGTGCATTTGTGCCCTTCAAGCTCGATCGGGCATCTATCACCGAATTCAGCGCTGCAGATATCTTCCGGCACTCACCTTTTGGCGATGTGCTAGACTCGTTAAAGTCTCTCTCCTTAGCGGGGGACACATAGCCGAATTATATTCGGTTCGAACTGGAGGCTGATGATGGAGAATTTTGCTCCCCACCCACCACCCAATTGGTAGCCACGATCGAAGATCTAACTGCTCTAGTTGACTACGCTTCCGAAGACTTCGAAGGGATGGACCTCAAAGCCGAAGCAGATCTAGACCAAAACCGTCATGTAAACGGGGGATGGACAGCTACGTCT
The DNA here is from genome assembly GCA_902687465.1 of Secale cereale. Classification (NCBI taxonomy): domain Eukaryota; kingdom Viridiplantae; phylum Streptophyta; class Magnoliopsida; order Poales; family Poaceae; genus Secale; species Secale cereale. The sequence continues at coordinate 409,173,925 of LR738713.1, forward strand.
TCATACACTGTGTATATAGTGGATACACCTAAGGATAAGGAGGGCGATGACGAAAACGATCCCGCAAAGGACAAGCCTGTCGATGTACCCCCCAAACGTCGGCGTCCGAAGCGCCAAACTAAATCCGTAAAGGGAAAGATAGCAACACTGTCACTAACAACGGTGACAGTCCGGAGCAAGCCGAAGACCCCGCAGACCCAGCGATGGAGTAGGACGAGCGAGAGGACGACAACCATAGTCCAAAGCCGCTATCCGATGACAGCGATGCCAAAGACAGTAATTATGAACCTGTCTCCGGAGAGGATGTTAGCCTGGGCGACGACGAATACATCGTCCCAGAAGAACCCTTACAACAAAAGCGCTTCCATCGGAGGCTTATTGCCACCACAAGGAGCCTGAAAAAGCAGCAGAGATGGCTTCGAGCCGCACAGGACACGCTCAATGATAGATGGAACGAAGTGCTAGACGCTGAGAAAAAACATGGCTACAATCGCCAAACCAAAGGCTATCCTAAGCGTAAACTACTGCCCGACTTTGATGACGAGGCCACTACGCTTACACCGCTGAAGAATAACACCGCCGATAAGCCGGAATGACCACCTCGTGGATGGGACAGAGTGGCTAGCAACGGCGTGAACAAGCCCGCACCACCACCCCGTAAAGGAAAGGAGGATATGGCTCAGGCCCGGAAACATGATCTGCGTGAGGACCTGAACAAAAAGGCTGGCCAGACCAGATCCATCTACGGATCCAGGCACCTTGTTCCCGCACGGGACGGAGGCTATCAAGCCAATCATGTCGGTCATATACCAGTTCGGGGTCAATACCGAACATCACAACCGTCAGACATACACCATGACATAGCAAAATACAGGGGTGCCGCACACCCTCTGTGCTTCACCGGTGAGGTGCTGGATCACGACTTTCCAGAAGGGTTTAAAACCATAAATATCGAGGCGTATGATGGAACGACGGATCCTGTCGTATGGACAGAAGACTTCATTCTTCACATCCAAATGGCTCGCGGAGATGATCTCCACGCCATTAAATACTTACCCCTCAAGCTGAAAGGACCAGCTCGGCACTGGCTAAACAGCCTCCCAGAGAACTCCATTGGAAGTTGGGAAGAACTCGAGGATGCTTTTCGGGCTAATTTTCAAGGGACTTATGTCCGACCCCCGGATGCTGACAATCTAAGTCACATCATCCAACAACCTGGGGAGTCAGCCCGCAGGCTTTGATATCGGTTTCTCACTAAGAAGAACCAAATCGTCGACTGTCCGGACAGCGAATCCTTAGCGGCCTTCAAACACGGTGTCCGGGACGAATGGCTAGCTAGACACCTAGGCCATGAAAAGCCGAGGATAATGGCAGCCCTAACTACACTCATGACCCACTTTTGCGTGGGCGAGGACAACTGGCTAGCTCGTAGTAGCACCAGCGACCCTGAAACATCTAAAGTCAGGGATGGCAATGGGAAGCCACGACGTAATAAAAACAAACGTCGAAGTAATGTTGGAAGCCCAGATGATACAGCGGTAAACAACACATTCAGCGGCTCCAGACCCGGTCAATGGAAGAATCCATTCAAAGGCAACAAAGATGGTCCATCCAGCCTGGACAAAATATTGGATAGGCCCTGCGAGATCCACGGCACCCCAGAAAAACCTGCAAACCATACCAACCATAAATGTTGGGTCTTCAAGCAGGCCGGCAAGCTCAACACCGAACACAAGGGAAAGGGACCTCAGAGGGAAGACGAGGATGAGCCTCGCCAGCCGAATACAGGGGGACAGAAGAAATTTCCACCGGAGATCAAAACAGTGAACATGATCTATGCCACTCATATCCCAAAGAGGGAGCGCAAGCGCGCACTCTGAGATATCTACGCCGTCGAGCATGTTGCCCCGAAATTCAACCCATGGTCAGCCTGTCCGATCACTTTTGATCGCAGGGATCATCCGACTAGTATCCGTCATGGGGGTTCGGCTACCCTAGTGCTCGACCCAATAATCGATGGATACCATCTCACTCGGGTCCTTATGGACGGTGGCAGCAGTCTTAATCTGACATATCAGGACACTGTCCGCAAGATGGGGATCGACCCGTCAAGAATCAAGCCAAGCAACACAACCTTTAAAGGAGTGATACCGGGCATAGAAGCCCGCTGCACGGGCTCTTTAACATTGGAGGTCGTATTCGGCTCTCCCGATAACTTTCGAAGCGAAGAACTAATCTTCGACATAGCTCCGTTCCGAAGTGGCTATCACACACTACTCGGAAGAACGGCCTTCGCCCGCTTTAATGCAGTGTGGCTATCACACACTACTCGGAAGAACGGCCTTCGCCCGCTTTAATGCAGTCCTGCATTATGCTTATCTAAAGCTTAAAATGCCTGGACCACGTGGCGTCATCACGGTCAATGGAAATATGGAGCGCTCTCTCCTTACGGAGGAGGACATTGCGGCCTTAGCACCCGAAGTCCAAAACGACCTATTCAAGATGGACAACCTATCGATCGTTAATACCACGGACACAGCTAAACGTGTTCGTCATACGCCTCAGTGCGACAGCTCCGATCAACCTGAGCTAGATTAGCAGTTACGCCCCCATCGATTGCCCCATAAGGTGATAGCATATGTGCCTCGTGTACATAATTATGCCCTCATAATCCCTTGGGCGGCGCTGGGGGCACACTGCATACACATAGTCCATAGTTCGGCTCGACCCTATTCAGAGTCTAAAATTATCTTTCAAGGTTCAGTAAACGAACCGGTTTGGTTTATGGCCACACTGGATTTCTTTTCTTTGCCAGGTTTTTCATTTTTTCTCCTTTTTACAGATGGCCAACACCCCCCTTCAAGGACACATCATAGAGGAGAAAACGATGCATACGTGCAGCAGGGACCCACACTAAGGTTTCTTTTTAGATTAAGACCCTGTGTAAACCTTTTTTCTCTTTTTGTTTTATACTTTTCTGGCATGTAAAATGTCCAAGAAAGTTATCAGCATTATCTGTAAGCTTACGGCTAAGCTTACGGCTCGCTGTACTATAACGGGATATTATAAGAACAACTTGGTTCATATTATGTTTGAAGTTTTTTTCTCTCACCACGTATGTTCTCTTCCCACGTCAGATTGCCACACGTGCTTTGTCAGCAGGGTCCATTACCAGGGGTTGTATTCAGCCCGGTATATGTCGAAAAGTCTGGACACCTTTAAGGAGTGTTTGGCGTCCTGGATGTTTGCTCTATATGCATCAGTTCTGAATCATGTCTTGGGTCAATAGTTGGGTTGCCGGCTCCTGTACTTACCCCTACGTTCCCAATTGTTCGGCTAGGGTGTAAAGGGAGAACTACTGCGATTGTACTTTTGGCTCATCCGGTCAAGTACCTCAGTAGAGAAAGCCAAAAACTGACCGTCATGATATGCGAGAACCTGGTCCGTGATTCGATGACTTAGTTTTATACTATGATCGATGGAGATCTACCCCGTGTTATATGAAGGGTTGGTTTTTTCGCCCCGCCGCGTACAAATGGATACCTTAATTCGGAAATACCATATCCGCACCAAGGGCTAGTACCTAGCCCCACTTGTCAAACTCCTATGGCTAAGTGAAAGCAATAACGCCGCATAGTCTGATTGCCTGGTTTGCTCCGCATACACCTCCTACACGGACCAAGACGTTGGATAAAGAGTGTCTATGCATATGACCGAACACCCCAGTACTATGTACATGGGGGCTGAAGCTGACGACTAGAAACTTTCGGATTTAAATAAACAACCACACAAGAGGTAAAATTCGCTCACATTATAATAGCGCAAAAGTTATATACATCGGTTCATAAGCTCAAGTCTTTACAACCGGATACAATTATTCAAAGATAACATCCTTTGAGCACTGGCCTTCTACAAGGCGGGTGCCTTCTATGACGTCCTCGAAGTATTTCTCCAGCTTGCAGTGCTCCTTGCCCGCGCGCGGGCCAGCAGTAGCGATATCCTGCACCTTCATCTTCGCCCAATGCACTTTTACACGAGCGAAGGCCATCCGAGCACCCTCTATGCAGGCCGAATGCTTCAATGCATCGACCCGCAGACTGGCTTTGACGAGCCGCTTCAAAGTAGCTACTCGGGATTGCATCGGCGGGCCATAGCCGGACTATCAAGTCCTTCATGGCCTAACCCACCATATTGTGCAGCTCGACCAGCTGCTTCATCTCGTCGTTGAGGGGCACCGGATGCTTTGGCACATAGAACTGCGACCAAAACAATTTCTCCGTGTCGTTACCCTCCTGGGCTCGGAAGTATTGGGTGGCGGCAACACTGCTCCTCGGAAGATCAGCAAACACGCGTGGAGAACTCCATAACCGTGTCAGCCCAAGATACTTCCGCCCTCCGAAGATGCTCTATAAGAGAAAGGTCTTACCAGGTGCTATCTGCCACGCCTGCTTGATTTCTTCACAGGCGCTACGACTCACTTCACGCATCCTGGGAAGCCTTAACTGCCGCATTCAGCTCGGACGCTTGTTCCGAAGCCTTTAACTCCAATGCCTCACAATTGCGAATAGCATCTTTGAGTTCGTCCTCGACTTCGGACACCCGAGCCACGTGATATTGGCACGCGGCCTATTCGGCCTCTAGTTCGGCAACCACTTTGTCAGCAATTGCCTTGCTCGCCTCGGCCTCCTTCTTGGCCTTCGTGAGCTCGTCCTTGAGGGCCTCAAGCTCAGTTGCGCCAACTGTATAATATAGAATGTCATAAAGAGTTTATACTCATACCCAATTACTTAGTCTTCTTGACATCTTAATTTTTTAAATATGTATACCGTGTGTTTCATATAAACGCTGGTTGACATGGTTGAGGTCCGTGTTGGCCAACAAAAGCTTCCGATTTAGTTCGGCAACCTCTGCATCTCGTACAGTTGCCGTAACTAGTGAATCATGTTCAAAGAACTGAAGCATACTATGGATACTTCGTCCGATTCTGTTCAGAATCACACAAAGCATCAGGGGCTACTAGCTATATATGTGCATATAAAACAGATAAAACTTCCATAAAGAACATTACATTGCTTACCTCAAAGCCTGCTAACAGGCTGTTAAAGGCTTCATTCAGTCTACCTTTGACGGACTGGATCTTTTTCATCCCCGCACCCATCATGGTGCGGTGCTCCTCCATGATGGAAGCACTTTGTAGTGCTCCCCCCAGAGGGTCCAGCGCCTCCGGATTGACCCCGAGCGCCGTCGTATCCTCCCCCACCTTGGGGGTCTGGTGTTCGGACCCCGGAGTCGCGCTAGGCTCCGGATCAGTATTCGGCAGGGCCTCAGACTGTCTGCCCCCCCCCGTCTTCGGTCTCCATGGGGATTGTTTCCCCATGGTCAGCGACAGCCGAGGTGTTACCCTCGTTCGCCCTGTCACTTGCCCCGCCTACATCTCCTTGAGCGGAAGACACCCTCTGGGAGGACACTTCGGTGTCCCCACCGATCACGACCGATGGAGCTCGGACCAGCGGGTCACTCTCCGACTCTCCAGGCGCTAGAGAGTTCCCCTCCGATAACGAGGCGTCAGGGTGTGCTCAGGGAGGGCTGTAGGTCAGCAGGTGAGAAATACTAATTAAGCATGAAAATGCTAAACAAACAAGGTGCAACAATTAATATATCCGGACAAACTTACATTTCAGTCGGGGGCTTCTCCCCGAGCTTCACCACAAAGCCATGTTCGGACGATGAGTCCGAGCGAGCGGAGAGGTTCAGCCTCCTCCGGGGTGCGGCCGTGCCCGCATCAGCGGCAGCCGCCCTCTTCGCCCCCCTGCCTTGCGCAGGAGGCTCTTCTTCTTCTTCTTCGTCATCATCCTCCTCTTCAGAGGAGAGGATGTTGATCTTCTCGGACTTCCCGTTTGCAGGGTGGGGTCCACCCTCGACCTCCTTGCTCTTCTTCTTGGACTTCTTGACTGGCTCCTTGTACGGCGCCGGGACCAGCATCGCCGTCAATTGAGGCATCTCTGGGTCTTCGGGCAAAGGCGCCGGACACTTAATCCGGATTGCCTTCTTGATCCAGCCTTGTATATCACACAAAAACTCCAATTCCTATTATCATTAAATAAGAAGGGGATACATGTTCGGCAGAATTTTTAATTACCTCTTGTGCGGTGAACGCGGTACTATAGCCCACGTCCTTGGTTTCCTTCGGCCACTCCTTCTGGCTCATAAAGAGATGCTTCCAGATCTCTTTGTGCGTGAAGCCGAAGAGATGCTTCAGGGGCCGATCTCCTGCTGGATCGAACTCCCATAGGGAGGAGTCCCGGCTTTGGCAAGGAAGGACAAACCAGGCCAGCATTACCTGGACCACGGTTGAGAGCTGATAACTCTTGGAAATCACGCCGGACAGACGGCCCTGGAGTACCGTCACCTCAACCTGAGACCCCCAGTTTGGACTCTTATCGGTCCAGGAGGTCAACCTCTCCGGGGGTCCAGATCTGAAAGCAGGTTCCGCCGCCCATTTGGCGTGGTAGAGTTCAGTGATATAGAACCACTCCTGCCACCAGACCTTGTTCGTATCCACGAACGATCCTTTTGGCCAAGTTGCATTCGGGAGCTTGCTTATCATAGCGCCCCCGCACTCCGCGTGTTACCCGTCCACCACCTTCGGCTTCACGTTGAAGGTTTTAAGCCATAGGCTAAAGTGTGGAGGGACGCGGAGGAAAGCTTCACAAACCACTATAAAAGCAAAGATGTGGAGAATTGAGTTCGGGGCTAGATTGTGGAAATCTAGCCCATAGAAAAACAGCAAACCCCGAACAAAGGGGTGGAGCGGAAACCCTAACCCCCTAACAAAGTGCGCGAGAAACACGACTCTCTCACCCGGCTCTGGGTCGGGAACCACCTGGCCCTTGGCGGGGACTCGGTGCGCAATGTCAACAACGAGATAGCCCGTGCTCCGAAGATCCTCCACGGTTTTCTCAGTAACCGTAGATGCCTTCCACTTGCCCCTGGCGCCGGATCCAGCCATTGCTGGGGAAGGAAATAGTGGTTGAGGAACGAAGAATAGCGGGCGCAAGAGATGAGGGTGCTGGGGCTAGGAAGATTGGAGAACTCGAGCTTGAGGAAAGCGTGGGGCTGATGAAGGGGATTGATATCCTTTTATAACGTTGTGAATACAAAACGTCTCCCCACTTTAGCCGTAAACCTCGCCGGTTCCCAAAGCGGTTGTGCGTAATGCTCGGCTTGGATGCTCACGTCACGTTGATAAGGATCCTGTAATAAGCGGGCACGATCTCTGCTCTGATAAGACGTGTCAATGGGGTTATACCTCGAAACGCGAAACTAGAACCAAGTAAAATGGTTCGGTATGTTAATGGGATGGACGCGCCGCTTCACCAAAAAGTTGTGAGTAAAGACACAATATTCATTTTCTTTCGATGCCTTGCCTTCGAGGCTAAGGGTTGTACTAACCATGTAGAGCCGAACACAATTACACCTTTTGCAGAAGATATATTTGGAAGAAGGAACATGCCTCGCAATGCCGAAGACAATACGGAAGCCGAACTCATCATCATCGGAGACAGGTTCAGGGGCTACCGAGGGAGTCCTCGATTGAGGGGTCCTCATGTGGTCGGATAACTCGTGGTGGGCCGGACTGGTGGGCCGTGAATATTATTGTTGAAGATCGTCTCTCGTATCCGGATAGGACTCCTGTATTCATATAATGGCAGGTTTTAGGTTCGGGTGTAATCTTTCCTTCCTCTGCAAGATGGTTATGTACAAACCCTAGGCCCCTCCAGTGCATATATAAACTGGAGGGTTTAGTCCGTAGAGGCCAGAGAATCATAACATCCTCATAGGCTAGAATTTAGGGTTTAGCCATTACGATATCGAGGTAGATCAACTCTTGTAATCATATTCATCCAGATTAATATAGCAGGAAGTAGGGTTTTACCTCGATCGAGAGGGCCTGAACCTGGGTAAACATCTTGTCCCTAGCCTCCTGTTACCATCGATCCTCAGACGCATAGTTCGGAACCCCCTACCAGAGATCCGCCGGTTTTGACAGCGACAGTCTCTCTCAAGCAACCCTGCAACCAATTAACAAAGAGTCTCTTGTGTCCCCGACACACCCAATACAATGGTAAATTGTATAGGTGCACTAGTTCGGCGAAGAGATGGTGATACAAGTGTAATATGGATGGTAGATATAGGTTTTTGTGATCTTAAAATATACAAATAGCAAGGTAACTGATGATAAAAGTGAGCACAAACGGTATTGCAATGCTTCAAAACAGGGCCTAGGGTTCATACTTTCACTAGTGCAAGTTCTCTCAACAATAATAACATAATTGGATCATATAACAATCCCACAACGTGCAACAAAGAGTCACTCCAAAGTCACTAATAGCGGAGAACAAACGAAGAGATTATTGTAGGGTACAAAACCACCTCAAAGTTATTCTTTCCGATCAATCTATTGGGCTATTCCTACAAGTGTCACAAACATCCCTAGAGTTTGTACTAAAATAACACCTTAAGACACACATGAATCAAAACCCTAATGTCACCTAGATAATCCATTGTCTCCACAAGTATCTGCGGTTTCGATTATACGATATGCATCACACAATCTCAGATTCATCTATTCAAACCAAAACAAAGAACTTGAAAGAGTGCCCCAAAGTTTCTACCGGAGAGTCAAGATGAAAACGTGTGCCAACCCCTATGCATAAGTTCACAAGGTCACTGAACCCGCAAGTTGATCACCAAAACATACATCAAGTAGATCACGTGAATATCCCATTGTCACCATAGATAAGCACATGCAAGACATACATCAAGTGTTCTCAAATCCTTAAAGACTCAATCCGATAAGATACCTCTAAGAGAAAACTCAATTCATCACAAGGTAGAGAGGGATAAACATCATATGATTCAACTATAATAGCAAAGCTCGTGGTACATCAAGATCGTACCATATCAAGAACACAAGAGAGGGAGAGAGAAAGAGATATCAAACAATAGCTACTGGTACATACCCTCAGCCCCGAGGGTAAACTACTCCCTCCTCGCCATGGAGACCGCCGGGATGATGAAGATGGCCACCGGTGATGGTTTTCCCCTCCGGCAGGTTGCCGAAATGGGCTCCCGATTGGTTTTTCGTGGCTACATAGGCTTGCGGCGGTGGAACTCTTGATCTAGGTTTGTTTTAAGAGTTTCCAGTATTTAAAGAATTTTTTTGGTCGGGGGCAAGTTAGCGGGACCCACGAGGCGGCCACAAGGTAGGGGGCGCGCCCTAGGGGGGGGGGAGTGCCCTTCACCCTTGTCGTGGCCTCATGGCTCTTCTGGTCCACGTCCGGCACTCCGTGGGCTTCTTTTGGTCCATAAAAATTCACCGTAAATTTTCGTTCCGTTTGGTATTCCTTTTCTACAAAACTAAAAAACTAGGAAAAAAACAAAAACTAGCACTGGGCTCTGGGTTAATAGGTTAGTCCCAAAAATCATATGAAATAGCATATAAAACATCCAAGATAGATAATATAATAGCATGGAACAATAAAAAATTATAGATACGTTGGAGACGTATCATCCCACAACACAACCCGCAAGGAGTGGTACTACCGCTCATTGGAGCGGTACTACGCTCGAGGCAGTGGTACTGCCGCTTGGCCCAGCGGTAATACCGCTGGGTTTGTGCACACAGAGAGAGAAGAGAAGGGGAGAGAGAGAGAGAGAGAGAGAGCCCCTGAGCAGCACTAGAAGTGGTGGTAGGGCGGTACTACCGCCCCTACTGCCGCTCCTACCGCCGCCTAACCCGACACAAGAGGCAGTGCTCTCGAATCGAGGCGGCACTGGCACGACACCGGAACGGCACTACGGACTGGAGCCCCGGGCGGCACTACTGTTGTGACACAACGGTACTACTGCCTGTGGCTCTAAGCGGTACTGCCGCTCGGTAACGCAGTACTTCCGCTGGTTCTCAAACTTGCACACTTCCAAGATAACGGAGAATCCTCCAATGTCGCGGGAGGGAATAGGGGTGCAAAGGGGACGTGTACGTGATGATTCCACCCTAACCTTTCCGATACAGACCCGCTCTTGATAGTATGGTATCTCTTACGACTCAAGTCCACCAAAACTGAAATGGAAGAGAACTACATCGTCTTCACTTTACACACCGATGGGTAGAAATCGTCTCGTGCCATATAGATGAATATCTGAAAGTTCAATGCACACGATTAGTCCGCAAACACATTGTCATCAATCACAAAAACCACTAAGGGACGAATATGCCCTAACAATCTCCCCATTTTTGGTGGATTAATGACAAAACATGATTTGCACAAAGATATGATAGTAAAAAGGGAGACCCCAAAGTCTACAAAATATAGACGCCCCCTAGATGTGTGTGCTTAATTAAGAGTGCTTTTGGAATGCAAGGCGCACACACTAGGATCAACAGTCCCCCTATATTTTATAGACCGGCAAAGCTAGCATCTACACACTTGGAGAGGAATAACTAGGATGCTAGAAGTAGCAAGTGAGCACTACATATAGATAAACAATAAAGTTTAACGCCCACAAACTAACAAGGTACTTGACATGCAGAGAGTAGTAACAAGGTAGCATATGTCTTACACCATATGATAGGATAGTCAGGTCTCGCAAGCATAAACAAACAACCGATAAAAGAGTTCACGAGAGAGAAAGACAAAGACACGACACATAACACACACTCACAACACAACAAATCCCTAAACTCTCCCCCCTTTGTCATCGAGACGCCAAAAATAGAAAGAGAACACTAACGACAATAGGTGATAGCAACTCCTGAGGTCGCCCTCCTCACAGGCCCGTGTGGTCGCCCGCTGCTCCGTCATCGGCAGAGGCAGGTGATCGGACTCTGAATCAGTCCACAGACAGTGCTGAGAGATCCACGCCTCCTCATCTGTAATCTTGTCCTCGGATCCACTGGCAACCTCAACACAAAGCTCATGCATAAGCTTCTTCTGAAGACTGTGAGAGTTCTTCTCATACACATGTGCCATATACTGCCCATGGGACCCCGTGCAGAACAACTTCTTCATCTTGTGCTTGAGCTTCTTAGCCCATGAAGGATCGACACTGGAAGGCTCATAATCATCATCATCATCGTCGGCCTCAGCCACATCAGCTCCAGAAGGAATATCAGACTCAGGAACTGGAGTGCTCCAGTGCTCCTTCTGCCTCAATCGCTTAACCTCATGAGAGACCAAGTCGCCGATCTCCAGCCTGGCATTAGGATAAGTGTGTTTCTATGCCTTCTCAACAAGCAACATCAGTTAGGGGCCATAGATGGGGCACTTACCCTCAGTAATGGCAGAGAAGAGCTGTGACCACATGACATGAGAAATATCCAAGGACTCTCCTGTGTTGCTCTCCTTCTCATGCTGGCAGAAGAGCAACATATCCACTAAGTAAGAGTGAACCATATTGAAGTTCCCAATGCGAGGGAAAATAGTGTTCCTGAAGATGCGATGAAGGATATCCAGAAATCGAAATAACTCATAAGTCCTCTTCTGCATCTCGGGGTTAACCTTCATTGTGCTTTATTGCTAAAGAGCTTGCTTGTGAGTAGAAGTAGCCTTTTGATCAGGACGAAAGCCAACCGGGTTGTGAAGTTCTACCTCTTGAGCATGCGTTGTTTTCCCTTGAAGAGGAAAGGGTGATGCAGCAAAGTAGCATAAGTATTTCCCTCAATTTTTGAGAACCAAGGTATCAATCCAGTAAGAGACTACACGCAAATCCCTAGTACCTGCACAAACAATTAAGAACCTTCCAACCAATGCGATAAAGGGGTTGTCAATCCATTCAAGGCCACTTGCAAAAGTGAGATGTGATAGAGATAATAAGATAAATATTTTTGGTACTTTTGTTGTATAGACTGAAAAGTAAAGATTGCAAAATAAAAGAACAATAAAGATAGCTAGTTGACGGAAGATTAATATGATGGAAAATAGACCCCGGGGCCATAGGTTTCACTAGTGGCTTCTCTTAAGATAGCATATTCTATGGTGGGTGAACAAATTACTACCAAGCAATTGGTAGAAATGCGCATAATTATGAGAATATCTAGGCATAATCATGTATATAGGCATCACGTCCAAGACAAGTAGACCGAAATGATTCTGCATCTAATACTATTACTCCACACATAGACCGCTATCCAGCATGCATCTAGAGTATTAAGTTCATAAGAACAGAGTAGTGCATTAAGCAAGATGACATGATGTAGAGGGATAAACTCATGCAATATGACATAAACCCCATCTTTTTATCCTCGATGGCAACAATACAATACGTGCCTTGCTGCCCCTGCTGTCACTGGGAAAGGACACCGCAAGATTGAACCCAAAGCTAAGCACTTCTCCCATTGCAAGAAAGATCAATCTAGTAGGCCAAACCAAACTGATAATTCGAAGAGACTTGCAAAGATATTAAAACATGCATATAAGAATTCATATAAGAATCAAATATTGTTCATAGATAATCTTGATCATAAACCCACAATTCATCGGATCTCGACAAACACACCGCAAAAAGTATTACATCGAATAGATCTCCAAGAAGATCGAGGAGAACTTTGTATTGAGATCCAAAGAGAGAGAGAGAAGAAGCCATCTAGCTAATAACTATGGACCTGAAGGTCCGTGGTAAACTACTCACAACTCACCGGAGAGGCTATGGTTTTGATGTAGAAGCCCTCCATGATCGATGCCCCCTCCGGTGGAGCTCCGGAACAGGCCCCAAGATGGGATCTCACGGGTACAGAAGGTAACGACGATGGAATTAGGGTTTCGTGGTGCTCCTCGAAGTTTTCAAGGTACATAGGTACATATAGGAGGAAGAGGCACGCCATGGGAGCCACGAGGGGCCCACGAGGGTGGGGGAGCGCCTACCCCCCTGGGCGCACCCCCTGCCCTCGTGGCCGCCTCGTTCCTTCCCTGGCGTGTACTCCAAGTCTTCTGTGTTGCAATTGTTCCAAAAATAACTCTCCCGAAGGTTTCATTCCGTTTAGACTCTGTTTGATCTTGCTTTTCTGTGGAACACTGAAATAGGCAAAAAAAACAACGATTTGCACTGGGCTTTGGGTTAGTAGGTTAGTCCCAAAAATAATATAAAAGTGTATAATAAAGCCCATTAAACATCCAAAACAGATAATATAATAGCATGGAACAATAAAAAATTATAGATACGTTGGACACGTATCAAGCATCCCCAAGCTTAATTCCTGCTCGTCCTCGAGTAGGTAAATGATAAAAACAATTTTTTTGATGTGGAATGCTACCTAACATAAATTTCAATGTAATATTATTTATTGTGGCATGAATGTTCAGATCCGAAAGATTCAACACAAAAGTTTAATAAGTACATAAGAATAATAATACTTGAAGCATACTAACAAAGCAATCATGTCTTCTCAAAATAACATGACCAAAGAAGGTTCATCCCTACAAAATCATATAGTCTGGCTATGCTCTATCTTCATCACACAAAATATTTAAATCACACACAACCCCGGTTTCAGCCAAGCAATTGTTTCATCCTTTAATTTTTCAAACCTTTTCAACTTTCACGCAATACATGAGTGTGGGCCATGGATATAGCACTATAGGTGGAATAGAGTGGTGGTTGTGGAGAAGGCAAAAGGAGGAAGATAGTCTCACATCAACTAGGCATATCAATGGGCTATGGAGATGCCCATCAATAGATATCAATGTGAGTGAGTAGGGATTGCCATGCAACAGATGCACTAGAGCTATAAGTGTATGAAAGTTGAACTAAAGAAACTAAGCGGTTGTGCATCCAACTTGCTTGCTCATGAAGACCTAGGGCATTTGAGGAATCCCATCATTGGAATATACAAGACAAGTTCTATAATGAAAATTCCCACTAGTATATGAAAGTGACAACATAGGAGACTCTCTATCATGAAGCTCATGGTGCAACTTTGAAGCACAAGTGTGGTAAAAGGATAGTAGCATTGCCCCTTCTCTCTTTTTCTCTCTTTTTTTATTTGGCCTTTCTCTTTTTTTTTTCAAGGCCTCTTTTTTCCTTCTTCTTTTTTTCTCGTCCGGAGTCTCACCCCGACTTGTGGGGGAATCATAGTCTCCATCATCCTTTCCTCACTGGGACAATGCTCTAATGAAGATCATCACACTTTTATTTACTTACAACTCAAGAATTACAACTCGATGCTAGAACAAAATATGACTCTATGTGAATGCCTCCGGTGGTGTACCGGAATGCGCAATGAATCAAGAGTGACATGTATGAAAATTATGCATGGTGGCCTTGCCACAAATACGATGTCAACTACATGATCATGTAAGGCAATATGACAATGATGAAGTGTGTCATAATAAACGGAATGGTGGAAAGTTGCATGGCAGTATATCTGGGAATGGCTATGGAAATGCCATAATAGGTAGGTATGGTGGCTATTTTGAGGAAGGTATATGGTGGGTGTATGGTACCGGCGAAAGTTGCGCGATACTAGAGAGGCTAGCTACGGTGGAAGGGTGAGAGTGCGTATAATCCATGGACTCAGCATTAGTCATAAAGAACTCATATACTTATTGCAAAAATCTAAAAGTTAACAAAACAAAGCACTAAACACATGCTCCTAGGGGAAGGGTTGGTAGGAGTTAACCATCGCGCAATCCCGACCTCCACACAAAGGAAGACAACCAATAAATATCACAAACTTTAACACAAGTATTTCTCAAATTCACAACTACTCTACTAGCATGACTCTAATATCACCATCCTCATATCTTAAAACAATCATCAAGTATCAAACTTCTCATAGTATTCAATGCACTTTATATGAAAGTTTTTATTATACCCATCTTGGATGCCTATCTCATTAGGACTAATTTTATAACCAAAGCAAATTACCATGCTGTTCTAAAGGACTCTCAGAATAATTTAAGTGAAGCATGAGAGATCAATAATTTCTATAAAATAGAACCACCACCATGCTCTTAAAAGATATAAGTGAAGCACTAGAGCAAAATTATCTAGCTCAAAAGATATAAGTGAAGCACATAGAGTATTCTAATAAATTCCGATTCATGTGTGTCTCTCCCAAAAGGTGTGTATAGCAAGGATGATTGTGGTAAACTAAAAATCAAAGACTCAAATCATACAAGACGCTCCAAGCAAAACACATATCATGTGGTGAATAAAAATATAGTCTCAAGTAAAGTTACCGATAGACGAAGACGAAAGAGGGGATGCCTTCCCAGGGCATCCCCAAGCTTAGGCTTTTGGTTGTCCTTGAATTTTATCTTGGGTTGCCTTGGGAATCCCCAAGCTTAGGCTCTTCCCACTCCTTATTCCATGGTCCATCAAATCCTTACCCAAAAACTTGAAAACTTCACAACACAAAACTTTAACAGAAAATCTCGTGAGCTCCGTTAGTATAAGAAAACAAACCACCACTTTAAGGTATTGTATTGAACTCATTCTTTATTTATATTGGTGTTAAACCTAATTTATTCCAACTTCTATATGGTTCATATCCCCGATACTACTCATAGATTCATCAAAATAAGCAAACAACACAAGAAAAACAGAATATGTCAAAAACAAAAACAATATGTAGCAATCTGTAACTTTCGAATACTTCTGTAACTCTAAAAATTCTGAAATAAATTGGTGGACATGAGGAATTTGTCTATTAATTATCTGCAAAAAGAATCTACTTAAAAGCACTCTCCAGTAAAAAATGGCAGCTAATCTCGCGAGCGCAAAAGTTTCTCTTTTTTACAGCAAGATCGCAAAGACTTCACCCAAGTCTTCCCAAAGATTCTACTTGCCACAAACACTAATTAAAACACAAAACCACATCTAACCAGAAGCTAGATGAATTATGTATTACTAAACAGAAGTAAAAGCAAAGAAAATAAAATTGGGTTGCCTCCCAACAAGCGCTATTGTTTAACGCCCCTAGCTAGGCATAAAGCAAGAATATATCTAGGTATTGTCATCTTTGGCAGGCAATTCTTCAATTAAACACTTATAACCCTTAGGAGTTTCTTTCTTTTCATTAATAATCAAACTCCTAGGCAAGAAATCAAGGAACTAATTTGTAGCAAAAGGTTCCTTAATGATAGCGAGAAAGTTAAGGTGAACACTTATTGATTTAAGATCCGCAGTTTCCTTACTAGAAGATTCACCATTATTTTTAAGAACATACATAAATTTGGCAACTTTGGTAGTAGAAGGGTTTGAGGTATTTCTCACAGCAGAAAAAGCAGACCTACGTTGGTAATAATATCCTCAAGTTGATTAATTCTAGTGGAATCTTGATCTATTTTTCTTTAACTATGGGTTCCTTTTCTTTAAATTCTTGAGAGTGACTCCTACCTTAGATCCATATTGGGTAATTTGGTTATGTATCTTTTTATCCAAACTCTCAATCAACTCTAAAGTGGCAACTTTATTTTCAATAGTTTCAAGCCTTTGCCAAAGTTAAAATAGTTCCATTAACCAAAAGAGGTGGTGGGCCGAACAAATCTGTCAAAGCATTATAAGAATCAAAAGTATGGCTACCCAAGAAATTCCCTACGTTGGTAATAATATCCTCAAGTTGATTAATTCTAGTGGAATCTTGATCTATTTTTCTTTAACTATGGGTTCCTTTTCTATAAAATTCTTGAGAGTGACTCCTACCTTAGATCCATATTGGGTAATTTGGTTATGTATCTTTTTATCCAAACTCTCAATAAACTCTAAAGTGGCAACTTTATTTTCAATAGTTTCAAGCCTTTGCCAAAGTTAAAATAGTTCCATTAACCAAAAGAGGTGGTGGGCCAAACAAATCTGTCAAAGCATTATAAGAATCAAAAGTATGGCTACCCAAGAAATTCCCTACCGTAATGGTATCAAGAATATATCTATTCCAAGGAGTGATGCCTACATAAAAATTGTGAAGAAGAACGGAAGTGGATTGCATCCAAGTGGATCTATTCTGAGCATTGCAAATTCTATACCAGGCATCTTTTAGATTTTCTCTCTCCCTTTGTTTAAAATTAAGAACTTCATTATCAAGAGTACTAACACTGATAGAAGGGTTAGCCATGACGGCAAAGTGACCGATTGATAACCCTCAACCGTAAGGGATCGAGATAGTCTTCGCGGGTAAGAATAACCCAATTTATTGATTCGACACACGGGGAGCCAAAGAGTATTTATAAGCTTTGACAGTTGAGTTTTCAATTCAACCGCACCTGAAATATACTTACTTGCAACAAAAGATAAGTGGTAACAGTGATATGATAGTGATGATGGTGATAGTAAAAGTAAACAGCAAAAGTAAATAGCAAGAGTAAATGGCAAAAGTAGCAACTAGTAACCAGCAGGATTTAAAACACTATAGGCTAGGGAGATGGATGGTTGGGCGCTGCATGGATGAGATATATCATGATTCCAACTTGGGGCAAGGCACACGGAAAAGTAATGATCATCTAGGCAAATATCAAACATTAGGCATGTATCCCCTAGGTAGTTGTACGTGCTTGCAATAAGAACTTGCACAACATCTTTTGTCCTACCATCCCGCTACGAACGGGGCCAAAAGGAACTTATGGAGATTAAGGTGCTCCTGTCAAAGAGCACCGGAACAAAGAAATCAACTCAATGGATACATGTAATCCTCAAACTACGGACCATCCCCTTTGGTGTCCCAAGCTGTCACTTTTGGGATCGCCGGTTCCGAACCGTAATAGGTGCAAACAACTCATAGATAGGATCAAGAACACAAATATATTCATGCAAACACATATGGTTCAGATCTGAAATCATGGCACTCGGGCCCTAAGTGACAAGCATTAAGAATAACAAGTTGAAGCAAAGATGACAAACACCATAGTAGATGATAGGCAACATGCCCCCAACGATCTGACAAACTATTACATGATCTAACTCATCCAATCCCTACCACCCCCTTTGCCTACAGCAGGGGATTACTCACACATGGAAGGAGAGGTCATGGAGGGAGCATGGAGTGGTGATGATGATGACGATGGCGACGATCTCCCCTCTCCGGAGGCCAAATCAGCCTCCAGATTAGCCCTCCCGAAGAAGAACAGAGGGTGGCGGCGGCTCCGCGACGAAAACTGCGAAAAGAACTTCTGATCTGGGATTTTTCCGTCACGAGATAAAATACGGGTCAAAGTAGGGCACCAGGGGAGGTGGGGCCCACCCAAGCGACCTCCCGGCGCGGCCAGGGGGTGGGCTGCGCCACCAGGGCGCCTGGGGCCCCCCTGGCCCCCCTCTGTCCCCTCTTCTGGCTCCGGGTTCCTTCGGGTGCGTGGATTTTCTGTGATTTTTCGTGGAATTTTCCGAGATACCTAAAAATCCGTTTTCCTGCACACAATAAAACCATACAGGCAGCTCTGCTGAAAACAGCGTCAGTCCGGGTTAGTTTAGTTCAAATCATGCAAGAATGAGGTCAAAAAAATATCAAAAGTGTTTGGAAAAGTAGATACATTTGAGACGTATCAACTCCCCCAAGCTTAGCATATTGCTTGTCCTCAAGCAATTCAGTTCAATGAACTGGACGCGACAAAGAAAACTTTGACAAACTCTTTTGTTTCATTAGATGTATATAAGCATGTACTACGAAAAGAGTCTAGCAAGTATTGAAACAGTACTATGAGAACAATGCACGGAGCAATCCTTCTTTCAAGTGACCAATCACAAATACTTAAAAGTAAATAATATATTACTGAAAATCAAGACAAGATTACATTGCACATAGCTTGAGCATATTAGGGTGGTATCTCGCTGGCCTCCATGAGTGAAGCAAAACATAAATGCAGAAACTCCTCCAGAGTTTTAAAGGAGACTAGAACTAAGACTTTCAGAATAAATAATATCACAAGCATGCAGAAGACAATGTAATACTTTGGGACAATGCACATTACACTCAGAATGACAATTATGCTCTCCTAGTTGGTGCTTTGAAGAAAGAAGGTGGAGACTCTCGAACCGTGGCTTTTGTTGGCAAGGTTGAAAACCCGTGGTCGGAAACAAAAACTAAACATGTACCAGAGCTCTTGGTTTTAAAAACAGAGGTAAAAATGTTTTTGAGGGGTGCATATTTCGTCAACGAATGCTAGTAGATAACTCAATCACTTCTTGAGCTGGACAAGTTTCGAGGAACGGCTCCCGCATGAGGACGATCACATCCTCTTAATCTCCTTTGTTTATCACTGCCAAAGTTTTCTGATTTCTCATGAACAAAGCGTGAAGGAGGGTTTGTTTGTTGTATTATCTTTTATGAGCCGGGCGCACTCTATGCCAGTTCCTTCTCGTATTATGGGTTTGCACATTAGACATGCAATCCCGGGGTGAAACTTGTCCAACTTAAAAAGATCATGAATTAACTACTACTTCCTCATGAGCTAAAACAGAGGCACAAAAAGAGAAATGCTTTTGATTAATTTCGAGATGGTACACGAAAGTCTTCGTTAGGAATGGCAGGTAAATACCATGTATAGGAAGGTATGGTGGACTCATATGGCATAACAGGTTTTAAGGATTTTGGATGCACAAGCAGTCAGTCCGCTTAGTACAGGTGGAGGTTAGCAAAAGACTGGGAAGCGACCAACTAGAGAGCAATAATAGTCATAATCATGCAGAGCGACAAAGCAACATTGAATCGGGCATTAAAGTGATATAACTATTCTGAAACTCAAAGATCATCAAGGCAGAGCAGACTTTTTAGTCTTAAACATGTGTAAACATGTGCCAAGTCAATCCAAAAATTCTCTAAAGGGAAATACCACCTTAGTATACCAGACTATGAACAGTGCAATGCATGTAAATCATTTCAATAACACATTATATACTCTAGCTATTCGAGACTAGCCACAAGGAAAGCATGAACCACTGGAAGAGCATTGTAAACATAGCACTATGTCGCTACAAGCTGGTCTCTAGATCATAAGTACAGGCATATGTACAAAAGTAGAAACAAGAAGAGTTCATACCGGTCTTCCTTGTTGCTTCCCTTCAGTCGATCTTCGTCATTACTGCCTCGTCACTTGCACGATCGAACGTAGGAAATATAATTAAATGCCATCACGGACTCGAGCTGAATTCTGAAAACAAAGCAAACTAAAGAGAGAAAGGGAATCTTTTTGGGTTATTTCAAAGGTTGAACGAAAGCAAAAGAAAGAGAAAATCTTTTTGTTGTTTTTGCAAAGAGAGAAATAAAGAAGAACGGGCAAAAACTTCGAAAAGATCAAAGCGAATAAAACGGATAATACAATGGAAAGATGAGAGGGGCACGTACTCCCCCAAGCTTAGGCTTTTGGCCTAAGTTGGTAGCAGCTACTGCCCCCAGGAGCCTCCTGCTCCGGGGGAACAGTGGTGAGTCCAAGGATTGTAGAAGGATGCTGGCGCGTACACCGAACTCCTCGGAGTCTCCCACGAGGAAGGGTCTGAGCGCCACGCAGAGGAAGACCCTTCACCAAACTCGGTGGCGGTTTCTTCCTGAAAAGGTGGTAACTCACCATGCTCCTCCTCGTCGGGCACAACCCCCTCCATGGGGTTATGAAACTAATGCTGGGCCATGAACTCATCGAACTGGATAACATCAAAGGACCATCCGTTCCTGCGAGAAAAATCAAACAAAAGAGGTGCAGGTAGATGGATCTCGCGTTCCGCGGTAGTTCCGAAACGCAAGATTATCAAGCTCAGAAGCCATGGTAACAAACTTATGCCTTTTCATAGCAGCAAGATCAAAGCTTAAATAAGTAAAAGGATTATCATCAGGGTGTGGGGTGCCTCCAAGATGTTCTAAGATAAGTGTGGCATAAACGCCACCATATAAGTCTCCCTTGTTATCGTTCATAGCAAGGCGTCGAGCAATTAAGGCACCCAGATTATAATCAGACCTCCCTGAGAGGGTTGCTGCCAGGATAGCAATATCCGGCGCAGAAATGTTGCTCGTGTTGTCGCGAGCTAACACCCCTCTAGCAACATAATATGCAAAATACCTGAGGTGAGGAAATAAGATGCTGGAGATCTTTGTCCGATGAATATCCCTCGTACCCATGCTGCAGAGAGAGTTGACGACGGTTTTCAGCTCGGAAGGCTGAGAGGCCATCCTAGCCGTCCTCCCAATGTTTGGCACACCTATTATTTCACAAAACTTTCCCAAAGGCATGGTGATAAGATCATTGTAAATTTTAAACTCAATAGCGCCTGAATCAGGATTATATCTAAAACTGTTAATGAAACTGGAGGTGAGTTTTTGATACTGAGTAACATGGCACGTGACGAGCCGTGTCAGACCTGCATTAGCACAAAGATTATAAAACTCATCCTTGATTCCCGCAGCTTCAAGGAATTCATCACATGGAAATGTCATAGCACGTGCTGGACTTGTGTCTTCCAACAACTCCAGGGGCACATGATCTTCATTATAGCTCACCCTAGCAGTCGAGGGTGAAGCTGCGGCTCTAGTAACTCGATCGGAGTGTGTGGGCCTCCTCTTCTCAAGCCACCTCTTTGCCCTTCCTAACAAACTCATTTCAGGGAGTATTTGTTCAAAATCCCAGCTCAAATGATAGGCTGTAGAGAGAGATCGAAGAATCGCCTCCAAGAGCAGCAAGAACGCAAGAACAAGTGCAGAACTCGCGTTTTTGGAGAGAAAGAGAGAGGGATGAAGAAGACTTACCTGGAGGGGGGCCTTGTGGGCCCCAGGCGCCCTGTGGGCGCGGCCAGGGGGCAGGCCGCGCCAGCTGGCCGCCTGGGCCACTGGTGGGCCCCCTGGCTGACCCCAGGCACCTCTGGGTCACTCCCGGCGTGGAAATTTTTATTTTTATTTTTCTGGAATTTTTCTGAAAACTTCACTGTTGAATTTTTTTCGAAGTTCAAAAAGCTGCAAGACTTTCTGAAAACTTAAAGTAGTGATTAGTATTGTGAAGCTTCAAAACATAAACACTTGGTACAGCAAAGAGAACAAAAATTAAAATAAATGAAAACATAACAAGCTCAACTTTTTATCTATATAAAACATGTTTACTAGTAAGGTTGATCAAGTCCTACCGACAAACAGGCGATATATAGAGCAAAAAGTCTCACCTCGTACGAAGTAATCACTGAACCTTTACTTTGATGGACATTGTCCCCACCATAATAGTTTTGTATTTGTGGTGCACATGTAGTGGACAGTCCCATTCTCCAATCTTCACGGTCTCGATATTTTCTATAGAGTTGAGGCCATGCCTCCTGTCGGTCTTCTTTGGAAAATACACCGTGTGTTCTTTATCATTCACATTGAAGGTAACCTTCCCTTTATTGCAATCAATAATAGCACCTGCGGTGTTAAGAAAAGGTCTAGCAAGAATAATGGACATGCTCCCATCCTCGGGCATGTCAAGCACAACAAAATCAGTAAGAATCAAACAATTAGCAACTTCTACGGGAACATCCTCACAAATACCTATTGGAACGGCGGTTGACTTGTCAGTCATCTGAAGAGAGATATCTGTAGGAATTAGTTTCTCTAAACAAAGCCTCTTGTAAAGAGAGAGAGGCATAACACTCACTCCTGCTCCAAGATCACACAAAGCAGTTTTGACATAATTATTCTTTATGGAGCAAGGAATGGTGGGTATACCTGGATCACCGAGCTTCTCAGGAATCTTGCCACTGAAAGAGTAGTTAGCAAGCATAGTAGATATTGCTTCATTAGGAACTTTTCTTTTATTAGTGACAATATCTTTCATATATTTTGAATAAGGAGGTAACTTAATAGCATCAGTCAAATGGATTTGAAGAAAAAGAGGCTTAATCTACTCACAGAACTTATTGTAATGCTCTTCTTCTTTAGATTTGATGGACTTACCTGGAAAGGGCATGGGTTTCTGTACCCATGGTTCTCTTTCCTTCCCATGTTTTCTTGCGATGAAATCTTCTTTAGTGTACCTCTTACGTTTGTCAGGTGCTTCTTCTTCTCGAACTTCAGGCGGATCATTCTTCTCATTATCCTTATCTTTAGGTTCAGCACCATCTTCAGTCTCAGCATCGGAGATAGATACACTATTGGGATCAACAGCTGGCTCTTCATCTGTAATAGGATCATTGGAATTATCAGCCTCCTTATGTTTCTTCTTCTTTTCTGGAGAGCCAACAATTTCTTCTTCCTGCATTTGAGAATCTTGCTCGATTCTCCTCGGATGCCCCTCTGGATAGAGAGGATCTTGAGTGCTAGTTCCTCCTCGGGTCTTAATCCCGAAGGCCTGCAAATCATCTTGTTTGGCGTTGTTAGCAAGCAAATCTTTTTGCACATTAGAAATTTGTTCAAGCTGAGTTTGAACCATATGAAAATGTTTTACAAGACATTGAACATCATTAACCGTTCTACCTAGAACATCAAGCAAACTTTTGATAGCAAGGGAATTATCATGCAACTGACTTTGTATTCTCTCATTAAAATGATTTTGTTTCATAATAAAATTATCAAACTCATCTAAACATTGATCAGGAGGCTTACCATGAGGGATGTCACTTGCGTTGAAATCTAAAAGAGAGTGTACCTCTACCATAGGAGGGTGAGTGGTAGGCTCACACAGCTTCTCAATAGGGGGTAGATTCTTCACGTCTTCAGCTTTAATACCTTTCTCTTTAATAGACTTCTTTGCTTCTCGCATATCTTTGGGGCTTAGAACAAACATGCCCCTCTTCTTTGGTGGTGGAGGTGGTTCAGGGACGGACCAATCTTCATGTTTTTTGGCAATCCCGCCCATCAAATCTTCTGCATCTTCCGGCGTCCTTTTCCTGAAAACACAACCAACACAACTGTCCAAATAGGACCTGGATTCATCAGTTAGACCAGCATAGAATATATCGATTAATTCGTTCTTAGGGACTTCATGTCCTGGTCTAGCCCGAATCAGACCGCAGTACCTCCCCCAAGCTTTAGGGAGGGACTCATCCTGCAACTGTTTAAAGTTATAAATTCTTTGTAAAGCAGCATGTTGCATGTGAGCAGGAAAGTACTTATCAACAAAAGAGTGAGCTAAGTCTTGAGGACTCTTAATGGAACCGCATGGGAGTGAATCATACCATGCTTTAGCACCTTCCTTCAAGGAGAAAGGAAGAAGCTTGGTCACATAAAAGTATCGTATCTTCTCATCCATGGTAAACAGGCCACCCAACTCACCGAGTTTAGTCAGGTGTGCAATAGCATCATCATTTTCTCTGCCATAAAAGGGGACAGCTTCAACCATAGGTATAAGTGAAAGATCAACAGAGAAATCACAATCAGGATCATCAATGCATATAGGAGATGTAGCAAATTCAGGATCAGGAACGGTTTTGTTCTTCAAAGAGTGTTTTTTCAAACAGTTTCTTAATAACTTCAGGGTCAGAGCCGGCAAACTCTGTCAGTTCCCTGCATAAATCTTCATCAAGCATATAGTAATCATCGTCAAGGAGTCTCTCCTTGAGTTTACACAAATCAGGATAATCGTAAGTCTCACCAATAGGGTAGCGAGTAACAGGAATTTCAATTCCAGACCTTTTTGCAGCAGCAGCGATCTGTTTCTCAAGAGCATAACCAAGTGAACTAATATCATCAAGAGTAGTAGAAGCATCATCAAGATTATCAGACATAGTAACAGATACAGTAGGAGCATCATGTGGTGGCGGTGAGGCAAACTTACTCATAACAGAAGGTGAATCAAGTGTAGCACTAGTGCTCAGAACAGTACCTCTTCTGGTAGTGGATAGTAAGATTGGAACCTTGGGGTCTCCTTTCTTACCCATAGCGGATGAAGTGCAGCAGGTAGGATACTTCAAGTAGACTTGTAAATATTGCTATGCTCCCGGCAACGGCGCCAGAAAACGGTACTTGATAACCCTCAACTGTAAGGGATCGAGATAGTCTTCGCGGGTAAGAATAACCCAATTTATTGATTCGACACACGGGGAGCCAAAGAGTATTTATAAGCTTTGACAGTTGAGTTGTCAATTCAACCGCACCTGAAATATACTTACTTGCAACAAAAGATAAGTGGTAACAGTGATATGATAGTGATGATGGTGATAGTAAAAGTAAACAACAAAAGTAAATAGCAAGAGTAAATGGCAAAAGTAGCAACTAGTAACCAGCAGGATTTAAAACACTGTAGGCTAGGGAGATGGATGGTTGGGCGCTGCATGGATGAGATATATCATGATTCCAACTTGGGGCAAGGCACACGGAAAAGTAATGATCATCTAGGCAAATATCAAACATTAGGCATGTATCCCGTAGGTAGTTGTACGTGCTTGCAATAAGAACTTGCACAACATCTTTTGTCCTACCATCCCGCTACGAACGGGGCCAAAAGGAACTTATGGAGATTAAGGTGCTCCTGTCAAAGAGGACCGGAACAAAGCAATAAACTCAATGGATACATGTAATCCTCAAACTACGGACCATCCCCTTTGGTGTCCCAAGCTGTCACTTTTGGGATCACCGGTTCCGAACCGTAATAGGTGCAAATAACTCATAGATAGGATCAAGAACACAAATATATTCATGCAAACACATATGGTTCAGATCTGAAATCATGGCACTCGGGCCCTAAGTGACAAGCATTAAGAATAACAAGTTGAAGCAAAGATGACAAACACCATAGTAGATGATAGGCAACATGCCCCCAACGATCTGACAAACTATTACATGATCTAACTCATCCAATCCCTACCACCCCCTTTGCCTACAACAGGGGATTACTCACACATGGAAGGAGAAGTCATGGAGGGAGGATGGAGTGGTGATGATGATGACGATGGCGACGATCTCCCCTCTCCGGAGGCCCAATCAGCCTCCAGATTAGCCCTCCCGAAGAAGAACAGAGGGTGGCGGCGGCTCCGCGATGAAAACTGCGAAAATAACTTCTGATCTGGGATTTTTCCGTCACGATCTAAAATACGGTTCAAAGTAGGGCACCAGGGGAGGTGGGGCCCACCCAGGCGACCTCCCGGCGCGGCCAGGGGGTGGGCCGCGCCACCAGGGCGCCTGGGGCCCCCCTGGCCCCCCTCTGGCCCCTCTTCTGGCTCCGGGTTCCTTCGGGTGCGTGGATTTTCTGTGATTTTTCGTGGAATTTCTGAGATACCTAAAAATCCGTTTTCCTGCACACAATAAAACCATACAGGCAGCTCAGCTGAAAACAGCGTCAGTCCGGGTTAGTTTAGTTCAAATCATGCAAGAATGAGGTCAAAACAATATCAAAAGTGTTTGGAAAAGTAGATACGTTTGAGACGTATCACCGATACAGATACACACGAGGCAAGCGAGCGGAAAAGGGGCGAATAAAACGACAAAGGTGAAGTGGGGGAGAGGAAAACGAGAGGCAAATGGCAAATAATGTAATGTGAGGGATAAGAGTTTGTGACGGGTACTTGGTATGTGACTTGTGCGTGGATCTCCCCGGAAACGGCGCCAGTAATTCTTCTTGCTACCTCTTGAGCATGCGTTGTTTTTCCCTTGAAGAGGAAAGGGAGATGCAGCAAAGTAGCGAAAGTATATCCCTTAGTTTTTAAGAACCAAGGTATCAATCCAGTAGGAGACTACACGCAAATCACTAGTACCTGCACAAACAATTAGAACCTTGCAACCAACACAATAAAGGGGTTGTCAATCCCTTCAAGGCCACTTGCAAAAGTGAGATCTGATAGAGATAATAAGATAAATATTTTTGGTATTTTTGTTGTATAGACTGAAAAGTAAAGATTGCAAAATAAAAGAACAATAAATATAGCTAGTTGACGGAAGATTAATATGATGGAAAATAGACTCGGGGGCCATAGGTTTCACTAGTGGCTTCTCTCAAGATAGCATATTCTACGTTGGGTGAACAAATTACTGTCGAGCAATTCATAGAAAAGCACATAGTTATGAGAATATCTAGGCATGATCATGTATGTAGGCATCACGTCCGCGACAAGTAAACCAAAACGATTCTGCATCTACTACTATTACTCCACACATTGACTGCTATCCAGCATGCATCTAGAGTATTAAGTTCATAAGAACAGAGTAACTCATTAAGCAAGATGACATGATGTAGAGGGATAAACTCTTGCAATATGACATAAACCCCATCTTTTTATCTTCGATGGTAACAATACAATACGTGCCTTGCTGCCCCTGCTGTTACTGAGAAAGGACACCGCAAGATTGAACCCAAAGCTAAGCACTTCTCCCATTGCCAGAAAGATCAATCTAGTAGGCCAAACAAAACGAATAATTCGAAGAGACTTGCAAATATATTAAATCATGCATATAAGAATTCAGAGAATAATCAAATATTGTTCATAAATAATCGTGATCATAAACCCACAATTCATCGGATCCCGACAAACACACCGCAAAAGGTATTACATCAAATAGATCTCCAAGAAGGTCGAGGAGAACTTTGTATTAAGATCCAAAGAGAGAGAAGAAGCCATCTAGCTAATAACTATGGACCCGAAGGTCTAAGGTAAACTACTCACACATCATCGGAGGGGCTATAGTGTTGATGTAGAAGCCCTCCGTGATCGATTCCCCCTTCGGTGGAGCTCCGAAAAGGCCCCAAGATGGGATCTCATGGGTACAGAAGGTTGTGGCGGTGGAAATAGGGTTTCGTGGAGCTCTCAGATGTTTTTAGGGTATATGAGTATATATAGGAGGAAGAGGTACGTCGGTGGAGCTACGAGGGCCCCACGAGGGTGGGGGCGCGCCTACCCCCCTGGGCGCGCCCTCCTGCCTCGTGTCCGCCTCATGGCTTTCTAGACATGTACTCCAAGTCTACTGGATTGCATTTGTTCCAAAAATGATCCTCACGAAGGTTTCATTCCGTTTGGATTCCGTTTGATATTCCTTTTCTGTGAAACACTGAAATAGGGAAAAACAACAATTTGCACTGGGCCTTTGGTTGGTAGGTTAGTCCCAAAAATAATATAAAAGTGCATTATAAAGTCCATTAAACATCCAAAACAGATAATATAATAGCATGGAACAATAAAAAATTATAGATACGTTGGAGACGTATCATGAACCCCTGATCTTCAACACCCAATAGTTCCATGAACACCTTCCATTTGACTCTGAGAAGTTTTCCATTGGTCATCCAAGTCAAAGTCCTTTCTTAATTAATGCCGAGGTGAACCGTGGCATAAAACTGAGGCACCAAATCCGCATCAAAGTCCTTGTTGAATGACATGAGCTCAGGGATGTTTAACTGACCACACATGTCCAGTGCCTCACCAAAATAGGCACGATACTTCTCCAAGTAAGCAATGTCGATGGACCAGACATCAACAAAGAGGTTCTTCTTTTCTTTGAGCACATCAAAGTAGACAGACCACTGAAACCGATTCCAGAAGGGGCGGTTGACAAGACCTGGATTGTGACGCCCGAGACCGACGTCCCAGAAGATTCCAGAAGATTCCCGAAGATTCCAGATGTTCCGGGTTGCCCGTGTGTTCTTTTGTGCTTGTGTTATTTATTTTTGCATTGCATCATGTCATCATGCCACCATGTTATTTTTTTTTTGCATCTCAACTTAAATAAATCGTGTGGACCTTCGGTCCATTTAAATCGAGGGAAGAATAATTCTCTTTATAACATATAAAAGTCTCTCAATATTTAGGGAGCTATATTAAAATTATTCCAATTGTTTGGGATCACCGTAACACACTTGCAATATTTCCCCATGTCTTTCCCTTCAAGTTTCACCGTCGAACCCTCCCTATAATTCTTTCCGTTGTTTCGAGGTTCTTCCAAAAACCCTCCTTCTATTTTAATTAATTTCCTCACATTTTTGTGAGTCCAGGGTTTTTTACTTCTTGTCCTAAGCCCATTCCAAGCACCTCCCTTCTTTTCTTCTTCTTGTTGTTTTCTGTTTTATTTTAGTAAAACAGCAGAAGAAGGAGAGAGCCCAGCAACTCCTAGCTTTTTAGGCCCAACCTCCCTTCCCTCTGGCCAGGCCTCTCCTCACCTCTTGGCCCACTCCAGCCCACCGCTGTAACCCTAGCGAGCGTTCGCTCCTCTCCCTCTCGTTCCCTCGCACCGCCGCCACCCTCCCGTTCCCCTCGATCTCCTCTCTCTCTCTCGACCGACAAGCCTCGCTCCCCTCACCCCCGATCCCGATTCCCTCGCCCCTCTCGCTCGCTCAGCTTGATTCCCTCGAGTTCCCTTTTTCCCGAGCCTCCCTCTCCCCTCGAACATCTCCAGCTCGCCCCCTCCTCCTACCGCGGCCCCGAGCGCCGTCTCCAGCCCAGCCAGCACCAAGGCCCGCACCTCTCCTCCCGCGCTGCGGCTTGCGCGCCCCAGGCCGGCGTAGCCCTTGCCATCTCCGTCTCCAGCAGTTCGAGCAGCTCCGAGAAGGCCCCGTCCTTTCCTGCTCCGAGACCGTGACCGCCCTGTTCTTGTTTTGTTGTACTGCTGCTGTTTTTTTTTCGTTTTCGTCAAGTGCAGAGGACCTCAAGTATCGGCAAGTTCGACTACACGATGAAACAACAAGTACCCCTTCGGAGAAGTACATCTACGAACTCGTTGCGATAACCGAGTTTGGCAAGTACATCTACGGCCCGAACGTCTACGAACCGTGTATGAGATCGACGCCCGAACAACTACCCTCGCCGGAAGACCCAAGTACCACGACGACCCGAACCTCTACGGGAAAAACGAGCTCCAAGTTCGACTACTTCACGGGACCCGTCAAGTCCGACTACTACATGAACGAGTACCTCGACGCCCGATATCAAGTTCGACTCCACGGCGAAACGTCAAGTTCCACTACCTTCGGAAGAAACGAGTACCCCTAGCGATGGCAAGTTCGACTACCGTCGCCCCGAGGACGTCCGATGCCGCGACAAGTACCACTTCGGAAACGAGAACGACTACTTCCCTCTACGACACGTGTACCACGACTCGCGAGAACGACTTCTTCCTCTACGGCCGTGTACAACTACTACCACTACGTCCCTCGACGAGCTCGAACCGCCTCGAAACGCACGCTTCAAAGGTATAACCCCGAGACGTGCCCGTGACCCGTGTGATGCTTGTTGTGGTTGTATGAAATGTTTCCCGTGTGTGCTTCGTGCCCGTTCCGACCTTTTGTCATGTTCCTCGGTTGCCTCGTCACCGACTCGTGGGAACCCGGTGACGGGATCAACCCACTTTCATCTTGTTCGACTTGCTCACGTCGATTCTTCTTTTGCACCGGACTCTCAACGAGTTTCCGGAACCGAGATGTTGCGTTGCATCATTTTCGGATCGTTGTCGTGGCACCCTTTCTTTCCACCACGGTGACAATTACCTCCTTATCTCTCTTGTCAACCTTTTAATAAAAACTTGCATAAAACTTGAGCATGTCATCCGCATCATGTTAACAACATTATATGTGTGAATTGTTGTTGCTTATAATTATTAAACATGCTCATGGGGATTTTCCGGATATGTTGTTGTTATTCTCCGGCCTCATTTAAAATGCCTAAATAGTGTAGTTTTATTATGCTTCACCTCTTGCCATGTTAAAACCCTTTTAATCTTGTCTTGTTAATAATCGAGAGTCAATTAAATAATTATAATGTGGTGTTTCGTCAATATGCAACTCGTTGCATATTGAGCTCCACTTAACTTGTAGTATTTGTTTGTGCACTTGCCATGCCATGCTTATTTAAACCGGACATGCATCATGCTTGCTTGTGCATCGTATGCCATGTTTATGATATGTGTGTTTACCGTGTTGTTTGCTTCTTTCCGGTTGCTTCTCTTGTTAGCTTCGGTTTCGTTCCGGAGTTGTGAGGATTCGCTCGACTGTGTTGCTCCGTCTACTTCATGGATCCGTTCTTCTCCCTTGTGGAATCCCAGGCAAGATGACCGAACCCGGATACCATTACTATTTTTGCCTATTGCTAGTAGTCTTGATCTATAGTTTTGCCTCGATGCCCATGATCTTCTTGTCAGCCTCCTACTTGTAACCAATTGCCATGCTTAACCAACCTACCTATGCAAACCGTTGCTTGGCTAAGTACGCTTCGCTCAGCCCCTCTTATAGCATTGCTAGTTGCAGGTGAAGATTGAAGATGCTTGCTTCATGATGAAGTTTGGTTGGGTTATATCACACTATATAAATGCTTAAAATGAAATCATCTATATATTGGCAAGGGTGGAAGGCTAAGCCTTTTGCTTGGTGATTTGTTCCACTCATGCCGTTAGGAACCGTATAAACCGGTGTTATGTTCCTTGATTATGCGTTCCTAACACGGTTGGGGTGTATGGGACCCCCTTGATAAACCGCTAAGTGCTAAGTCTTTTCCAGCAAATCCCAACATTGGTACTATTTGCCTAATAACTAATAAAACTTGCATGTGGACTAGCTATCCCTTTTATTTAATTCAACCCCCCCGGGCCAGTGCTCCACATGAGTGTTGGTCCGAAACGAGCGGACTGCAGGGCTACCTCAAGGAAACTTGAGGTCTGGTAAAAACCCGTAGGATGTCTCATCCGGTCGTGTCCTGAGACTAGATACGCGCGGCTACCTATCAGGGTGTCGACACGCCGGGAGGATTTGCTGGATTAGCCTTACCTTAGTTCGGTTTAACTTGAGCACGGGATTCCGAGAATACTCGGATCTTCCCACCTATGGAGTTGCGACTTCGCGGATCGTGGGCTTGTGATGGGCCAAGTTGGAACACCCCTGCAGGGTTTGAATTTTCGAAAGCCATGCCCGCGGTTATGTGGCAGATGGGAGCTTGTTAATATCCGGTTGTAGAAAACTTGACACAATGTTTCAATACACTACCAGCGTGTGTACCGTGACTGTCATTTCCGAATAGGGATTCGGGAGTTGAACACGGTGGGGTTATGTTTGATCGGCTTTAGTTAGGATCACTTCGTGATCACCTCTCGACCGATGCGCCTTCTCTTCTCGCTCTCGTATACGTAAGTTAGTTGCTAGTTGCTGCTGCAGACTCTTATTGTTCCCTCACCTCTCGTTCTTTCTTCAGCCTTGTCCTCACCCAAGGCTTAAATAGTCTTGTTACCCGGGAACGGGATTGCTGAGTCCTCTGTGGCTCACAGTTACTTCACCACACCAGATGCAGGTTCAGCCGAGTTCGATGCAGAAGCTGGTTCAGTTCTTCACCGGGAGTTCGATGAAGAGTTTGGCTGTTTGTTTGTGACGTTTCGATGTTCAGTAGTGGTTTCTACTAGGATTCGATCCTGGCCTGTGGCTTTATGTTGTTTTGGTATCTTTCTTTGGATCTTCACCCGTAGTCGGGTTGTGATGTTTTGAATGATGTATTGCTTATGTAATGTATTGTGTGAAGTGGCGAGTGTAAGCCAACTATCTCCTTTTGCAATTTAATCCCTCTTTTACATGAGTTGTGCAAAGATACCAAACTTGAGATCATTCTAGGATGGGCTTATACCTTTAAGTCGTGCGTCGACACGTAGGAGGTATAGTCCCATCCTGGGCATTACAAGTTGGTATTCAGAGCCTTCTCCGACCTAGAAGCCCCCACTGTTTGATCGAATCGTTGACGGTTGAGTCTAGGCACACACTGAAAATGTTTTGAGTCCTATATTATATCGGAGAGTAGGATTTCTTTTGCTTCTCATCCCCTTTCTCTCTGGTGAGGACTCGTGACGACTACTCTTACCTCTTCTACTTTCAAAAATTGCACCAAATTTTTTTAGGATCCCGCGAGTATTCTGGGATTGTTTCGATGTTCTTGTGACAAGGATATTGTTCTCGATGCCTCCTGTTCCCGAGGAGTTGAGCTTCGAGGTATCATTGTAACAAGCATATCGCGGCAGTACTAAATACTTAAGACGGCCGGCATCAAAAATCTCCCCTATACGGCCAGTGGCAAGATAACCCCGACATCACCCAGTACTGGGGAGGTAGTTCGAGAGTATTGCCATAGCTTGTTATAGTGGATGCTTTTCGAAGGTCCGAGGTAAACAGTTTCCGAGAAAGACTGGTTATGTGTTGAAGGATGGATACACCTGGATGTAGGTTTAGAGGTTATTGCGCGGTGCTTCCCGTGTATCCCCAACACCTGATTGCATAACTGGAAACTTTCGGAAATCTATAGGTGGGTTCATCAAGTAGTTCTAGGCATTCTTCCAACGGATGCTCGATATGAAGTTCGGGGTTCTACATTGAGTGAAGTGGTTTTATGGACTTGTTCTGATCGGGAGTTGCATCTTAAAGGGTCCTTGGCTATGCTGATCCGGGGATTGCAAAACCCTGTTGTAACACGTTCCATGAGCTTTCACCACGAAGATGTCGAACGAAACTTCTATCTTGTATTTGTTCTATCTGATCCTTGTTCCTTTTTATTTATCTTTTGTTCTCCCTAGTGGCTTCTCGACGAGTTGATGTACCTGTGGAATTCATTCGTTCAAGTCTCTGTTCGGATGATATTGTGAAGATCATGTTGCATATCTACCCTTTGTTCTTGTTTTGATTCTGGTATTCGAGTTGCTTCGATGTCAAATGTTGATCCCATACCTTCCTAATCGGTATTCTCATATTTCTATGGGAGTGCTAGTCCTTCTTAACCATGTTAAATTCTTTTCAACCGGTGTCCATTTTATTCATCCCAAGTTGTCTTGTTTTTCCCCACCCTCCCACCCTTCTTTTTATGGAGCCAACAATTCTCAAATGAAGTATCCATTTTATTCATGTGATATTTCTTCATTCTTTTCTTTCAATGTTCTTATCCGGTGATTTATCGTGAAGATGCTCAAGAGCTTCAAGTTCATCATTCTTTTGTTCTCAGATTCTACCGGTGGTTGTAATTCAAGATTTCGGTGTTGATCTTATCCTTTTTTTCCTCATTTCACAATGCTTTCTTATTCCTGTGCACCAATTAATCATTCTCCTCTTGCTATTCATATCCGGAGTGCTGAAGATTCATAATTCCATTCTTAATCCGTTCAACTATTTTGAGGATTATCATCTTTCTAGCCATTTAATTCAACTGGTGCAGTATCTCAAGCAATCTTTTCAACGCTGATTTTTCTTTGAGTGGGCCCTAACCCACAGGTCTTTTCTCAGGATCTTACCTGACTCTTCTATTTTTCTGGAGTTATACTCAAATTCTTTTCAAGTGTGACGTAAGTATGATTCCATCAGTCACATGCCTTCTCCAAGATCGCTTTCAAATTCTTGTTCATCATTGGTTCAACCTTTTAATTCTTCATTCCGGAGTGCTCAACAATTCTTCATGACATTTCTCGTCTTCATTCTCAACATTTGGAGATCGGAGAAGTGTTTCTCTTAAATCTTGGCCCGTTCTCTCAAGATTCGTGGTTCTTGCTTCATGCCATCCTCATTATTATTTCGATTGTGAGGAATTCTTTTATACCACCCGAAGCATTTCATGCATTCTTTTCTTTGTGTTCCTCCGAAGGCCATCATTTCAGAAGATTCTTCGTTCTCAGTTTTCAACTTCGTCCTCCAAATATTCTTCATTGATGTCTCTTCGTTCGTCTCTATATTCTTACGGTGGTTCATTCAAGCTTACTCTTCCGTTGTTATCGTTTTAATTCATTTGTTCTTTTCACAATCCTACCGGTGCTTCGTTGAAGATTTATCCGAGCTTGTGCGAGATCTCTCTTTAATTCTTTCCAACGAGAATAAGTAGTATGCCAAATCCTTGGTTGTCATCAATTTAAATTGGTGAAGGAGATGCATAACATAATTCTTATTCTTATTCCTTCAAGGTGATTTAATTCTTTTGTCTAGAGCTTGTTCATCATATCATATTCTTGGTCCTAAGTTGTTCATCTTGTTTTCCGGAGCTCCAAGTTATTTCAATTATCTTTCAAACTTCCATCTAATTCGTCGCAGGCCTTGAATCTTATTATTTTCATCTTTCACTTCTCATGCTTTCATAACCGGAGTTCTTCATGGTGGTTCATCATGTTTTAATTCATCCTCGAAGTCTTCATCAAGATTCTTGTTGGAGCTCAAGCATTCTTCATCATGCTTTCCAATTGCAATCCTTCTACCTTATCCTTTTCAGATGGTGTTATGTCATTCTTGTCAATTCCTTCATGTTTCATGATTCACGAGTTATCAAGTATGAGATATTTAAAACCATCATTTTCTTTGTTCAGGAGATCGTTTCCGACCCTTCAATTATCCCTTGGAATTATCTTGGGTTGTATTTCACCTAAAAGCTTTTCCCTAAGGATTTTGCTATTGTGGTGCTTATAAATGACCCAAGTTCTTCATTTATCATTCCGGTGAAATAAGTTTTTCATCTCCTTGTTGATCTCAATCCAATCAATTGTTTTCCAATAGTGGTTGGTTGTCACCTCATAATTTTGAGATGTTTTCCATAAGCCCACATGAACCTCATTCGTTTCGTTGTTGATTTTCCATCAACATGTTCAACACTTCTTCGTAAGGATGCTCTTCAATTCATATTGGGAGACGTTGTCTTTTTCTTCTCCATTCATTCTTCATTGAGTTATATGCTATTCTGTCATTCCGGAGGCTTTGTGATATTGCTCTCTCCAAACCATCATCTTGTTTTCTTTTCAAGATCACGTTCTTTCCCTTTCTTATCATTTAACCGGAGTGTTGTATTCTTCATTCTAGTTCCCTCATCTTATCAAGTTTTGCCTCTCTTTCAACCGGAGTGCTGTCTGAATCTTTCTTAACCTTGTGCCATTCTTTCAATTATTTCGGAGGCAATATGTTGTTGTTTTCATCAAGTATCACTCCATCTCCTCTAGTTCTTGTCCAATTCCTTCCATTTTCAGACGGAGTGCTGCCGAAATTCTGTCATTCTTATTCCTTGGCCATACCGTTGCAGTTTCATATTCTTTTGGTCCGTGAGCTCTTGTTTCATGTCTTTCAACCTTCAAGGTTCTCATAATGCTCCTTGTTCCTCTTTCTAACGGAGTGTTCTCAACTTCGTTCATCTCCGTTGTATTCTTCTTTCATTTTGTTCAACCTCTCAAGGTTCGTGGTTTCACTCGTCTGTCAAAGAAGCAACTTTGTTTTACCTCTTCCTCTTCCGTTTTTACCCGGTGATATCTCTAGGATCTCGGGTCGAGATCCTCTGTTAGTGTGGGAGAGTTGTGACGCCCGAGACCGACGTCCCAGAAGATTCCAGAAGATTCCCGAAGATTCCAGATGTTCTGGGTTGCCCGTGTGTTCTTTTGTGCTTGTGTTATTTATTTTTGCATTGCATCATGTCATCATGCCATCATGTTATTTTTTTTTTGCATCTCAACTTAAATAAATCGTGTGGACCTTCGGTCCATTTAAATCGAGGGAAGAATGACTTCTCTTTATAACATATAAAAGTCTCTCAATATTTAGGGAGCTATATTAAAATTATTCCAATTGTTTGGGATCACCATAACACACTTGCAATATTTCCCCATGTCTTTCCCTTCAAGTTTCACCGTCGAACCCTCCCTATAATTCTTTCCGTTGTTTCGAGGTTCTTCCAAAAACCCTCCTTCTATTTTAATTAATTTCCTCACATTTTTGTGAGTCCAGGGTTTTTTACTTCTTGTCCTAAGCCCATTCCTAGCACCTCCCTTCTTTTCTTCTTGTTGTTGTTTTCTGTTTTATTTTAGTAAAACAACAGAAGAAGGAGAGAGCCCAGCAGCTCCTAGCTTTTTAGGCCCAGCCTCCCTTCCCTCTGGCCAGGCCTCTCCTCACCTCTTGGCCCACTCCAGCCCACCGCTGTAACCCTAGCGAGCGTTCGCTCCTCTCCCTCTCGTTCCCTCGCACCGCCGCCACCCTCCCGTTCCCCTCGATCTCCTCTCTCTCTCGACCGACAGGCCTCGCTCCCCTCGCCCCCGATCCCGATTCCCTCGCCCCTCTCGCTCGCTCAGCTCGATTCCCTCGAGTTCCCTTTTTCCCGAGCCTCCCTCTCCCCTCGAACATCTCCAGCTCGCCCCCTCCTGCTGCCGCGGCCCCGAGCGCCGTCTCCAGCCCAGCCAGCACCAAGGCCCGCACCTCTCCTCCCGCGCTGCGGCTTGCGCGCCCCAGGCCGGCGTAGCCCTTGCCGTCTCCGTCTCCAGCAGTTCGAGCAGCTCCGAGAAGGCCCCGTCCTTTCCTGCTCCGAGACCGTGACCGCCCTGTTCTTGTTTTGTTGTACTGCTGCTGTTTTTTTTTCGTTTTCGTCAAGTGCAGAGGACCTCAAGTATCGGCAAGTTCGACTACACGATGAAACAACAAGTACCCCTTTGGAGAAGTACATCTACAAACTCGTTGCGAGAACCGAGTTTGGCAAGTACATCTACGGCCCAAACGTCTACGAACCGTGTATGAGATCGACGCCCGAACAACTACCCTCGCCGGAAGACCCAAGTACCACGACGACCCGAACCTCTACGGGAAAAACGAGCTCCAAGTTCGACTACTTCACGGGACCCGTCAAGTCCGACTACTACATGAACGAGTACCTCGACGCCCGATATCAAGTTCGACTCCACGGCGAAACGTCAAGTTCCACTACCTTCGGAAGAAACGAGTACCCCTAGCGATGGCAAGTTCGACTACCGTCGCCCCGAGGACGTCCGATGCCGCGACAAGTACCACTTCGGAAACTAGAACGACTACTTCCCTCTACAACACGTGTACCACGACTCGCGAGAATGACTTCTTCCTCTACGGCCGTGTACAACTACTACCACTACGTCCCTCGACGAGCTCGAACCGCCTCGAAACGCACGCTTCA
This sequence comes from Secale cereale, assembly GCA_902687465.1. Taxonomy (NCBI): domain Eukaryota; kingdom Viridiplantae; phylum Streptophyta; class Magnoliopsida; order Poales; family Poaceae; genus Secale; species Secale cereale. The sequence goes on from LR738713.1 coordinate 409,211,674, forward strand.
AAGGTATAACCCCGAGACGTGCCCGTGACCCGTGTGATGCTTGTTGTGGTTGTATGAAATGTTTCCCGTGTGTGCTTCGTGCCCGTTCCGACCTTTTGTCATGTTCCTCGGTTGCCTCGTCACCGACTCGTGGGAACCCGGTGACGGGATCAACCCACTTTCATCTTGTTCGACTTGCTCACGTCGATTCTTCTTTTGCACCGGACTCTCAACGAGTTTCCGGAACCGAGATGTTGCGTTGCATCATTTTCGGATCGTTGTCGTGGCACCCTTTCTTTCCACCACGGTGACAATTACCTCCTTATCTCTCTTGTCAACCTTTTAATAAAAACTTGCATAAAACTTGAGCATGTCATCCGCATCATGTTAACAACATTATATGTGTGAATTGCTGTTGCTTATAATTATTAAACATGCTCATGGGGATTTTCCGGATATGTTGTTGTTATTCTCCGGCCTCATTTAAAATGCCTAAATAGTGTAGTTTTATTATGCTTCACCTCTTGCCATGTTAAAACCCTTTTAATCTTATCTTGTTAATAATCGAGAGTCAATTAAATAATTATAATGTGGTGTTTCGTCAATATGCAACTCGTTGCATATTGAGCTCCACTTAACTTGTAGTATTTGTTTGTGCACTTGCCATGCCATGCTTATTTAAACCGAACATGCATCATGCTTGCTTGTGCATCGTATGCCATGTTTATGATATGTGTGTTTACCGTGTTGTTTGCTTCTTTCCGGTTGCTTCTCTTGTTAGCTTCGGTTTCGTTCCGGAGTTGTGAGGATTCGCTCGACTGTGTTGCTCCGTCTACTTCATGGATCCATTCTTCTCCCTTGTGGAATCCCAGGCAAGATGACCGAACCCGGATACCATTACTATTTTTGCCTATTGCTAGTAGTCTCGATCTATAGTTTTGCCTCGATGCCCATGATCTTCTTGTCAGCCTCCTACTTGTAACCAATTGCCATGCTTAACCAACCTACCTATGCAAACCGTTGCTTGGCTAAGTACGCTTCGCTCAGCCCCTCTTATAGCATTGCTAGTTGCAGGTGAAGATTGAAGATGCTTGCTTCATGATGAAGTTTGGTTGGGTTATATCACACTATATAAATGCTTAAAATGAAATCATCTATATATTGGCAAGGGTGGAAGGCTAAGCCTTTTGCTTGGTGATTTGTTCCACTCATGCCGTTAGGAACCGTATAAACCGGTGTTATGTTCCTTGATTATGCGTTCCTAACACGGTTGGGGTGTATGGGACCCCCTTGATAAACCGCTAAGTGCTAAGTCTTTTCCAGCAAATCCCAACATTGGTACTATTTGCCTAATAACTAATAAAACTTGCATGTGGACTAGCTATCCCTTTTATTTAATTCAACCCCCCCGGGCCAGTGCTCCACATGAGTGTTGGTCCGAAACGAGCGGACTGCGGGGCCACCTCAAGGAAACTTGAGGTCTGGTAAAAACCCGTAGGATGTCTCATCCGGTCGTGTCCTGAGACTAGATACGCGCGGCTACCTATCAGGGTGTCGACACGCCGGGAGGATTTGCTGGATTAGCCTTACCTTAGTTCGGTTTAACTTGAGCACGGGATTCCGAGAATACTCGGGTCTTCCCACCTATGGAGTTGCGACTTCGCGGATCGTGGGCTTGTGATGGGCCAAGTTGGAACACCCCTGCAGGGTTTGAACTTTCGAAAGCCGTGCCCGCGGTTATGTGGCAGATGGGAGCTTGTTAATATCCGGTTGTAGAAAACTTGACACAATGTTTCAATACACTACCAGCGTGTGTACCGTGACTGTCAATTTTCGAATAGGGATTCGGGAGTTGAACACGGTGGGGTTATGTTTGATCGGCTTTAGTTAGGATCACTTCGTGATCACCTCTCGACCGATGCGCCTTCTCTTCTCGCTCTCGTATACGTAAGTTAGTTGCTAGTTGCTGCTGCAGACTCTTGTTGTTCCCTCACCTCTCGTTCTTTCTTCAGCCTTGTCCTCACCCAAGGCTTAAATAGTCTTGTTACCCGGGAACGGGATTGCTGAGTCCTCTGTGGCTCACAGTTACTTCACCACACCAGATGCAGGTTCAGCCGAGTTCGATGCAGAAGCTGGTTCAGTTCTTCACCGGGAGTTCGATGAAGAGTTTGGCTGTTTGTTTGTGACGTTTCGATGTTCAGTAGTGGTTTCTACTAGGATTCGATCCTGGCCTATGGCTTTATGTTGTTTTGGTATCTTTCTTTGGATCTTCACCCGTAGTCGGGTTGTGATGTTTTGAATGATGTATTGCTTATGTAATGTATTGTGTGAAGTGGCGAGTGTAAGCCAACTATCTCCTTTTGCAATTTAATCCCTCTTTTACATGAGTTGTCCAAAGATACCAAACTTGAGATCATTATAGGATGGGCTTATACCTTTAAGTCGTGCCTCGACACGTAGGAGGTATAGTCCCATCCTGGGCATTACATGGATCTTGATCTTGAGCATAAGGGTTGTGGCGACGAGCCACACGAAACTCCTTAGAGGTCATCTCTATCACAGACTTGGTCTTCGGCTTGGGCTTGCTGGCAACTTGCTTGGTCAGAGGCTGTGGCTGAGATGGAGGAACACTTGAAGATGCACCTACTGCCTCAGAAGTGTGATAGCGCTTAGTCCCAGTACGCCCGGGGTTGACACGACAGACGGGGGGCTCCGAAGTGCCATCACCTAGAACCACACACACTGAAAAGAAAGCAACAAAAAAACAAGCATAAGCCAACATAAAAAGACAACAAAAATCAATGATTGGTATGAGAAGTGTGGAGGCTAGCATCCCGAGCGGTAGTGCTGCTCCTAAACAGCGGTACTACCGCCCACGAGCGGTAGTACCGCTCGAGGCGGAGTACGACGATCCGATGATACGTCTCCAATGTATCTATAATTTTTTTATTGTTCCATGCTATTATATTATCTTTCTTGGATGTTTTATGTGCATTTATATGCTATTTTATACGATTTTTTGAACTAACCTATTAACCTAGAGCCCAGTGCCAGTTTTTGTTTTTCCTTGTTTTTGTGTTTCGCTGAAAAGGAACATCAAACAGAGTCCAATTAACTTGAAAATTTATGGTGATTTTTTATGGACCAAAAGAAGCCCACGGAGTGCCGGAGATGGATTGGAAGAGCCACGAGTCCACCACAAGGGTGGAGGGCGCGCCCCCTACCTTGTCGTCGCCTCGTGGGTCCCCATGACTTGTCCCCAATGCCTAAAATTCTTATAAATACCGAAACCCCTAGAAATAAACCTAGATCGGGAGTTCCACCCACTGCAAGCCTCTGTAGCCATAAAAAACCAATCGGGAGCCTGTTCTGGCACCCTGCCGGAGGGGGAAACCATCACGGGTGGCCATCTTCATCATCCCAGTGGTCTCCATGATGAGGAGGGAGTAGTTCACCCTCGGGGTTAAGGGTATGTACCAGTAGCTATGTGTTTGATCTCTCTCTCTCTCTCTCTCTCTCTCTCTCTCTCTCTCTCTCTCTCTCTCTCTCGTGTTCTTGATTTGGCACGATCTTGATGTACCGCGAGCTTTGCTATTATAGTTGGATCTTATGATGTATCTCCCCCTCTACCTTCTTGTAATGGATTGAGTTTTCCCTTTGAAGTTATCTTATCAGATTGAGTCTTTAAGGATTTGAGAACACTTGATGTATGTCTTGGATGTGCTTATCTGTGGTGACAATGGGATATTCACGTGATCCACTTGATGTATGTTTTGGTGATCAACTTGCGGGTTCAGTGACCTTGTGAACTTATGCATATGGGTTGGCACACATTTTTGTCTTGATTCTCCGATAGAAACTTTGGGGCACTCTTTGAAGTTCTTTGTGTTGGTTTGAATAGATGAATCTGAGATTGCGTCATGCATATCGTATAAACAAACCCGCGGATACTTGCGGTGACATTGGAGTATCTAGGTGACATTAGGGTTTTTGGTTAATGTGTGTCTTAAGGTGTTATTTTAGTACGAACTCTGGGGCTGTTTGTGACACTTATATGAATAACCCAATAGATCGATCAGAAAGAATAACTTCGAGGTGGTTTCATACCCTACAATAATCTCTTCGTTTGTTCTCCGCTATTAGTGACTTTGGAGTGACTCTTTGTTGCACATTGAGGGATTTTTATATGATCTATTTATGTTATCATTGTTGAGAGAACTTGGACTAGTGAAAGTATGAACCCTAGGCCTTGGTTCCAAGCATTGCAATACCATTTGTGCTCACTTTTATCATTAGTTTCCTTACTATTTTTATATTTTCAGATTACAAAAACCTATATCTACCATCCATATTACACTTGTATCACCATCTCTTCCCCGAACTAGTGCACATGTACAATTTACCATTATATTGGGTGTGTTGGGGACACAAGAGACTCTTTGTTGTTTGGTTGCAGGGTTGTTTGAGAGAGACCATCTTCATCCTACGCCTCCTACGGATTGATAAACCTTAGGTTATCCACTTGAGGGAAAATCGCTATTGTCCAACAAAACTCTGCGCTTGGTGGCCCAACACGAGTCTACAATAAGAAGGTTGTGTAGTAGACATCAATCTCTCTTCTGGTGCCTTTGCCGGGGAGGCTAGGTAAGCGACACTCACATCCCGTCAACGAAGCTCTTTTCTGGCGTCATTGCCGGGGAGATGAGTGCTTGAAGGTATATCTTTAGATCTTGCAATTGAATCTTTTAGTTTCTTGTTTTATCACTAGTTTGTTTTATAAAAAGAAAACGACAAAAAATGGAATTGAGGTTACCTCATATGTTTCATCTTTTTAATGTCTTTTGTGAAAATGACGGGAAGGAAAATTGTGCTCAATTGATAGAAGAAGAATGCAATAAAATGTTTGGCACAAAATATTTGGATGATGAGCATGATTGCAATGTTTTCAGTATGAATTCTTTGAATATCCATAGTACTAATGATGATTGCACTAGTCATGATAAAAATGTTTCTTATAAGTATGTCAAGTTTTGTGGAGTGCATTGTCGGTGTACTAAGGTAGGGGTACTTTAGTATCCCGAACTTCTGCACGGGCAGTAGCAGCGTCCCGTGGCAGGGCTTGCCGCGCGTCCGCCAAGGCCCACTGTGGTTCCTCTGAAGCCATTCAAGAACAAAGTATTCAAGTTAAAGAGACAAGGCCCCGACAAGAGGAGCTTGCCGGGAAGGCCGCTCAAGGCACAAAAACCACTCAGGACATAAAACCCTGGCAAGAGGAGCTTGCCAGGAAGGCCATCCAAGGCGTATCAAGGAACTTGCCGCGTCATGCCACGCGTCGCGGCAAGGCCCGGTGAGCGACAAGCTCCCAGGCGCGACAAGCTAAACACCGCGGCAAGACGCTTGCCGCGGCAAACTTCCACCAAGTACCCGCGCTCCAGCTCATCCGCCCACGCGTCACCCTGGGGCCCTTCCAGGCGCACGTGGCGGAAGGCTGGGCAGCCTGGGGTACACGGTGGCGAGCTGCGATGACGAGGCCACCATCGTGGCGGACGGAGACGCCCTGACGGACGCTTTTTGCACTGTTTGGGGCGACGGCGACGGGCATATAATGCCCTTGTCCCCTACCGTCAGGGTTAGGTATAGAGCACTATGCATACACTATTCCAACTACCACCGTTTTTACATTTCTACCCTCAACTGCGTTGCCACCTGTCGGTGACCCCTTTGACCTATAAAAGGAGGCCCATGCGCAACGTAGAGGGGGTTCCGATCTTCGATCACTCTCACGCTCGGTGTTGCTAGCTATAAGCACTGTAGCTCTTCTTGCTCCCGAGCCAAGAACGCTATACAAACCAAGGCAGGAGTAGGGTTTTACGCATCCGTGCGGCCCGAACCTGGGTAAACTGCTCGCGTGCTCGCCTCGATCCGCTCTTTGTGCATCCTCCGCCCCCTTGCCGTACCGAAAAGGGGCTCCGGTCCCATAGGTGTTCGTGGGCGATCAGTTTCCCCGACATGCATTGAGTTTGCAAATACATACCAAAAAGGGAAGATAGATTTTGCAAGATGCATAAGTATTTAGAAACTAAATGGTTGGAAGAGAGGCTAGATGTTTGTGCTGAAAGATTTAATTTTTCTCGCCATCCTTGTGAACTTTGCAATGAACGTGGTCATTTAAATCTCCAATGCAAATTGTTTCATGATAAAATCGTGTCCAAAAATTGTGGTAACTTGATTTTCCTTGCGCACCATAATGAACTTAGTTTGCTAGTGGGATATAAAGAAATGAAATGTATAACTAAGGATATTTTGGCATATAACCTTGAGAAATTTCTTGATTTTGATCTAGAGGAAATTTATATGTATTGTGTTGTAAATTGGAGAAAATTGCAAAAAGAACCCACCACAATTGCGTCTCTTGGTGCGAGAAAACACCGTTTTCGTACAATTTTGCAGAAACCACCGTTTTCAGTAATTCTGTTGCATGAAGCACTAACTAGTCGATTGACAGCGTTTTGACAGAAAACCTGATGGGTCGGGCCCAGCCGTCAGGTCACGTGGCATGGGGCAGATGGCGCGTGCCTAACGGCCGTTAGCGGCGCTCCCTTGACCTGGTTTGACCGGACCAGGTCGTGCCCGCGCCACCATTCCCCCTCCTCTCCCTCGTGACCTAGTTCCTCTCTCGCACCCCCCATGGCGACACGCAGCGACGGCGGCGGCGACGCCTGTGGAGAAGGAGAGGACGAAGGAGAGAAGGAGCACCTGAGGCCGGAGGGCGACAACGCGGTGAAGATGACGGGCGACGGCGGTGAAGTTCCTGTCGCATCTAGCCAGTTGTCGGCGTCGTACGATGTGGGAGCCAGGTTGGCGGCGGCATTGGCTAAGGTCTAGAAGGCCAACCCTAGCGAGAGCCACCATTATACCTCTGGTCTTGGCGGTGTCGAGTAAGATTTCCTTCTCCTACCTCTATGCATCTGCCACCTCTATGAAATGTAGAATTAGGGTTAGCTAGCTTGTTTACTTAGTAGTGTTGTTGAATGTGTTAGATGTAATTATTGTTGTTAAAGATGTAGCAATTGTTTGGTTGTGCAAAATCCTAGTTTTGAAATGTTGTAAATAATTATTTTATATGCTCTGAGTAGGTTGTAGTAATTTTAATTCTTCTGAATGTTGTAAATAATTATGTTATATGCTCTATATAGGTTTTAGGCATTTAAATACTTCTGAGATGTTGTAAAATAAATTTGTGTTGTACATGGTTGTTCTTAATTATTATTTGCTGTCAAATTCATTGGTACTGTAAATAATGAGCTCTTTTTGTTTAGTTCTGTAAATATTTGTGCTGTAAATAATATGTAGTGACTTTTACAATTGTGTTGCAGTTAGAATTGTTAAATATGGATGAAGTCTATTTAAATATGTGTTTACTGTAGTTTTAAAATTAGTGGAGGACAACTAAAGATATTGTACATGTGTGTTGTAAATTATAACTGGAAAAGGTTGTAGTCCTAACCATTTTTATTTTCTTTTGCTTTTGTAGCTTTGATGATGAAATTTGGGAAGTCAGGTTTCATTTCATTGGAGAAGACAATTATGAGAGGCAAATAGGGGAGTCTGACATAACATTCAGTCATTTGGTAGCCCTTAAAGAGGAACAAGGTTATGATGGAAGCTATTCAACGTACTATCCAAAGGTGGTAGGTGCTGGGCATGCAGGGATGGACCTGATTATGTCAGATGACAATGTGGAGGAGATGCTTGATTTGTATGCAGAGAAAAAAGTAGTGAACATAACTGTGATCAGTGATAGCAAACTTGACTTGTTGTAATTACAAGACCTTAATAAAGGGGCTGCATGTGAAGATCAAGTGCCCATTTCTGAGATTGGTAATCCAATTGTTTATGAGATAAATGATGATGGGGTGCTGTTTCAATCACAAGGCAGTTCTGAAGCTAATGCACATGAGTGTACTCCAATGCAGCCAGATGACTCTCAAGCAGAGTATCTGATAACTCAGCCGAGTTGCAATTTGCAGAATGAGAAAGAGAAGGAGATTGCCATTGTAGATGACATTCTCAATGCATTTTTGGAACAATATGCTGATCTTATTGAGGATGGACAACCTATGGAAGAGGAAGCGGCCAATGCAGAACAACAAGGACAAGAGAAGTATGAGTTTGCAGAAGGAGAAGAATTTGATGATAGTTCAGAAGGAGAAGAACTTGATGATACAGAACTGAAGCAAAAGATTTGTGAGCTAAAGAGGAAGAAAAAAAGATCCTAAGTACCACATGGAAGGTGATACAGATCCACAAGATCTTTTCTAAGATGAGGATAGTTAAGATGAGGATGAGGTTTTAGCAAGCTCCAGCACAAAACAACCAGTTAGAAGAGGGCCAACTGACAGATCTCACAACAGTTCTGCAGCAACACTTGAACCAGATTATGTGCCCTCCTCTAATGAGAACATGGAAGATGTTAAGTGTGAATTATCAGATGAGGAGGAGATAAGATATGTGCCAAATACTAGAAAGAGATCAAGAGCTAAGAAGAGAGCAGTGAGGAAGTGGTATAAGGAGGAAATGCAGCAACCTGAAGATCAAATTTGTTGGTAGATGTGTTTTGAGAATGTGTATCAGTTCAGAAGGGCTCTGGTGAAATTGCATGTAACTCAGAGGAGGAATTTCCACTATCATAGGAATTGCAAGGACAGGATAATAGTTGACTGTAGTCAAGAGGGTTGCAACTTTCATATTACTGCCTTACAAGTGGGAAAAGAGAAAACCTTCTGGGTAAAGAAACTCCAACTGCAGCACACATGTCCTGTAATTGGTGAGAACTGCAAAGTGCCCATTAAGTATGTGGCAAAGTCAATTGAGAGCAGCTTAAGGACAGATCCTAGCACATGTGTTGATACTGTGATAGAGAACACCAAGGAAAGTTTTGGTGTGGAGGTAGGCAAGAACAAGGCATACAGGGCAAAAAAACTAGCTTTGGCAGTGGTCCGGGGTGATTAGGAAAGGCAGTAGACAAGAATTAGGGACTACCTTCAAACAGTCCTTGACACAAACCCTGGATCTAGATGTATAGTTACTACTAGAGTTGTGAAAGAGCACCCAAGTACCAATCCTAGATTTCATAGGTTGTTCCTGTGTCTTAGAGCATCAATTGAAGGTTTCTTCAAAGGATACATGCCATTCATTGGTATGTGATAACCCTCAACCGTAAGGGATCGAGATAGTCTTCGCGGGTAAGAATAACCCAATTTATAGATTCGACACACGGGGAGCCAAATAGTATTTAGAAGCTTTGGCAGTTGAGTTGTCAATTCAACCGCACCTGAAATATACTTACTTGCAACAAAAGATAAGTGGTAACGGTGATATGATAGTGAAGGTGGTGACAGCAAAAGTGAACAACAAAAGTAACAACTAATAACCAGCAGGATTGAAACACTGTAGGCTAGGGAGATGGATGGTTGGGCGCTGCATGGATGAGATACATCATGAATATAACTTGGGGCAAGGCACACAGAAAAGTAATGATCATCTAGGCAAATATCAAACATTAGGCATGTATCCCACATGTAGTTGTACGTGCTTGCAATAAGAACTTGCACAACATCTTTTGTCCTACCATCCCGCTACGAACGGGGCCAAAAGGAACTTATGGAGATTAAGGTGCTCCTGTCAAAGAGCACCGAAACAAAGCAATAAACTCAATGGATACATGGAATCCTCAAATTATGGACCATCCCATTTGGTGTCCCAAGCTGTCACCTTTGGGATCGCCGGTTCCGGACCATAATAGGTGCAAACAACTCATAGATAGGATCAAGAACACAAATATATTCATGCAAACACATAGGGTTCAGATATGAAAACATGGCACTCGGGCCCAAAGTGACAAGCATTAAGAGCAACAAGTTGAAGCAGAGATGATAAACACCAAGGTAGATGATAGGCAACATGCCCCCAACAATTTGATAAACTATTACATGATCTAACTCATCCAATCCCTACCATCCCCTTTGCCTACAGCAGGGAATTACTCACACATGGAAGGAGAAGTCATGGAGGGAGGATGGAGTGGTGATGATGATGACGATGGCGACGATCTCCCCTCTCCGGAGGCCAAATCAGCCTCCAGATTAGCCCTCCCAAAGAAGAACAGAGGGTGGCGGCGGCTCCGCGACGGAAACTGGAAAAACGACTTCTGTTCTGGGGTTTCCTCGCCACGGGAATAAATAGGAGCCAAGGTAGGGCACCAGAGGGGGGAGGACCCTCCCAGGCGGCCTCCTGGCGCGGCCAGGGGTGGGGCCGCGCCAGCAGGGCGCCTGGGGCCCCCCTGGCTGCCCTCTGGCCCCACTTCTGGCACAATGGCCCTTCGGGTGCGTGGATTTTCTGTGATTTTTTTTGGAATTTTCTGAGACACCTAAAAATCCATTTTCCTGCACACAATAAAACCATACAGACAGCTCTGCTGAAAACAGCGTCAGTCCGGGTTAGTTTAGTTCAAATCATGCAAGAATGAGGGCAAAACAATAGCAAAAGTGTTTGGAAAAGTAGATATGTTTGAGACGTATCAACTCCCCCAAGCTTAGCATATTGCTTGTCCTCAAGCAATTCAGTTCAACGAACTGGACGCGACAAAGAAAACTTTGACAAACTCTTTTGCTTCATTAGATGTATATAAGCATGTACTACGAAAAGAGTCTAGCAAGTATTGAAACAATGCTATGAGGACAATGCACGAAGCATTCCTTCTTTCAAGTGACCAATCACAAATAACTAAAAGTAAATAATATGCTACTGAAAATCAAGACAAGATTACATTGCACATAGCTTGAACATACTAGAGTGGTATCTCGCTAGCCTCCATGAGTGAAGCAAAACATAAATGCAGAAACTCCTCGAGAGTTTTAAAGGAGACTAGAACTAAGAATTTCAGAATAAATAATACCACAAGCATGCAGAAGACAATGTAATACTTTGGGACAATGCACATTACACTCAGAATGACAATTATGCTCTCCTAGTTGGTGCTTTGAAGAAAGAAGGTGGAGACTCTCGAACCGTGGAATTTGATGGCGAGGTTGTAAACCCGTGGTTGGAAGCAAAGACTAAACATGTACCAAAGCTCTTGGTTTTGAAAATAGAGGTAAAAATGATTTTGGGAGGTGCATATTTCGTCAACGAATGCTAGTAGACAACCCAATCACTTCTTATGCTAGACATGTTTCAAGGAACGGCTCCCAAGATGGGGACGATCACATCCCCTTAATCTCCTTTGTTTATCACTACCAAAGTTTTCTAATTTCTCATAAACAAAGCGTGAAGGAGGGTTTGTTGGTTGTGATTATCTTTTGTGAGCTGGGCGCACTCATGCCAGTCCCTCCTCGTATTAGGGGTTTGCAGATTAGACATGCAATCCTGGGATAAAACATGTCCAACATAAGAAGATCATGAATTACCTACTACTTCCTCATGAGCTAAAACAGAGGCACAAAACGGGAGTAAATTTGAATAATTTCGAGATGGTACAAGAAAGTCTTCGTTAGGATGGCCGGTAAATACCACATAGGAAGGTATGGTGGACTCATATGGAATAACTGGTTTGAAAGGATTTGGATGCACAAGCAGAATTCCGCTTAGTGCGAGCGAAGGCTAGCAAGAGACTGGGAAGCGACCAACTAGAGAGCAATAACGGTCATAATCATGCAGAGCGACAAAGCAACATTGAATTGGGCATGAAAGTGATATAACTATTCTGAAACTCAAAGATCATCAAGGCAAATCAGACTTTTTAGTCGTAAACATGTGTAAACATGTGCCAAGTCAATCCAAGAATTCTCCAAAGGGAAATACCACCTTAGTATACCAAACTATGAACAATGCAATGCATGTAAATCATTTCAACAACACATTATATACTCTAGCTATTTGAGATTAGCCACAAGGAAAGCATGAACCACTGGGAAAGCATTGTAAACATAGCACTATGTCGCTACAATCTGGTCTCTAGATCATAAGTACAGGCATATGTACAAAAGTAGAAACAAGAAGAGTTCATACCGATTTTCCTTGTTGCTTCCCTTCCGCCGATCTTCGTCATTACTGCCTTGTCACTTGCACGATCGAACGTAGGAAATATAATTAAATGCCATCACGGACTCGAGCTGAACTCTGAAAACAAAGCAAACTAAAGAGAGAAAGGAAATCTTTTTGGGTTTTTTCAAAGATTGAACGAAAGCAAAAGAAAGAGAAAATCTTTTTGTTATTTTTGCAAAGAAAGAAACAAAGAAGAACGGGCAAAAACTTCGAAAAGATCAAAGCGAACAAAAATAAAACGGATAATACAATGGAAAAGTGAGAAGGGCACGTACTCCCCCAAGCTTAGGCTTTTGGCCTAAGTTGGTAGTAGCTACTGCCCCCAGGAGCCTCCTGCTCCGGGGTGGTACTGGTGAGTCCAAGGGTCATATAAGGATTCCGGCGCGTACACCGAAGTCCTCGGATCCTCCCACGAAGTAGGGTCCGCACTCCAAGCAGAGGAAAACCCTTCACCAAACTGGGTGACGGTCTTCCCCTGAAAAGGTGGTAACTCACCGTGCTCCTCCTCGTCGGGCACAACCCCCTCCATGGGGTTATGAAACTGATGCTGGACCATGAACTCATCAAACTGGATAACATCAAAGGACCATCCGTTCCTGCGAGAAAAATCAAACAAAAGAGGTGCAGGTAGACGGATCTTGCGTTCCGCGGTAGTTCCGAAACGCAAGATATAAACAAGGTTACCAAACTCAGAAGTCATGGTAACAAACTTATGCCATTTCATGGCAGCAAGATCAAAACTTAAATAAGTAAAAGGCTTATCATCAGGGTGTGGGGTGCCTTTAAGATACTCTAAGATAAGTGTGGCATAAACGCCACCAAATAAATCTCCCTTGTTACCGTTCATAGCAAGGCGTCGAGCAATTAAGGCACCCACATTATAATCAAACCTCCCTGAGAGGGCGGTTGCCAGGATAGCAATATCCGGCGCACAAATGCTGCTCGTGTTGTGATGTCTACTACACGCTTCTATTCCTGTTGACAATCTGTTTTCTGGACAGCATGTCACAACTTTTGAACTTTCTTGCAATCAGAGGCTAAAATTGGCACAAAGCTGAAAAATAAAGATACAATGATGTTGCTACAGTAGTAACAAACATCAAGACCACTAAAAACTGAAAGAACAAACTGAAAGCAAAGATAACAAGGGTTGTCTCCCTAGAGCTCTTTCTTTATAGCCATAAAGATAGGCTTAAGACTTTAATGATGCTCTCGTAGGAATAAGAGTTGAAGAACAAAAGAGAGCATCAAGAAGCAAATACCAAACACATTTAAGCCTAACATGCTTCCTATGCATAGGAATATTGCAATAGACTAATTCATTGAAGCACAAAGCAATAAGCATAGGAAAACAAAACGAGTGCAGCTTCAAAACTTTCAACATAAAGAGAGGGAACTTGATATTATTGAAATATCTATAAGCATATGTTCCCTTCTCATAATAATTTTTAGTGGGATCACGAATAAACTCAACAATATAAGCATCACATAAAGCATTATTTCCACGATCCAAAAGCATAAAAGTATCATTACTCTTCATATAAGCAAAATCTTTCTTATTAGGAATAGTGAGAGTAAAGCAATCATAACCTTCATGGTAATCATCATATTTAGGAGGCATATCATAATCATAATAAATTTTATCCTCAATAGTAGGTGGACTAAAAAGCTCACATTTATCATTGTAATCATCATATATAGGAAGCAAAGTATCATCAAAGTAAATTTTCTCTTCAAAAGTTGGGGGACTAAAAATATCATGTTCATCAAACGTGTCATCCCCAAGCTTAGAGCTTTCCATGTCATTAGCAATATTGATATTAAAAAACATACTAATAACATCACCACCATCATGATTGTTATGCAAATAATAAAGTTCCAAAGGTTTTTTAATTTTCTCTTCAAACAAATCATGTCCAAGTTCAAGGTAGAGCTTATAAAGCTCTCTCATATTTTTTGTTGTTTTCCATTAAGCAAAACTAGTGAAATAAAAAAAAGAAACAAAAAGATTTAATTGCAAGATCTAGAGAAGGTACCTTCACTTACCTCACTTCCCCGGCAACGGCGCCAGAAATAGCTTGATGTCTACTACACGCTTCTATTCCTGTAGACAGTGTTGGGCCTCCAAGAGCAGAGGTTTGTAGGACAGCAGCAAATTTCCCTTAAGTGAGTAACCCAAGGTTTATCGAACTCAGGGAAGTGGAGGTTGAACGTACCCCTTTCAAGCAACCCTGCAATCAAGATACAAGAAGTCTTTTGTGTCCCCAATACACCTAATACACTTGTCAGATGTATAGGTGCACTAGTTTGGCGAAGAGATGTTAAATGGCAAGTGATATGTATGGCAAAGCAAAGTAATATAAATCTGTAATAAAAAGTGCAGCAAGCAAACAAGTGGTAAACGTGAGCACAATTGGTATTGCAATGGTGGAGACAAGGCCTAGGCTTCATACTTTCACTAGTGGCAACTCCCAACAACATTTACATAATCTAATCACATGATATTTCCCATAAAACATGCAATGGAGACGCACCCGGAGGTCATTCCTTTGTGGTCAAGAGAGGACGAGAATTATGTAGGGCTACAAAAGCACACCTCAAAGTTCATAGTTCTCAATCTATGGATTTCCCAATGTCACCGCGGCCATCCAAAGAGAGTACCACAATCACCACAACATATCTCAAGGATAGTCAAAGACAAGCACCAAGAGACTCTCAATCTTCAATCAACACACAAAAGAGGAAATCACCCATGAAAATATTCTTCTAATCCATGTCCAATAGACCGCTGTCACCTTGGTCTCGGTGATTATACTAGATAAAGACAAGTGAGTACATCAATCCAATACATAGAGGAAGGGGAAGTATCATGGGATCACCCTAGATTAACAAAACCTATGATCACAATGAAGATCACATCATGGGAGAGAGAGATAACCACATAGCTACACGTACAAGCCCTCAGCCCCGGAGAAGACTACTCACACATGGCCATGGTGAGCAAGAGATTGATGGTGGTGTTGATGGAGAGGTGCAGCCCGGAGAGGAGGAGACGGCCGGCGGCGGCGGCGGCCCTCGGGGCGGCGGCGGCCCTAGGGGGCAGCGCCTCCTTGGCCCCCCTTCTTCCTTGTGGATGGTGCTGCAATGGTGCTGGTCTTCCCCTCCAAGGCGGCGGCTTGGGAGGAGAAAAATTCGTGGCCCTTGGTGACCTACGTTTCCTCTCTTTATATAGACTCTCGGATTCCCGTCATCAGATTTTGGGCTTCAGTAAAACAGGCTTTTCTCGGCCGTCCGGACTCTGATTTGGACGAATTTTATATCCAGAAGCATCCTCTCGAAATTCCCCACAACTTTCGTAACTAGACTTTTTCCGTTTGACGTCGTTTTCGGACCGGAACGTGACCATCTTCTAAAAAGGTTCTCAGACAGATTTCAGAAAAGTCAGAGTCCTACTCCAATACGACTCCTTTTGCGTTTTTGTCAATTTCCAAGTAATTCCTACACAATAAAGTGTAAAACAAGAACATTGTGCACTTTTGCAACCATTAGTAGGTTAGTCCAATAAATGCCTAAAAAGATAGAAAACTTTGATATAAACATGAGACAATGATGCAAAACAAGCATGTCACAAGCAAAAAATATGGATATGTTTGGGACGTATCATGTTGTCACGAGCTAACACCCCTCTAGCAACATAATACGCAAAATACCTGAGGTGAGGGAATAAGATGCTAGAGATTTTTGACCGATGAATATCCCTCGTATCCATGCTGCAGAGAGAATTGAAGACGGTTCTCTGCTCGGAGGGCTGAGAGGTCATCTTCGCCGTCCGCCCAACGTTTGGCACACCTATTATTTCACAAAACTTTTCCAAGGGCATGGTCAAAAGATTATTGTAAATTTTAAACTCAATAGAACCAGTATCAAGGTTATATCTAAAACTGTTAATGAAACCAGAGGTGAGTTTTTGATACTGAGCAACACGTCACGTGACGAGCCGTGTCAGACATGCATTAGCACAAAGATTATTAAACTCATCCTTAATTCCTGCAGCTTCAAGGAATTCATCACCCTAGCAGTCGAGGGTGAAGCTGCGGCTCTAGTAACTCGATCGGAGCGCGCGGGCTTCTTCTTCTCAAGCCACCCCTTTGCCCTTCCTAACAAACTCATTTCTGAATTTTTTGGCAAATTACAAAAACAAGGATTTAAACAAAGTGGGTTAAGGCAAACTATTCAACTCACTTACCTAAGGCATAAACTTGCATCAAAACTTGGAAAATAAATTTCTACACATGCATGCAAGCTCATCTACACAGCACCAAGAACTACTAAATACTCACAAATGAAGCCACCAACCAAAAATATAATTGGAGGGGTGGAGAAGTCACATACCAAGGAGTATTTGTTCAAAATCTCAGCTCGAATGATATGCTGTAGAGAGAGATCGAAAATTGCCTCCAAGAACAGCAAGAACGCAAGAACAGGTGCAGAACTCGTGTTTTTGGAGAGAAAGAGAGAGAGAGAGGAAGAAGACTCACCTGGAGGCGGGTCCTGTGGGCCCCAGGCGCCCTATGGGCGCGGCCAGGGGGCAGGCCGCGCCAGCTGGCCGCCTGGGCCACTGGTGGCCCTCCCTGGTCAGCCCCAGGTGCCTCTGGGTCACTCCCGGCATGGAAATTTTTATTTTTATTTTTCTGGAATTTTTCTGAAAACTTCACTGTTGAAATTTTTTCGAAGTTCAAAAGCTGCAAAACTTTATGAAAACTTAAAGCAGTGATTAGTATTGTGAAGCTTCAAAAACATAAACACTTGGTACAGCAAGGAGAACAAAAGCTAAAACAAATGAAAACATAACAAGCTCAACTTTTTACCTATATAAAACATGCTCACTAGTAAGGTTGATCAAGTCTTACCAACAAACCGGCGATATATAGAGCAAAAAGTCCCACCTCTTACGAAGTGATCATTGCACCTTTACTTTAATGGACATTGTCCCCACCATAATAGTTTTGTATTTGTGGTGCACATGTAGTGGACAGTCCCATTCTCCAATCTTCACGGTCTCGATATTTTCTATAGAGTTGAGGCCATGCCTCTTGTCGGTCTTCTTTGGAAAATACACCGTGTGTTCTTTATCATTCACATTGAAGGTAACCTTTCCTTTATTGCAATCAATAATAGCACCTGCGGTGTTAAGAAAAGGTCTACCAATAATAATGGACATGCTCCCATCCTCGGGCATGTCAAGCACGACAAAATCAGTAAGGATCAAACAATTAGCAACTTCTACGGGAACATCCTCACAAATACATATCGGGACGGCTGTTGACTTGTCAGCCATCTGAAGAGAGATATCTGTAGGAATTAGTTTCTCTAAACAAAGCCTCTTGTAAAGAGAGAAAGGCATAACACTCACTCCTGCTCCAAGATCACATAAAGCAGTTTTGACATAATTATTCTTTATGGAGCAAGGAATGGTGGGTATACCTGGATCACCAAGCTTCTCAGGAATCTTGCCACTGAAAGAGTAGTTAGCAAGCATAGTAGATATTGCTTCATTAGGAACTTTTCTTTTATTAGTAACAATATCTTTCATATATTTTGAATATGGAGGTAACTTAATAGCATCAGTCAAAGGGATTTGAAGAAAAAGAGGTTTCATCCACTCACAAAACTTATTGTAATGCTCTTCTTCTTTAGATTTGAGAGACTTACCTGGAAAGGGCATGGGTTTCTGTATCCATGGTTCTCTTTCCTTCCCATGTCTTCTTGCGACGAAGTCTTCTCTAGTGTACTTCTTGCGTTTGTCAGGTGCTTCTTCTTCTCGAACTTCAGGCGGATCATTCTTCTCCTTATCCTTATCTTCAGGTTCGGCACCGTCTTCAGTCTCAGCATCGGAGGTAGATATACTGTTGGGATCAACAGCTGGCTCTTCACTTGTAATAGGATCATTGGAATTGTTAGCCTCCTTGTGTTTCTTCTTCTTCTTCTGAGAGCCAACAATTTCTTCTTTCTGCATTTGAGAATCTTGCTCGATTCTTCTCGGATGCCCCTCTGGATAGAGAGGATCTTGAGTGCTAGTTCCTCCTCGGGTTTTAATCCCGAAGGCCTGTAAATCATCTTGTTTGGTATTGTTAGCAAGCAAATCTTTTTGCACATTAGAAATTTGTTCAAGCTGAGTTTGAACCATATGAAAATGCTTCACAAGACATTTAACATCATTAACTGTTCTACCTAGAACATCATGCAAACTTTTGATAGCAAGGGAATTATCATGCAATTGACTTTGTATCCTCTCATTAAAATGACTTTGCTTCATAATAAAATTATCAAGCTCATCTAAATATTGATCAGGAGGCTTACCATGAGGGATATCACTTGCGTTGAAATCTAAGAGAGAGTGTACCTCTACCATAGGAGGGTGAGTGGTAGGCTCACACAACTTCTCAATAGGGGGTAGATTCTTCACGTCTTCAGTTTTAATACCCTTCTCTTTAATAGACTTCTTTGCTTCTTTCATATCTTCGGGGCTTAGAACAAGCATGCCCCTCTTCTTTGGTGGTGGAGGTGGTTCAGGGACGGACCAATCTTCATGGTTTTTGGCAATCCTGCCCATCAATTCTTCTGCATTGTCCGGTGTTCTCTCCTAAAAACACAACCAGCACAACTATCCAAATAGGACCTGGATTCATCAGTTAGACCAGCATAAAATATATCGATTAATTCATTTTTAGGGACTCCATGTCCTGGTCTAGCCTGGATCAGACTACAGTACCTCCCCCAAGCTTTAGGGAGGTGCTCATCCTGCAACTGTTTAAAGTTATAAATTCTTTGTAAAGCAGCATGTTGCATATGACCAGGAAAGTACTTATCAACAAAAGAGTGAGCTAAGTCTTGAGGACTCTTAATGGAACCACATGGTAGTGCATCATACCATGTTTTAGCACCTTCCTTCAAAGAGAAAGGAAGAAGCTTAGTCACAAAAAAGTTTCGTATCTTTTCATTCGTGGTAAACAAGCCACCCAACTCAGTGAGTTTGGTCAGGTGTGCAATAGCATCATCATTTTCTCTGCCATAAAAGGGGTCAGCTTCAACCATAGATATAAGTGAAAGATCAATAGAGAAATCATAATCAGGATCATTGATGCATATAGGAGATGTAGCAAATTCAGGATCAGGAACAGTCTTGTTCTTCAAGGAGTGTTTTTCAAGCAGCTTCTTAATAGCTTCAGGGTCAGAGTCGGCAAAGTCTGTCAGTTCCCTGCATAAATCATCATCAAGCATAATGTAATCATCATCAAGGAGTCTCTCCTTGAGTTTACTCAAATCAGGATAATCATAAGTTCCACCAATAGGGTAGCGAGTAACAGGAATTTCAGTTCCAGATTTTTTTTTGCAGCAGCGATCTGTTTCTCAAGAGCATAACCAAGTGAACCAATATCATCAAGAGTAGTAGAAGCATCATCAAAAGTATCAGACATAGTAACAGATTCAGTAGAAGCATCATGTGGTGGTGGTGAGGCAAACTTACTCATAACAGAAGGTGAATCAAGTGTAACACTAGTGTTCAGAACAGTACCTCTTCTTGTAGAGGATAGTAAGATCGGAACCTTGGGGTCTCCTTTCTTACCCATAGCGGATGAAGTGCAGCAGGTAGAATACTTCAAGTAGACTTGTAAATATTGCTATGCTCCCCGGCAACGGCACCAGAAAACGGTACTTGATAACCCTCAACCGTAAGGGATCGAGATAGTCTTCGCGGGTAAGAATAACCCAATTTATAGATTCGACACACGGGGAGCCAAACAGTATTTATAAGCTTTGGCAGTTGAGTAGTCAATTCAACCGCACCTAAAATATACTTACTTGCAACAAAAGATAAGTGGTAACGGTGATATGATAGTGAAGGTGGTGACAGCAAAAGTGAACGGCAAAAGTAACAACTAATAACCAGTAGGATTGAAACACTGTAGGCTAGGGAGATGGATGGTTGCGCATTGCATGGATGAGATACATCATGAATCTAACTTGGGGCAAGGCACACAGAAAAGTAATGATCATCTAGGCAAATATCAAACATTAGGCATGTATCCCACGGGTAGTTGTACGTGCTTGCAATAAGAACTTGCACAACATCTTTTGTCCTACCATCCCGCTACGAACGGGGCCAAAAGGAACTTATGGAGATTAAGGTGCTCCTGTCAAAGAGCACCGGAACAAAGCAATAAACTCAATGGATACATGGAATCCTCAAATTATGAACCACCCCCTTTGGTGTCCCAAGCTGTCACCTTTGGGATCGCCGGTTCCGGACCATAATAGGTGCAAACAACTCATAGATAGGATCAAGAACACAAATATATTCATGCAAACACATAGGGTTCAGATCTGAAAACATGGCACTCGGGCCCAAAGTGACAAGCATTAAGAGCAACAAGTTGAAGCAAAGATGATAAACACCAAAGTAGATGATAGGCAACATGCCCCAACAATTTGATAAACTATTACATGATCTAACTCATCCAATCCCTACCATCCCCTTTGCCTACAGCAGGGAATTACTCACACATGGAAGGAGAAGTCATGGAGGGAGGATGGAGTGGTGATGATGATGACGATGGCGACGATCTCCCCTCTCCGGAGGCCAAATCAGCCTCCAGATTAGCCCTCCCAAAGAAGAACAGAGGATGGCGGCGGCTCCGCGACAGAAACTGGAAAAACGACTTCTGTTCTGGGGTTTCCTCACCACGGGAATAAATAGGAGCCAAGGTAGGGCACCAGAGGGGGGAGGACCCTCCCAGGTGGCCTCTTGGCACGGCCAGGGGTGGGGCCGCGCCAGCAGGGCGCCTAGGGCCCCCCTGGCTGCCCTCTGGCCCCACTTCTGGCACAATGGCCCTTCGGGTGCGTGGATTTTTTGTGATTTTTCTTGGAATTTTCCAAGACACCTAAAAATCCATTTTCCTGCACACAATAAAACCATACAGGCAGCTCTGCTGAAAACAGCGTCAGTCCGGGTTAGTTTAATTCAAATCATGCAAGTATGAGGGCAAAACAATAGCAAAAGTGTTTGGAAAAGTAGATACGTTTGAGACGTATCAGTATGCTCATTGTTTTCAAATTCCAAATTATTTACATTGCACATTTAATCATCTTTGTAGTCCTACAATTGTGTATTATTTCAGGTTTGGATGGGTGCTTTGTAAAGCTGAGCACAGGACAACACGACACGACAAGGTAGGCATCAACCCTGTATTTGGGTGCCATCGACAACATGACACGACAAGATAGGCTCAACCCTATATTTGGGTGCCATCGACAACACGACACGATAAGGTAGGCATCAACCCTGTATTTGGGTGCCATCGACAACATGACACGACAAGATAGGCTCAACCCTATATTTGGGTGCCATCGACAACATGACACGACAAGATAGGCTCAACCCTATATTTGGGTGCCGTCGACAACACAACACGACAAGGTAGGCATCAACCCTATATTTGGGTGCCTTCGACAATATGACACGACAAGACAGGCTCAAACCAACTTAGTCTCAGACATACATTATAATTCAACTTATAGCATCACAAACAACAAGACATCATAGTTCAACATCTAGCATCACAAACAACAAGCCAAACTAGTTCAGCATAGCCTCAAACAACATGACACCATAGTCTGAAACATACATAATAAATTAAGCACCACATCATCATCTTCACTCCTCCAAGATTGCCTTCATCAGCTTCAACTTCCTCTTGTTCTCCTCTCCAACCTTACAAAGGTCATGTAAGCTATATTCAAGTTTTTTCTTCTCCTTTTTGAGCTCAGCAGCAACCTCTTCAGCCATTTCAACCTCCTTCTTCAGATCAAAGTTTTCTTTCTCTAACTTGATCATCTTGTCAGCTGCATCTATAGGTATCTTCTCCTTATCCACGTCCATCATTATTTTCCTATAATTCTCCCTGTGCACAAACTTCTAAACAGATTCACAAAAGTCCTTGGTAAGCTGAATGTGATGGTTGTACTTTTCCTGTACCATCTTCACTTCTGCTTCTAACTTAGAGATCTTCTCCTCATTAGCTAAATTATCTCTAATTCTGCCTGCCTTGGTATCCTTATACAAAGCCCATCATTTTGTCAATGAATTCTTTAGTGCATAAGGCCATTCATTATCCACCCATTCCACAACACCACAATTGTTACCCTCCTGCAACCATTGTTTCCCTTTTAGTTAACAATACAATAAACAGAGAAGTGAATTATAAAGAAGTGCATATTTTTTTTGGTTAATTCAGTAAAAAAATAGATCATTGAATTGCATTACCTATATGTAAATCATTTATACATATTTCAATACAATAAAACAGAGCATCTCTCAGTTTCTATAAAGTTAATATCTAAATCAGAGCCATTACATTAATATTTAAATCAATTAATTCTAATCTAAAAAATAGCTATGTCTAAGAATTCCAACAAAATAACATAGCTATATTTATCTCTAAATCTTAGTTGCTACTAACCTTCTCGGCGCAACCATAAAATCTACGGCCAGTGTTCAGCCCATCGAACACAACAAGCCTCTCAGGAGCATTCCCATGCTTGCAAAGGTGCTTTCTAGTGGCATCAATGCCTGACCAATCCCTGTCCTCTATTGTTGCTGGACGCTAAGCAGAGCAAAGGGGAGAAATAAAAACAAATGCAATCTCTCATGTGAAAATCGAAAATAGCAAACCCTAACCCTAGGCAGAGAGGTAATGATAATCACATATGGTTCCTCATCGACCTCGTGTGGCAGCGGCGACACCGAATCCGAGCTCGTCTCGCCGTCATTCCACACCATGGCTGCGGTGGCCGCCAGCGACTGATTTCAGCTGGCAACGGCGGCGGCGACGGCGGGGAAGATGAACTATGGCACTGGGAAGAGAGGAAGAGGCGGGCGCGACCTGGTTCGATCAAACCAGGAGGGAGCGCCACTGACGACCATCAGGCGCGCGCCGTCTACCTCATGCCATGGGGTCAGACGGCTGGGCCGAGCCCGTCAGGTTTTCTGTCAAAACGTGGTCAATCGGCCAGTTAGTGCTTCGTGCAACAAAATTACTGAAAACGATGGTTTCTGCAAACTTTTATGAAAACAGTGATTTTTCGCACCAAGAGACGCAATTGTGGTGATTTTTTGAAATTTACTCGGTAAATTGCATTGAGCATCCTTATATTGCCAATTACTTAAAGGCAAGAAAACAAATAGAACATGAAGAGAATACTAATGAAGGGGAAGAGGTTTCCCAATATCCTCTTATTATTCTGACGATGAAACAAGTAGCGAGGAGGAGCTTTTTATTCAACCAATCTCATCAATAAGGAGTTCCAAAAAGGAGATTAAACCCACACATGATGTGAAGAAGAAAAAGAAAAGACGGAGAAGCAAAGGTAAAATGGCATCCCTCCCAAATGATGTTGCTCCTATTATTGTTTTGCCTCGTGAGAGTGAATCAAAAATAAATGTGGAAGAAGATATACTTGATGATGATAGTGATTCTTTGTCTTATGGTACAATGTCCGAAGAAATTATTGAGGATGATTTTGTTATGCCTATTACTCATTGTGATGATTATGATTGGGAAATTAATAATACTTGTTATAATCTTGAGAATCTTTTTGGCACCAACTTAGAAATTTTTTATGATAATAATTGCTATACTATTGGTGTTATTCATACTATTAATGATGAGAGTGATTATGCTTATGATATGCAAAGCCACAAGCTTGGGGATGCTATGTTTAATGAAGATGATATTTTTAGTCCCCCAAGTTTTGATGTGAAAATTTATTATGATGATAGCATGCCTCCTATTTATGATGATTATTGTGATTACACCTATGTTATAAAGAATACTAATAATCATGAAATTTTTCATCATGATTTTAATCAAGTATCTCATGATAGTTATCTTGTTGAGTTTGCTCCCACTACCATTGATGAGAATAAATATGCTTATGTGGAGAGTAGCAAAATTTCTATGCTTATGCATCAAGAAAAGAGTGCTTTATGTGATAGCTATATTGCTTAATTCATTCATGATGCTACTGAAAATTATTATGTGAGAGGAACATATGCTTTTAAGTATTGCAATAATATCAAGTTTCCTCTCTATGTGTTAAATTTTTTGAAGTTATGCTTGTTTTGCCTTCCTATGCTAGTTGATTCTTGTTCCCATAAATTGTTTGCTCACAAAATACCTATGTATAGGAAGTGGGTTAGACATAAATGTGCTTGTCATGCAATTCACGATGCTCCCTTTTTGTTTCAATTCCTATCCTTACGTGGGCATCATTGAAATCTTCATGCCTAGCTAAACATGCATTAAAGAAAAGCGCTTGTTGGGAGACAACCCAATACTTTTACCTACTGTTTTTGTATTTACACATGATTAAGCTACTGTGGTAATCATGTTTTATAGTTTTTTTCAATAAAGTGCCAAGTAAAGCCTTTGGGATAGTGTGGTTGATAGTTGACTTGATTCTGTGCAAAAATAGGAAGTTTTGCGTCCAGTGCAGAAAATTCAATAAATCACTGGACGTGATAATTAGCTGAAATTTTTACACATGATTGATATACAAATTTCCTACATTTTCCCATTTTTTCAGAATTTTTAGAGTTCCAAAAGTATGCGAAGTTTTCAAATTGCTACAGACTGTTCTGTTTTTAACATATTCTGTTTTTCATGTGTTGTTTGCTTATTTTGATGAATCTACGAGTAGTATCGGAGGGTATGAACCATGGAAAAGTTGAAATACAGTAGATATGACACCAGTATGAATTTAGAATGAGTTGACAACAATACCTAAGTGGTCATTTGTTTTCTTATACTAACGGAGCTCATAAGATTTTCAGTTGAGTTTTGTGTTATGAAGTTTTCAAGTTTTGGGTAAAGATTTTTTGGACTATGGAATAAGGAGCGACAAGAGACTAAGCTTGGGGATGCCCATGCACCCCAATGTAATATTCAAGGACAACCAATCATCTAAGCTTGGGGATGCCCCAGATGGCATCCCCTCTTTCGTCTTCGTCTATCGGTAAATTTACTTGAGGCTATATTTTTATTCACCACATGATATGTGTTTTGCTTGGAGGGTCATTTTATTTTATTTAGATTTTCTTGCTCTTATTTATAATGCTTATTTTGCAAGTATAGCCTTTACCATGCTTATTTTGCAAGTATATATATTGCTGTTTGAAAACATAAAGTGTTCTATCATTGTCTGAATTCTTCTGGATAGTTAGAACATGATAAACTCTTGAATTTTTTTTAAAACTTATCATGAATAAGTTCTATGTAACGTGGCAATTTTTCAGAATTATTTGAGCTAGGGAGGTATGAGAACAATTCCACTCTTTACAGACTATCTTGTTTAGACAGATTGGTGTTATGTTTGCATTGTTTGCATATGTTTGCATGTTTAATGATTCTATTTGAGGATAAGAGTATTAAATATGAAGAGACAATTAGTATGTAATCAAATTATAATTTTAGTGATTTGCAACGGTAGAGAATGTTAAGGTTTTTAGTTGATTTATACAACTTATCTCACGAGTTTTTGTTGAGTTTTATGTGGATGAAGTTTCTGAGATTTAGTGAAACCGTGACATGAGAGGAATTAAGGAGACACAAAAGCTCAAGCTTGGGGATGCCCGAGGCATTCCAAGATAATATTTCAGGAAGTCTCAAGCATCAAAGCTTGGGGATGCCCCGGTAGGCATCCCACCTTTCTTCATCAACAACTATCGGTTTAGCCTAAGTTTTTGTTTCTTCACATGATATGTGCTATCCTTGCAATGTCATTTTATTTTGTTTTGCTTGCTGTTTGAATAAATTACTTTAGATCTGAAATACTTAAATGGTAGAGGGTCTTCTCATAGATAGTTAATTATATGACTACTCATTGATCTTCACTTATATCTTTTTGGAGTAGTTTGTCAGTTGCTCCAATGCTTCACTTATATATTTTTAGAGCACGACAGTGGTTTTATTTTATAGAAATTGATGAACTCTCATGATTCACTTATATTATTGTGAGAGTCTCTAAATAGCATGGTAATTTTATTGGGTTATGAATTTAGTCCTAATATGGTGGGCATCCAAGGGAGATATAATAAAAACTTTGATATAGAGCATTTAATAGTATGAGAAGTATTGATTCCTTGTGATTGTTTTGAGATATGAGTATGGTAATATTAGAATCATTCTAGTAGTAAATTGTGGGGTTGAGGAAATAATTGTGTTAAGGTTCCTGATTCTTGTACCATGCACGTATGGTCTCCTAACCGTGTAACCAAATTGAAGCACTTGTGTCTTGATTGTTTACCTTTGCGTGAAGATGGGGGGGGGGGAGGGAGGCGATGGTTAACTCCTACCAACCTCCCCCCTAGGAGCATGCGTAGTAGTACTTTGCTTTGAAGGCTAATAAACCTTTTTGCAATAAATATGTGAGTTCTTTATGACTAATGTTGAGTCCATGTATTATACGCACTCTCACCCTTCCACCTTGCTAGCCACTCTAGTGGCGCACAACTTTCGCCAGTGCATCAAACTACCTTATACCCTTCCTCAAAACAGCCACCATACCTACCTATTATGGCATTTCCATAGCCATTCCGAGATATATTGCCATGTAACTCCACCGCTCCGCTTATTATGACGCGCATTATCATTGTCATATTACTTTGCATGATCATGTAGTTGACATAGTATTTGTGGCAAGTCCATCGTTCATATTTTTTATATACATGTCACTCATGATCATTGCACATCCCGGTACACCACCGGAGGCATTCATATAGAGTCATATCTTTGTTCTAGTATCGAGTTGTAATATCGAGTTGTAAGTAAATAAAAGTGCGATGATCATCATTATTAGAACATTGTCCCATGTGAGGTTATCAAAAATAAAAGAGGCAAATGAAGCCTAAATAAATAAAAGAGGCCAAAGAGCCCAAAATAAAAATAAATATAAAAATATGAGAGAAGGGACAATGTTACTATCTTCTTCCACACTTGTGATTCATAATAGCACCATGTTCTTCATGATAGAGTGTCTCCTACGTTGTCACCTTCATATACTAGTGGGAATTTTCGTTATAGAACTTGGCTTGTATATTCCAGGAATGGGCTTCCTCAGAATGCCCTAGGTCTTCATGAGCAAGCAAGTTGATGCACACCCACTAGTTTTCTTTTGAGCTTTCATACACTTATAGATCTAGTGCATATGTTACATGGCAATCCCTACTCACTAACATTGATATCGATTGATGGACATCTCCATAGTCCATTGATTTGCCTAGTTGATGTGAAAGTTTCTCCCTACTTTTGTCTATTACCACCTTCTATTCCACCCATAGTGCTATATCCATGGCTCACGCTCATGTATTGCGTGCAAAGTTGAAAAATGATGAAGCGCGTTATAATAAGACTATATGATTTTGTAGGGATAACTTTATTTAGCTATGTTATTTTCGAAGCTTAATGATTTACTATTTAGTATGCTTCACATATTATTGTTCTCATGTCAACCTAAAATTTTGCTTGAAACATACGGATCTGAATATTCATGCCACAATAAAGAGATTGCATTCATAAATATGTTAGGTAGCACCACATCAAAAATTCTGTTTTTATCATTTACCTACTCGAGGACAAGCAGGAATTAAGCTTGGGGATGCTTGATACGTCTCCAACATATCTATAATTTTTTATTGTTCCATGCTATTATATTATCTTTCTTGGATGTTTTATATGCATTTACATGCTATTTTATATGATTTTTGGGACTAACCTATTAACCCAGAGCCCAGTGCCAGTCTCTGTTTTTCCTTGTTTTTGAGTTTCGCAGAAAAGGAATACCAAACGGAACGAAAATTTACGGTGATTTTTTATGGACCAAAAGAAGCCCACGGAGTGCCGGAGATGGATCATAAGAGCCATGAGGCCACCACAAGGGTGGAGGGCGTGCTCTCCCACCTTCTTGCCTCATGGGTTCCCCTGACTTGTCCCCGACAAAAACAATTCTTATAAATACCGAAACATTTTGCCACCGCAAGCCTCTATAGCCACGAAAAACCAATCAGGAGCCCGTTTCAGCACCCTACCTGAGGGGGAAACCATCACCGGCGGCCATCTTCATCATCCCGGCGTTGTCCAGGACGAGGAGGGAGTAGTTCACCCTCGGGGCTGAGGGTATGTACCAGTAGCTATGTGTTTGATCTCTCTCTCTTTCTCTCTCGTGTTATTGAGTTGGAACGATCTTGATGTACCACGAGCTTTGCTATTATAGTAGGATCTTATGATGTTTCTCCCCCTCTACCTTCTTGTAATGGATTGAGTTTTCCCTTTGAAGTTATCTTATCCGATTGGGACTTTAAGGATTCGAGAACACTTGATGTATGTCTTGCATGTGCTTATACGTGGTGACAATGGGATATTCACGTGATATGATTGATGTATGTTTTGGTGATCAATTTGCGGGCTTAGTGACCTTGTGAACTTATGCATTGGGGTTGGCACACGTTTTCGTCTTAACTCTCTGGTAGCAACTTTGGGGCATTCTTTGAAGTTCTTTGTGTTGGTTTGAATAGATGAATCTGAGATTATGTGATGCGTATCGTATAATCAAACCCGCGGATACTTGTGGTGGCATTGGAGTATCTAGGTGACATTAGGGTTTTGGTTGATGTGTGTCTTAAGGTGTTATTTTAGTACGAACTCTAGGGTAGTTTGTGACACTTATAGGAATGGCCCAATAGATCGATCAGAAAGAATAACTTTGAGGTGGTTTCATACCCTAGAATAATCTCTTCATTTGTTCTTCGCTATTAGTCACTTTGGAGTGACTCTTTGTTGCAAGTTGAGGGATTTTTATATGATCTATTTATGTTATCATTGTTGAGAGAACTTGGACTAGTGAAAGTATGAACCCTAGGCCTTGGTTCCAAGCATTGCAATCCCGTTTGTGCTCACTTTTATCATTAGTTACCTTGCTGTTTTTATATTTTCAGATTACAAAAAACCTATATCTACCATCCATATTACACTTGTATCACCATCTCTTCGCCGAACTAGTGCATCTATACAATTTACCATTGTATTGGGTGTGTTGGGGACACAAGAGACTCTTTGTTATTTGGTTGCAGGGTTGTTTGAGAGAGACCATCTTCATCCTATGCCTCCCACGAATTGATAAACCTTAGGTCATCCACTTGAGGGAAAATTGCTATTTCCCTACAAAACTCTGTGCTTGGAGACCCAACACGAGTCTACAATGAGAAGGTTGTGTAGTAGACATCAAGCTCTTTTTTGGCGCCGTTGCCAGGGAGGCTAGGTAAGCGGCACTCACATCCCGTCAACGTAGCTCTTTTCTGGCGCCGTTGCCGGGGAGCTGAGTGCTTGAAGGTATATCTTTAGATCTCGCAATTGAATCTTTTAGTTTCTTGTTTTATCACTAGTTTGATTTATAAAAAGAAAACTACAAAAAAAATGGAATTGAGGTTACCTCATATGCTTCATCTTTTTAATGTCTTTCGTGAAAATGATGGGAAGGAAAATAGTGCTCAATTGATAAGAAATACAATAAAACACAAACCAAATCAACTGGAGAAGAAAGAAAACCACACACCTCTAAAAGAGAGGGCGATGGTCGAGGCCACCTATGTTGAGTCGAGAGGTATGGCACCACGAAGATTTTAACCATGGGCCCATGAACAAAACTCATCTTCGAAGCACAAGTACCATAAAAAATGGCTAATGTGAAAGATGTGATCGATTTATGCATAATAGGGGGAGGGAGAGTTCATTGAGAGAACAACACCCCCCCCTAAGTCCATGCCTACATCTAGAACAAGATATGATGATGAGTGAGGTGGGGTGTTCCTAGATTGAAGCCACATTGCCCGAGTCAATGATATTTAGCTCATTCCTTAACTCACGAAATCTCATTTCATCCAAAGGCTTCGTGAAGATATCCGCTAGTTGCACTTGAGTACCTACATGAATAACTTCGATATCCCCATGCTGGATGTGATCCCGAATGAAGTGATGACGAATCTTTATATGCTTCGTCCTACTATGTTACTCAGGATTGTAAGAGATCTTTATTGCACTTTCGTTGTCGCAAAATAGAGGCACTTTGTCACAAATGACACTGTAATCCCTTAAAGTTTTCCTCATCCAAAGAAGTTGAGCACAACAACTAGTAGCAACAACATGGTCAGCTTCGGTGGTGGAGAGAGACATACTATTTTGTTTCTTTGAAGACCAACTTACCAAAGAGCGACCAAGGAACTGGCACCCTACGGAAGTTGACTTTCTATCCACACGGTCTCCCACCCAATCTGAGTCTGAATATCCAATGAGGTCAAAGCATGAACCTTTGGGGTACCATAAGACAAATTTTAGGGTATGAGCCAAATATCGAAAGATTCGCTTGACAGCCACAACGTGACTTTCCTTAGGCACTGCTTGAAACCGTGCACACATTCCCACACTCAACATGATATCCGACCTAGATGCACAAAGATAAAGCAAGGATCCAATAATAGAACGATATACATTTTGATCCATCACTTTACCATTGGGATTAATGTCAAGTTGGCATTTGGTAGGCATTGGAGTAGAGGCCGACTTGACATCACTTAGCTTGATTTTCTTGAGCATGTCTTAGATATATTTGGCTTGGTTGATGAAGGTTCCTTCTCTTCTTTGCTTGATTTCAAATTAGAGGAAGTACTTCAACTCTCCCATCATAGACATCTCAAAATGCTCGGTCATAAGTGCGGCAAACTCATCGTTGAAAGCTTTGTTAGGAGAACCAAATATAATATCATCAACATATAGTTGGCATATGAACAAATCCCCTTTAACCCTCTTAGTAAAAAGAGTGGGATTGATTTTCCCAATTTCAAACCCACGATCTTGCAACAACTCGGTAAGGTGCTCATACCACACACGTGGGGCTTATTTAAGGCCATAGAGAGCCTTATCGAGTTTGTATCCATGATTGGGGAACTTGCGAACCTCGAACCCCGGGGGTTGTTTGACATACACCAACTCATTAAGATGACCATTAAGAAATGCACTCTTCACATCCATTTGTTGCAATAAAAAGTTATGATGAGATGCATATGCAAGCAACATGTGAATAGATTCAAGGCGAGCAATGGGAGTAAAGGTTTCACCGTAGTCGATACCCTCGACTTGGGACTAGCCTTGTGCCACCAATCGTGCCTTGTTTCGAATGACAACACCATTCACATCTTGCTTGTTCTTGAAGATCCATTTGGTTTCGATGACATTGTGATTCTCCGTTGGTCTTGGCACTAAGTACCACACTTTGTTGTGCTTGAAGTTATTGAGTTCATCATGCATGGCTTCAAGCCAATCCGAGTCATCGCGCGTTTCATGTAACTTTTGGGGTTCAACACAGGAAACAAACGCGTGATGCTCACAAAAGTTTGTTAATTGTCTACGGGCAGTTACCCCTTTTCTTAAGCTTCCAAGCACATACTCCATCACATGTTTAATGCTTGATAGTGGAGGATATCATGGCGGCACGATGCTCCAAAAGTTCCTCAGTATGCAAATGATTGTCAACTTGAGGATCATCATCTTGTTTGCCTAGAGTGTCGTCTTGAGCTTGCTCTTGATCTTGAACTTGTTCTTGATCTTGAGGTTGCTTGGAGGGGTGAAGTAGATCTTGGGCATCACTTGGTGAACCATCATCACCATTAGGTTGATCTTGCCCTTGGTCATGTTCACGGGGTTGAGGGCCTTCAATTTGTTCTTCGGAAGTGTGTGGGTCTAGTGTTGGTGATGGCTCCACTTGAGTGGAGCATTGTCCTTCTCCTCCCGCCACAAGGGGTTCTGTTGGGGACACACATAATAGGTAGGCCCACGAAGGGTCGAAATATCGTAAAGCATGGGGTCCACACATCACGTGGGTCCAGATAAATCTCATACAGACATACTATCCACTCGGACATATTGACGCACCGTCTACTCGGAAGACAGTCAACCACATAGTCATATGGCTCACTTGGATATGCGCAGACCAACAGTCAACAAAGCAGTCGAAGCTTCATCTTCATAGTGGAGGTTTCATAGTGGAGTGATATTATGACATTGATTCTCTAAATTGTAACATAGGAGGTGAGGGGGTGGCGCACTCTATATAAGCCACCCCCACCGCATAGTTCAGAAGGGTTCTCATTCTTCTCCCTCGACTCTCTCACCATTAGTCTTCGTTCTTCTCTCTCTCTCTCTCATTGTAATCTCCAAATACATACTCGGATAAAACAAAGCCTCTCCGGAGCAGGAGACGTAGGGCTGTTATCTCCACTGCGAGAGGCCCGAACTAGCTAAAACCATCGTGTCACCCATATGCATCTCAGCATATCATGCTCCTTTACCCTATCCCTTATTATTGTCGGAATCGTTCCCACGACAATTGGCGCCCACCATGAGGGATGGCGTCTATCGAGCCATGATGCAAATGGTTTTATTTCTTCGATCTTCATCTGTCGATCAACAATCATCGATGGAGAATTTGATTCGGGATGTTCCAGACATCGCTCCATTCACTAGAGAGACATGAGACTCTTCATACAAAGGCGCTCATGCAAGTCCTGTGGAGGTTCGATCAATCGAAAATGGAAGAAGATACAAGGCGAGGAGGATGGCCCCACTATCATCTTTGCATCAAACAGGCAAGGAGGACGGCCACATCTTCTTCTTCGTATGAACCAAAAAGTGCGAGCAACGGCGGCAGCGCCGTCGCGCGCCACCAAGCACCGTTCGGACGAGCGTCATGGAGGCCGAGCCCCCGACCTGGCCAGTCTATTATCACCTATATTCTTGGTCACTGACCATCGACGCCTCCACCAAATCCACCACGCCCTCCCACCGGCGTCGCAGGCGCGATGCACTCCTCCCTGATCAGCTACCTGGACATAGTTGCCGCAGCGTATGCGCAGACCCGGCGCAACACGGAGATAAGAACCCGACCATGTCTCTGGGTGTGGCTGTTCTTCCCTTCGTCGTCAGCTGCTCGCCATGGCCCTTTCTCCTTTAACCATGTAAGGTGAGTGGGCCATCTCCTCCTTGATTACCTGCATGCAGTTAAATGCGCGTGAGTATAGGAAACAGAACAACGTTGTGATCTCCAACATTAGATTAATTGGCTACCTCATTAAGCGACCAATTGATGAGGTTTACTAACGTCACTTCTATCTAATTGCTATGGCCAGAACAGGCCAGCTGTTTCCACTGCTTCCACCGGTTCCGCGCCAATTAATTCGTACATGCAACCATCAGGCCTTGAACTTCCTCGTCGTGCTTCCTAGTGACTTGCAGGGTCACCCGCTGGACATTTCACTCGGACAGTTGCAAACCCAATTCGTTCAGAGTTCTCGGACGCCTCGTCGTCACCCCGCAACTCGCAGCTTCATCACTTTGCCGCCCCGTGCGTCGCCACTCCACGGGTTGCTTCTACGTCACTCGGACGCCCCGCGCATCATCACTCCACGTCACGCATCTTGATCACTCAGACGCCCCGTGCATCGTAACTTGGTTGGACACCTCCTCGCCAATGGGCCGCCCTGTGCGTCGCCACCTGGTTGGGCAAGGCCTCACCCGGAATTTCTGCGGCAAATCGATCCGATCGATTGGCCACAGTTCCTTTCCGAAAGGACGTACGTCAGTCCGACTGACCACCCTCCATGGGGACCCGTGCACTTGGAAATGTAAAACACCCGAATGAAGTCATCTTCTGACCACCCTCCGTGGGGACCCGTGCACTCAGACATGTAAAACACCCGACAAAAGTCATCTTCAGACCACCCTTCGTGGGGACACGTGCATTTGGACACATAAAACACCCGACTGAAGTCATCTTCAGACCACACTCCATGGGGACC
>LR738713.1:409249626-409384859 GCA_902687465.1 Secale cereale
CGCTACTCGGCCACCCCACGCATCGCCATTCGGTTGTGCACATCTTCACTTTGACAGACCCACACGTCGCCACTCGGTTGTGCACGTCCTCACAACTCGAACGCCCCGCGCATCGCCATTCGGTTGGTCACCTCTTTGCTACTCGGCCGCCCCACGCGTCGCCACTCCGTGGAGCACATCTTCACTTTGACCGCCCCCGCGCGTCATCATTCGACCGGACACGTCCTCACCACTAGGCCGCTCCGCGCATCGCCACTCTGTGGGGTACGTCTTCACTTTGACTGCCGCACGCATCATCACTCTATAGGACATGTGCTCGCCACTTAGCCGCTCCGCGCGTCGCCAATCCATGGGATACATCTTGACTTTGACCGCCCCACGTGACATCACTCGATAGGACACGTCCTCGCCACTCGGCCGCTCGGCGCGTTGGCACTCCATGGGACACGTCTTCACTTTGACCGCCCCGCGCGTCGCCGGTTGGTCACCTCTTCGTTACTCGGCCGCCCTGCGCATCGCCACTCTGTTGTGCACGTCTTCACCACTCAGCCGCCCCGCACGTCGTCACTCGGTTGTACACGTCGTCGCCCTTCGGCCGCCCCATGCATCGTCACTCGGTTGTACACGTCCTCGCCCCTCGGCTGCCCCACGGGTCACCATCAGTCGGACATGTCTTCACCATTACACCCCTAACACGGGAACGACTAAGTTACTCATATGAACAAACCTCATATCGCACTCTGTAGCGATCTTACCTCTTTCGAGCAACACTCGGGGGCTACACACAGCCATGGGCTATGCCGCCCTTAGGGGTTACGCCCACTTGATCAACCTGTTGATCACATCGGGAATATTTTTCTGACCATACATGCTCGGTCCGCCGAAGATCTATAAGGGTAGCACCGTCCACTCAGACGATCACCCAAATCATTACCTGGAGTCATCATCAGGCCTGCAAAAGGGTGGAAAAGAAGCTCCTCTACAGATATACTCGGCCCTTATTCTAGGCTCCAAGGCGTCAGTTTCACAAACTTGGACTCAGAGATGGCATGTGTTGGTGTTCCTCCGGGATAATGAGTGGCCTCTCTCTGGAGAGTCAGCCCAGACACTAGCATAGCCGCTCGAGTTGTATGGCACGTCCACATCGGACCACTAGTCTATCTCCTTCGGGAGACATACAAGTACCACCAAGTTTTTCCTTGAAATCAACATACCCCGATCAGTCGGGAAGCACGTCCACTCGAACAAATACCCCTTTCATGCAAAAGGATGGAAATGAAGCTCCTCTACGGATACAATGTACTCTTACAAATACCCCTTTCATGCAAAAGCTAACGCTCAACATAAGAAGTACTACTAGAACATTTACTCCCCGGAGTGTCCAGCTTTTTTCTACAATAGACAGTTTCAAGGCCAAATGTATTTACCGTGCCAAGTGCACGAAAATCAGTCTGACTGACTAAGCTCCAGGATGAGCTTATTTACCATGCCAAACACTTGAAGATCCATCCGATTGACTCAATTTCAGACTAAAAGATATTTACCGTGCCGACCGCATGGAGGTTTACTAGAAGACATAAACCCTCTGCCAGACTTATCTAGTACTACAGAGGCTCGGGGACTACACCCAGTGGATGCACTCAGCGTGCCGCCACTGGAAGAGAACTCGGAAAGAAACATTTTGCTCGGTCAAGTCCAGCATCAAACTTTCAAGTACAACTCGACTTCCGAGTCAGAGAGGAATAAGTTCAATCAGTACAAGCTAAGAAGATTTTTAGTTCTCTCAGACCCCCGCTGACTGACCGCAATCGACGATGGTCTCGGGGACTACACCCATTGGGTGCACTAAGCGTGCCCCCGCTGGAGTATCTCCACTTGGTACGGCCTGACCAGTCCGAGAGACGAACAACAGACAAACAAGTTCTAAGGCTCCTGTCGACTACCAAAAGAAATCTATAAGGTGAGTTTAATGCTCCTCCGTGGACTTGTTTGAGCCTTCTTCTAGAACTCAAAGCGTGAAACTCATAAGTTTGGATCTAGAACTGACTCGTATCGACATTCCTCCGGGATAAGAATGGCATCTCTCTGAGAGAGCAGTCCACGCGTCAATCTTGTTGCCTAGATTTAATGACACACCCATACTATGATCACGAGTTAACCTCTTCTGAGAGATGAACGAATGTCACCAAGTTGCTCCTCGCGGGCACTTACCACAGACCAGTCGGGAAGTGCAGTGCCAGAATCCATTGAGATTTTGTTCAAACCTTGGTTGTCTAAAAGCACGATGGCGGGTACCAAGTATTTCCATAATCACTCGAGCCAAATTATTGCTTTCACAAACTCGTTCTACAAAATGGCAACCGATTCGGGGGCTAATGTTGGGGAAACACATAACCGGTAGGCCCACGAAGGGTCGAACTTTCGTAAAGCATGGGGTCCACACATCATGTGGGTTCAGATAAATCTCATAGAGACATACTATCCCCTCGGACATATTGACGAACCGTCTACTCGGAAGACAGTCAACCACTCAGTCATATGGCTCGCTCGGATATGCGTAGACCAACAGTAGACAAAGCAGTCGAAGTGTCATTCATAGTAGAGGTTTCATAGTGGAGTGATATTATGACATTGATTCTCTAAATTGTAACATAGGAGGTGAGGGGGTGGCACACTCTATATAAGCCACCCCTACCACATAGTTCAGGAGGGTTCTCATTCTTCTCCCTCGACTCTCTTGCCATTAGTCTTTGTTCTTCTCTCTCTCATTGTAATCTCCAGATACATACTCAGATAAAATGAAGCCTCTCCGGAGCACGAGACGTAGGGCTGTTATCTCCAGCGCGAGAGGCACGAACTCGCTAAAACCACCGTGTCACCCATATGCATCTCGGTAGATCATGCTCCTTTACCTTATCCCATATTATTGTCGGAATCGTTCCCACGACAGGTTCCTCAATGGGGAGAATTTGACCAATCCCCATTCTTCTTATGGCTTGCGGAGGAATTTCATCACCTACATCACAAAGACCACTTTGCTCCACTTGGGAGCCATTATTTTCATCAAACTCCACGTTACATGTCTCCTCAATGAGTCTGGTGGAATTGTTCAGGACACGGTAAGCACGAGAGTTTCTAGCATAACCAACAAATATGCCATCTTGAGCTCGAGGTTCAAATTTAGAAAAACGAGCACCTTTCTTGAGAATGAAACACTTAGACCCGAATACCCGAAAGTACTTGAGGTTGGGCTTGTTACCGGTGAGTATCTCATATGGAGTCTTGTTCAAGCCTTTATGGAGATAGAGACGATTGGATGCATGACATGCAGTGTTGATGGCTTCAACCCAAAAGTTGTATGGAGATTTTAATTCCGCCATCATGGTCCTTGTCGCGTCCATCAACGGCCGGTTCTTCCTCTCTGCTACACCATTTTATTGAGGGGGTATAAGGTGCGGCATATTGGCGCTTGATCCCCTCATCACTAAGAAACTCATCCAAGGTATAGTTCTTGAACTCGGTGTCGTTGTCACTTCTAATCATCAAAATCTTTGTTTCATGTTGATGTTGTGCTCCATTAGCAAAGTTGATAACGGTTTGTTGAGTGTCATTCTTCCTCTTGAAGAAATATACCCAAGTGTATCTTGAATAGCAATCCACAATCACCAAGCAATACTTTCTTCCCCCAAGACTATCGAAGGATGGAGGACCAAAGAGATCCATGTGAAGGAGCTTGAAGGGCCTCGTTGAGTAGATCACAATCGTGGGACAGTGATGTCTACTACACAACCTTCTTCTTGTAGACTTGTGTTGGGCCTCCAAGCGCAGAGTTTTGTAGGACAGTAGCAATTTTCCCTCAAGTGGATGACCTAAGGTTTATCAATCTATGGGAGGCATAGGATGAAGATGGTATCTCTCAAACAACAACCCTGCAAACAAATAACAAAGAGTCTCTTGTGTCCCCAACACACCCAATACAATGGTAAATTATATAGGTGCACTAGTTCGGCGAAGAGATGGTGATACAAGTGTAATATGGATGGTAGATATAGGTTTGTTTAATCTGAAAATATAAAAACAGCAAGGTAACTAATGATCAAAGTGAGCGCAAATGGTATTGCAATGCTTAGAAACAAGGCCTAGGGATCATACTTTCACTAGTGCAAGTTCTCTCAACAATAATAACATAATTGGATCATATAATAATCCCTCAACATGCAACAAAGAGTCACTCCAAAGTCACTAATAGCGGAGAACAATCGAAGAGATTATTGTAGGGTATGAAACCACCTCAAAGTTATTATTTCTAATCGATCTATTGGGATATTCCTATAAGTGTCACAAACATCCCTAGAGTTCGTACTAAAATAACACCTTAAGACACACATCAACCAGAACCCTAATGTCACCTAGATACTCCAATGTCACCACAAGTATTTGCGGGTTTGATTATATGATATGCATCACATAATCTCAGATTCACCTATTCAAACCAACACAAAGAACTTCAAAGAGTGCCCAAAGTTTCTACCAGAGAGTCAAGAAGAAAATGTGTGCCAACCCCTATGCATAAGTTCACAAGGTCACTGAACCCGCAAGTTGATCACCAAAACATACATCAACTGGATCACGTGAATATCCCATTGTCACGACAAATAAGCACATGCAAGACATACATCAGGTGTTCTCAAATCCTTAAAAAAATCAATCCGATAAGATAACTTCAAAGGGAAAACTCAATCCATTACAAGAAGGTAGACAGGGAGAAACATCATAAGATCCAACTATAGTAGCAAAGCTCGCGGTACATCAAGATTGTGCCAAATCAAGAACACGAGAGAGAGAGAGATCAAACACATAGCTACTGGTACATACCCTTAGCCACGAGGGTGAACTACTCCCTCCTCGTCATGGAGAGCGCCGGGATGATGAAGATGGCCACTGGTGATGGTTTCCCCCTCCGGCAGGGTGCCGGAACGGGATCCCAATTGGTTTTTTGTGGCTACAGAGGCTTGCAGCGGCGGAACACCCGATCTAGGTTTATTTTCAAAGTTTTCACTATATATAGGAATTTTTGGCGTCGAGAACAAGTAAGGGGGATCCACAAGTCAGCCACAAGGTAGGGGGGCGCGCCCCCACCCTTGTGTATGACTCGTGGCTCTTCTGCCCAACTCTTTTGCTTCGGGGGCTTCTTTTGGTCTAGAAAAAATCACCGTAAGTTTTCAGGTCAATTGGAGTTTGTTTGATATTCCTTTTCCGGGAAACTCAAAATAAGGAAAAAACAGAAATTGACATTGGGCTCTACGTTAATAGGTTAGTCCCAAAAATAATATAAAATAGCATATAAACGCATATAAAACATCTAAGATGGATAATATAATAGCATGAATACTTCATAAATTATAGATACGTTGGAGACATATCAGCATCCCAAGGTGAATTCCTGCTCGTCCTTGAGTAGGTAAATGATAAAAATAAATAATTTATGAAGTGTTAATGCTAGCAAGTGGACAAGTTTGTTTAGTGATAATTTCAATCACTTTTTCTAGCATCATTATATATCATAAATAGTAGCTCATCTCATAAAACTTCTCATGATCAAGTAGCAAGCTATTCACATGTTAAAGCATGGATCATAAGCTTTCTTCAAGACTAACAATCTAGGTTCTCAGTCATCAAACAATTGCAGTTCATCTTATTTTCAGGAAGGTTCTATGTAAGAGCTTTGATTCAGCAAATCCCACATACTCAACTATCATATAGTCTTCCATGATTGCTACCACTCAAAGCATATTTTTAGAAGAAATATCATCCATTGAACACTGAGAAAGATAGGGGCTTAATGTTTCGCCTCCCAACTTATTTATCATATGGATAATTGTCAACAATAATAATTCATGATCAAATATATTTGAATGGCCATATATGCTTAGATCTTTCCCCACCACATGATTCTTGCCAACTAAAGAGTAGGTTGGAATGAGAAGGAATAATACCCACTCTTGCATAAAAGTAAATAGATAGGCCCTTCGCATAGGGAAGCAGGGATTTGCAGAGGTGTTAGAGCTCGAGTTTTTAAATCAGAGATGAATACAATTTTGAGAGGTATGCTTTTGTTGTCAATGCTACGACCAAGAGTTCTCAATATCTTCCATGCTACATACATTATAGGCGGTTCCCAAACAGAATGGTAAAGTTTTAGTCCCATCCACCATCAAACACACTCCACGGCTTATCCGAAACAATGGGTGCCATCCAAACCAACAACTTTCCTAGGGGAGTTTTGTATAATTATTTGTGATTTTGTTTTTGATCTTGTTATCATAGGACCAGGCATCCCGATTACCAGCCATTTTCTCACGAATGACAACCGGAGTCCACTCATCGTGAGAATAACCCACCTAGCATGGAAGATAAAGACAACCCCAGTCGCCACATGAACGATTTGGGCATACAAAACAGAATTTCATTTGAAGGTCTAGAGTTTGGCACATGCAAATTTACTTGGAACGATAGGTAAATACCGTATAAAGGTAGGTATGGTGGACTCATATGGAACAACTTTGGGTTTATTGAAGTGGATGCACATACAGTAATTCCGCTTAGTACCGTAATTTTTTCTAGCAAAAGATTCTAAAAAGCAAGAACCACATGTTGGAGGATCCATAACAATATAACTTCTATACAAATATACCCAAGCATAACTCATTACGTTGTCTTCCTTGTTCAACTTCAACTAATTTGCTCAAGTTCGAAAATAATTAATGGATCTCACAATCATAGAAGATGTCCAAGATAGTATATTTATATGTGAAATCTCTCTTCCATCAATATTCTTTCATGAATTGATCAAGTGACCAATACTATGTTTGCTAACTTTTAATAAATTCACCACAAATACTTCTTATATCTGAAGTCATTACTCCCCATGGGATAAGCATATGGAACATATATAATTTCAGATTTATGATATTCAAATCATTCAACCATTTACTCAAAGGATATAAGTGAAGCACGAAAGTAAATGACAAACTACTCCAAAAAGATATAAGTGAAGATCAATGAGTAGTCAAATAATTAAGTAGCTATTTGAAGACTCTCTCTCATAAATAAAATTTCAGATCTTAAGTACTTTATTCAAATAGCAAGCAAACCAAAATAAAATTGCAAGGATACCACATATCATGTGAAGAAGCAAAGACTTAGGCTCAACCGATACTAACCGATAATTGTTGATGAAGAAAGGTGGAATACCTACCGGGGCATCCCCAAGCTTAGATGCTTGAGACATTTTGAAGTATTAATTAGGGATGCCTTGGGCACCCCCAAGCTTGAGCTTTTGTTTCTCCTTAATTCCTCTCATGTCGTGGTTTCCCTAAATCTCAAAAACTTCATCTACACAAAACTCAACAAGAACTCGTGAGATAAGTTAGTATAAATCAAATCAAAACCTTATCATTCCATACTGTAGAAAATCACTAAAATTATAATTCAACATTGCATACTAAATTCCTCTACATATTTAATACTCTTATCCTCAAATAGAATCATTAAACATGCGAACATATGTAAACAATGCAAACATAACAACAATTTGTCTAAACAGGACAGTCTGTAAAGAGTGGAATTGTTCTCATAGTTCCCCAGCTCTAAATATTCAGAAAAATTACCACGTTATAGAGAACTTATTCATCAAACTTTGTAAAAATTTCAAGATTTTATCACGTTCTGACTATCCAGAATAATTCAGACAATGATAGAAAACTTTCTGTTTTCAGACAGCAACATGCATACTTGCAAAATAAGCATGGTAAAGGCTATACTTGTCTTTTTTATTGAGACAAAAGATACTAAAACTTAATCTAAATAACAGCAAGAAAATCTAAACAAAATAAAATGACGCTCCAAGAAAATCTCATATCATGTGGTGAATAAAAATATAGCCTCAAGTAAAGTTATTGATAGACGAAGACGAAAGAGGGGATGCCTTCCCGGGGCATCCCCAAGCTTAGGCTCTTGGTTGTCCTTGAATAATACCTTGGGGTGTCTTGGGCATCCCCAAGCTTAGGATATTGCTACTCCTTATTCCATAGTCCATCAAATCCTTACCCAAAACTTGAAAACTTCACAACACAAAACTCAACAAAAAATCTTATGAGCTCCGTTAGTATAAGAAAGCAAATCACCACTTAGGTACTGTTGTGAACTCATTCTAAATTCATATTGGTGTTAAAGATATTGTATTCCAACTTCTCCATGGTTCATACCCTCCAATACTATTCATGGATTCATCAAAATAAGCAAACAACACATGAAAAACAGAATATGTTTAAAATATAACTGTCTGTAGTAATCTGGACAACCACAATACTTATGGAACTCTATAAATTCTGATAAATTAGGACAACATAGGCAATTTGTATATAAATCATGTGTCAAATATTCACCTAATTATCACGTTGAAGTGATTTATTGAATTTTCTGCACTGGACACAAAACTTTATGTTTTTGCTTAGAATCAAATCAACTATCAACCACACTATCCCAAAGGCTTTACTTGGCACTTTATTGAAACAAAAGCTATAAAACATGATTAGTACAATAGCTTAATCATGTGAACACACAAAAACCATAGGTAAAAGTGTTGGGTTATCTCACAACAAGCGTTTTTCTTTAACACCTTTTTAGCTAGGCATGATAAATTCAATGATGCTCACATAAAGATAGGAATTGAAATATAAAAGGGAGCATCATGAATCACATTGCGAGAACATTTAATTCTAACCCAGTTCCTATGCATAGGGATTTTGTGAGCAAACAATTTACGGGAACAAGAATCAACTTGCTTAGGAAGGCAAAACAAGCATAACTTCAAGATTTTCAACGCATAGAGAGGAAACTATATATTATCGCAATATGTACAAGCATATGTTGCTCTCTCATAGTAATTTTCAGTAGCATCATGAATGAATTCAACAACATAGCTATCACATAAAGCATTATTTTCATGTTCTACAAGCATAGACATTTTTCTACTCTCCACATAAGCAAATTAATTCTCATGAATACTAGTGGGAGCAAACTCAACAAAATAACTATCACATGACACTTGATTAGAATCATGATGACAAGTTTCATGGTTATTAGTATTCTTTATAACATAGGTGTCATCACAATAATCATCATAAATAGGAGGCATGCTTTCATCATAATAAACTTTCTCATGAAAACTTGCGGGGCTAAAAATATCATCTTCATCAAACATAGCATCCTGATGTCTGCTAGAACTACATCGGTATTTCCCCAAAGAGAAAGGGACGATGCAGTATAGTAGCGATAAGTATTTCCCTCAGTGATGAGATCAAGATTATTGAACCAGTAGGAGAACCAAGCAACACAACCTAAACGCACCTGCACACAAATAACAAATACTCGCAACCCGACGTGTAAAAGGGGTTATCAATCCCTTTCGGGTAACAGACGTGATAGAGTTGTAAATATTGATAGATAGAATGCCAAATAAGATAAATTGCAGAAAGGTATTTTTGGGTTTTTTGTTTAATATATCTGAAAATAAAAGCAAAGGAAAATAGATTGCAAAGGCAAATAATGTAAAGAAGATACCCCGGGGCCGTAGATTTCACTAGTGGCTTTTCTCGAGAAAAATAGCAAACGGTGGGTGAACAATTACTGTTGGGAAATTTATGGAACTTCAAATAATCATGAAGATAGCCATGCAATGATCATTATATAGGCATCACGTCCAAGATTAGTCGACCGACGCCTGCCTGCATCTACTACTATTACTCCACACATCGACCGCTATCCACCATGCATCTAGTATATTAAGTTCATGGAAAACGGACTAATGCAATGAGAACGATGACATGA
The DNA here is from genome assembly GCA_902687465.1 of Secale cereale. Taxonomy (NCBI): domain Eukaryota; kingdom Viridiplantae; phylum Streptophyta; class Magnoliopsida; order Poales; family Poaceae; genus Secale; species Secale cereale. The sequence goes on from LR738713.1 coordinate 409,259,518, forward strand.
TGTAGACAAGATATATTTATGTAGAAATAGACCCCATAGTTTTATCCTTATTAGCAACGATACATACGTGTTGGTTCCCCTTTTGTCACAAGGATCAAGCACCGTAAGATCAAACCCACTACAAAGCACATCTTCCCATTGCAAGATAAATAGATCAAGTTTGCCAAACAAAACCCAATATCGGAGAAGAAATACGAGGCTATAACCAATCATGCATATAAGAGATCAAAGAAGACTCAAATAACTTTCATGGATAAAAAGATAGATATGATCATAAACTCAAAGTTCATCGGATCCCAACAAACACACCGCAATAGAGTTACATCATATGGATCTCGAAGAGACCATTGTATTGATAATCAAGAGAGAGAGAGAGAGAGAGAGAGAGAGAGAGAGAGAGAGAGAGAGAGAGAGAGAGAGGAAGCCATCTAGCTACTAACTATGGACCCATAAGTCTACAAGGAATTACTCACGCATCATTGGAGAGGCACCAATGGAAGTGGTGAACCCCTCTGTGATGGTGTCTAGATTGGATCTGGTGGTTCTGGACTCTGCGGCGGCTGGAATTGATTTTTGTCGACTCCCCTAGGGTTTCTGCAATAATGGGGTATTTATAGAGCAAAGAGGCGGTCCGGGGGCACCCGAGGTGGGCACAAACCACCAGGGCGCGCTTGGGCCTCTTGGCGCACCCCGGTGGGTTGTGCTCCCCTTGGAGCATTGATACGTCTCCATCGTATCTATAATATTTGATTGTTTCATGCCAATATTATACAAGTTTTACATACTTTTGGCAACTTTTTATATGATTTATTGGACTAACCTATTGATCCAGTGCCAGTGCCTGTTTTTTTGCATGTTTTTACTATCATAGAGTATCCATATCAAACGAAGTCCAAATGCAATAAAATTTCACGGAAAATTATTTTGGAATATATGTGATTTTTGGGAGGTGGAAGCTACGTAAACGAGGGCCCGTAGGCCCCACAACCCACCAGGTGCGCCATGCACTACTTCAAGATGCTGCTAACGCGACACTACGACCAGAGACCCTTCGAGAAACAGTGTGCGATGCAATAATCGCAAACAGTGGGGTATGAAAAACGTAAAAAATATATAAAACGTTTGCGAAGACGGATGCATCAAACACGGTTCGGATTTTAGTTGCGTGTGCGATGAAGGGCATACGGTTCAGTTCAATTAACTGTTTGCGATGAGGAGGAACAAAATAAATGGCAGCCAGATGAAGGTGTGTGCGATACACAGCATACGGTTCACTCGGATGAACTGTTTGTGATTAGGCAACACAAAAGAAACGGGCAGCCAGATGAAGGTGTGTGCGATATACATCATACTGTTCACTCGGATGAACTGTTTGTGATTAGGCAACACAAAACAAACGTTCAGCCAGATCAAGGTGTGTGCGATATACGCATGCGGTTCACTCGGCCCTTGTCATCAGTGTGTGACCTCTGTGGCAACCGTTCGCTCCTCAGGCACCTGTTCGTGTCCCGTGGCAACCGTCCACCGCCACTTCGCCTTTCCCTCTTGATTGGAAACTAATGTCGCACGTTCTTCCTCCCTCATCCATTTGCCTCACCCTTCCTTCTGCCATTGTTCGATTGTCTTCTCCATGGAGGGAACAGGCCAGAAACGACCCCGTTATTCTTGCCCCAATCTGAATGATGACATGGTGGAGGAACTCATTGATTGGTGTGACGTCATCACCTCGGCTAGCATGGCAGGTATGTTCAAGAACATTCTCGACTCAACTAATAACATCATTACAAGGAACCCAAGGGTCTAGGAGCGGTTTGTTCTCCCCTATCTTCTTCGCCGTCACACTGCTGACTGACGCGGGGACGAGGGAAGACTCGCCTTGTGCAAGTTGATGCCGCTTGATAATGATACATATGATTTTAAGATGCCATCGCTTGAGGGTAAGGCTTGGGCAGGCGCAAACGGAGATTGGGTTGTTTATATTGGGTACAACTGTGAGTGGGAACTTGTGAGTGTGTACACTCGTCACCGGGTTCCACTTCCAAAAATCTCAGACAACTACCCAGAGGTTGAGTACACCTATATTCTACGTGAGTTCAAATACGATCTTGGTGACTATCGTCTACCAAAGATAGCAATTTGTTGAGTTCCCAACTGCTCTTGGGATTACACGAACTATGAAGTTGTTGCTATCTTCGACAAGCTTGTTGCCATCCTTACTTCCATGCCTCGATGGATATTCCTCAAAAATCAATTTCTGTACACGGATGAGTACTGTGATGCAATTTAATACGAGGGTCTTGTGTTTGCTGCCACCACTCGTGTCACTATTTTTGCATGGAATCCTGATGCTTTCGGTACGTTTGTCTTCCACTGTAATTATAATTGTTTCATCCACATGCATGCAGGTTAGCTAGTTTCCCTTTACTAATTACCCTTCTTGTGTTTCCAGGGTCCTGTGAACATTCCACCACCTATACTTGAAAAAATGTATAACCAAGGGGGATATGATGATGCTGATGATCACGAGCATGAGGATGAGCAGGACCCATATACTCAGTGGCGCCTGGCAACTTATTCTGGTGGATCACCTCTTCTTGTCTGTATACAGGGCACTGCTGATGTTACTAAGGAAGCAGGTGTTGTCTCGCATGGTCGCACTCTCCGGACCTATTCCAATGTCTGTTGCAGGGTATTCAGGATGGATACTAGTATACTAGCGCGAACACCTTCTCCCTAGTTCGGTATTGAAAGTCTTGGAGGAAACTCGCTCTTCCTTGGACAAAACTATCCAATGATGGTGGAAGGCGATCCAGCTGCTGTTGACACAACGTTACTACCATTTATGAGAAGCAACTGTATCTATACCTCGGACATTGCTATGCTTCCCTACCATACCAATATGGGTCCTGACATATGCCGCTTCAGCCTGGATGATCAGTCATGCGTTGGTCTCAAGATTGACAGTAGTTGGCCCTTCCCAGAGAATCACTTCTGGTTCAAAGAAAGCGTTTCCAACGCCCACGAGTGGTTGAGCTGAAGTTCATTTCATCGCTTTGTTATTTGTTGTGAGAGAAAAACTTTACTAGAATGTTTTGTTGGAAATGATTTATAATCCAACGTGTATCCTCGTTGTCATTGTGGGCTGATGACTTGTTGTATGTAATCAATGGTACATTTGCGTATGCGTCCATCAACTCACGCCTGCTAGTGGTGTCCATATGAACAGTGCTAGTGATTTTAGTTGCAAAAATTAGATAGTGCTAGTGATTTTTAGCTGCATATTTTGACAAATCGCAGTGTTACAAGGTTGACAAATGGCAATGTTACTAGATAAACAAATGTCAATCTTTCCAGTTTGACAAATGGCAACATACCCAAAATGACAGATATGCAAATCTTACCCAATTGTTTGTACATGGTTGCAAACTGGTCATGCAAAACAACTGTTTGCATTGAAGGGGTGCAGAAATTCTGCTCGGCACATTTTCCCTTGGCTTCCCGGGGAAGCTGTCGGTTTGCATCCTGGTATTCTAACTAAAACCTTTGCGATGAGTGTTTTATATTTAAAAACCATTGACTTTTTTTTCAAAAGAAAATCGTTTGATAAGTCTGTACATTAAGAGAGAAAAACGCAAGTTCGTTCAAACCATATCTTTCATTCAGACACACTGCAAATTTATATTCATATGATCGAGAATTCGAGATACAGTATTAAACGCCCAAAAATATTTCAGGCGGCGGTGGAGGCGGCATGCCGTGTCGTCGTTGTCGTTGTCGTCCTCCGGGATGCCGTTGTTGAAGTCTTCAAGGCAGCACAAAATATTCTTCACTTGTAAATCAAACATCATGTCGGCGCGCGATCGACGGGCGGGGCGCGGGAGGACGGCAACTGGTGCCGCTGAGCAGTAGCGGTCGACGGCAGCGTTCCATGCCGCTGAGGGGGCGCGCTAACGGGCACGGGCACGAGCGCGGCGGGTGCAGCCAAATGCATGGGGGTCGACGCCACGGTGGGTGGAGGGGCGCGCACGGGCACGGGCATGGGTGCTAGCACTGGCATGTACACGAGCTCGCGTGGGTCCACGGAGACCTCGCTGACACCCGTGGCTTCTAGCTCTGCGATAGTGCTCGACGGCTAGCCCGTCAATGCTACGGGGATGGTCGCTGGCGCAGGCGCATGGATGGGAGCTGGGACGGGAGCGGGGGCAGCAACCGCCGCGGCCAGCTCGTTCTGGGCCATGTCCATGATGCCCCATTCCTCCTTATTTTCTATCTCCTCCATCTCGGAGTCGACTTCACCAAACTTGAAGACTAGTGGCAGATGATCGTTCTGCGCCATGGCATTGGTGGAGGTCTGCGGGAGGGAGGGGAATGGGAGGCGAACAGTAAGGCCGCTCGTATTAAATAGCACCTCGGGCGCCATTACTGGATAGGAAGGCGTGCAGCCATGGAAGTCAAAGGGCTTGCTTCCCAGTGAGCTTGCGCAGCGTACAGCTCGCACGCTTCCTGGTGAGCCTGCACATTGGAGGATAGCTTGCATGCCTCTCGGCCAGCCTGCGCACTGGACTGTGCTCGCACGCCTCCCGTTCAGTCAAGGTCAAGCAGCTGTCCGCACGGCACCTCCTACAACCATTAAAACCAAGACATGTGGCATCACATGAATGGTTAACATAACGCACATGGTTTGAATTCTATAAACGTTTGAGATATTAAAGTGGCAGCTATTTTTTCAAAATGCCTTTGTTGGAGCATATACCCAAACCTGCCCCGAATCGGACAATTTTTTTACCATGGCATGTTGATGCCGCTCCATGATAGCATGCCAAGTTTCATGAATTTCAGAGAAGTTTTGGATTTACTAGAATTTAAAAACTAGGCATATCAACGTTTTGCCGGCAATCAACAGTGCCCTGGTGTTCAAATTTCATTCTCATCTCTTGCATGCGACCTAGAAATTCACCCAAGGACACATATTAGATTTTTTAACCAACTTTAGTGCATTGGAGCATGTGCTTGTAGTTCAAATTTGAATTATACATGGGACCCCGTTAATGCATAAAAAAGGCCAAACGAACCCCGAAAAATTCATTCCCATTTCTTGCATGGGACTTAAGCATGCACTGAAGGACACATATTTGATTTTTCAACCAATTTGTATGCATCGGAGCATGTGCATGTAATTTAATTTTGAATTGTGCATGTGAAATGGTTAGAAAACCAGTTTAATGTATAAAATCTCCAAACAAACCCTGAATAATTCCAATTCTTTTACGACACACATATAGTTGCATGTTCATTGCAGATAAAAGGTCTATCAATTCAAACAGCGTCCATTGCCGCTGTGACCCCATTTGTAATTCAAATCAAGTAGATCTCACACAGTTTATTATCACCAACCGTGTGAGATGTAGTACAAAATATCTTGGAGCATCGTCGGTGTATAGTACGCGAGACGGTGCGTTGGCTATAGTCCATAGCCTGCGTGTCAAGCACACTAGCTCACTCCCCAATAACTCCCGCCTCTGCATCCCTCGCAATCTCGAAAATATCTACCGCCTGGAAGGTTTTAATGTTTGATAGCACACGATTAGTATGTGCGGACCGTGTGTGATGTCTGTAACTCCCGATCTGCTTCAGTCCCTTCATTCAAATTTTCGATAGCCCGGCATTTTACTCCCGCCTCTGCGTCCCTCGCAATCTCAAAAATATCTGCTCGCCCTTGATCCAAATTTTCAGTAGCCCCGTGTTGTTACTCCCGCCTAGTAAAATTTTCAGTTGCCTTAGTATTTCCTCAAACACAACCTTGCCCCCCCTCCGCACACACCCCAAAACCTCCGCTCACACAGACACATACAACCCTCGAAACCATTAGTAGGTCGCCACCATCGCCGGCACCTCCATCCTGCACCTCTGTCTGTGTGCCGGGGAGCTCGAGGAGGCAATGGCCAAAAAGAAGTTTATCACGGCCTTTTCGCGCGATGCTGGCGAGATGGGCGCCGAGGTGTCCCCTTCGTCCTCCGCGGGCCCGATCCACCCGCCGCCGCGCCGCTATGCCGGTTCGAGAACTTCCCTGTCCTCCCTCGGACCCGGCAACCGACGAAGTCCTACCTCGGGGTCCGGCAGCGGCGGTGGGGGACATGGGTTTTCGAGATTACAGATGGAGAGACCCACACCCACCGGTGGATCGGTAGCTTCCACACGGGTGAGCCCGCGGCCATGGAGTACAACCGCTGGCAGGTTTGCTACCACGGTGCAGCGGTAAGGCTCAATTTCCCCTTCGGCACGCGTCCGGTCCACCTCGTTCCGCCGGAGCCAGGGGTGGTGAGCTCGGCTATGGTGCTGTAGGACTGCGAGGCGTTGGAGCGCCTCGAGGCCATGGCCACCAATGAGGCCTACATGCAAGAGCTCCGCCGGCAGCACCCGGAGCTCATGGAGCCGGAGCGGGCGATCTTTGCCAGCACGGAGGGCGGCGAGGTTATCGCGCTCTCCTCCAATGACGAGGTCAAAGGCGGCGAGGACGGTGGTGCGGAGGGCGGCGAGGTTATTGAGCTCTCCTTTGGTGCCGAGGTCGAAGGCGGCGGCGACAGCGGTGCGGAGGGCGTCGAGGTGGGCCCCGAGGACAAGGAGATCGACGTCGACGAGTGGAGGAGTGCCTCGACCAACGACCTCGATGAAGGTATTGGCTCGGACCCGGCTCGTGGCACACCGTACATGACAAAGAAGGATTGGCTCGACCTCTACTTCGACCGAAAGTAGTTTAGCTTAGTTTAAATTTATGTTTTATGTTCTGTTATGCAAAACTATCTATGTTTATGTTTTAATACATGCTACTTTCGGTTGAACCTGCTTTGAACTTGATCAAATTGAAGTTTACAACCTTAAGTTTAGGGGATCGACTAGAAAAGGCCGAAAATTGCTGGAGTATATATATATATCCACTAAGGATTTTAGTCATTTAACTTCTTAAGGATCGCCTAGAGAAGTCCTTATGACTTGCTTACTTCAGTTCTTCACAATGTGATGCTCTATATGTGCAAATATTTGTCGTGCCGTTCAATTTCATCAATAACAGTTTCAACAATACCACTATGAATTACGATATTTGGTTGTTGTTAAGGATATTGCAGTTAACATGCCTTTTCGTTTTTCAATTGTTGTTTAGCAACCTGCATTGTACTGAATGACTAAATATGCAATCCCAGGCTACATAGCAACAAGGAAGAGTGTTACCTTAATGTTCTGATGATGTCTAGATATACATGTAATAAAATCTTATATAATGGGATGGATGGAGTGTTGTACTACATCATTTTTTAATTATTGTTTAACTTCTAATATTAACTTGGTGCTTTCAGGTACATATATCATTGCCAAAGATTCACACTTCGACCCTTTCTGCGTATGGGGCAATGAGATATTCATGAACCAACATCAAGTGAGGATACTGATAAAGATTGTTATTAAAATGGGTCAAAAGATGTCAATCGAACTATTTGTTCACACTTCATGCAAGACAACAATGAACTGTAGGATGGTAAGTAAGAACCCTGTAGCCTTGTTTTTACTGCCCATAATGAGTTGTGTTAGATGACAATATTTGAATCTTTTTTCTTTTGTAGTAGATCCTGAAGCAGTTTACTCAATATTACCTCTCAAACTACATGATTGGCGGCCGGCCATCACAAGGGGTTGGACTAGAATCCTGCATGCCTTCTGCATCCAGGAGAGCACAATAGGGCCATTCCGCTTCACCTTGTTCAGCAACTGGAATGTCTCTCGCCTCTTTCTTTACCATATGTAATAGTACAAGTATAGAACCCCGGTACATCATTCTTCATTTGGTGCTTCTGTAATTCTTAAACATATGTACCTGTGAATCGAATAATGCATTGGTTGTTTGAACCTGATGGATATGAATAAAGCTATAGCCTACTTTCAAGTTTAAATTAGGTACAATTTTAAATATCAGCAATTAAATTAGGGTGAAATTACATTGTGCAGGTCATTAAGTCACACACACGGTTGGTAAAACAGAAACGTTTGCGATATACACCATAATCCGAGACGGTTCACACAGAGGAAACATGTGCAAGCATGCACACAGTTTCCATTTGCAAAGCGTGTGTGATGTCAGACACTAACACATACGGTGCAGGAAAACTAAATGTGTGTGATTGTCTACCCATCGTACACGGTTTATAATCATGAACTATTTGTGATATGCCGGGCATCATAAATATCCCGTGCCTAGAATCTGCGTGGAAAAATCCCGTGCCTGGAATCTGCCTGGTTTTAGGCAGAACCACAAAACTCTGACTGTGATGGCAATGCGAGCACAAATGAGTAGCAAGGATGAAGCATTTCGGATATTCGAGATATCGGAAATGGTTATATAGGGACAACTGTATGCATCAAGGCTCCCTATTCCCGACGGTTTTTGGGTCGTGTGGGAAGGACCCCCTATCGCCCACACGCACTTGGCGATGGTTCCAAATGTCACCGCGGAAAGGGGTTAAAAATGTTTGTTTAGGACTGGCGTGTACCAATGAGAGGTGCCTAGCGTGCCCAGGTGTCTTATGCCCACCTGGAACGTCGGTTGGAGCTGTACTTCGGGTGCAAGGAAGCTTATATCCAGAAACAAATCGTGTAAAAATCTCAGCGCAATCGGAGCTACGGATCTCCGGGAATATAAGAAATGGTTTTCGGCCAGATCTGGGGGACGCAAAACAAAGAGAGACAGAGAGACAGATCCAATCTCGAAGGGCCTCTCACCCCACCCATGCCATGGAGACCAAGGACCAAAGGGGGAACCCTTCTCCCACCTAGGGAGGAGGCCAAGGAAGAAGAATAATGAGGGGGGCTCTCTCCCCCTCGCTTCCGGTGGCACCGGAGTGCCGTCGGGGCAATGATCGGTATGGCGATCTACATCAACAATCTTGCTACCGTCCACACCAACTATCTCCCCCTCATTGGAGCGGTGTAACACCTCTTTCCCCCTGCTGTAATCTCTACTTAAACATGGTGCTCAACTACATATATTATTTCCAATGATCTATGGTTATCCTGTGATGTTTGAGTAGATCTGCCTTGTCCTGTGGGTTAATCGTGATCTTGGTTGGTATGATTGTATATTTTATTTATGGTGCTGTCCTACGGTGCCCTCCGTTCTCGCTCAAACGTGAGGGGGGCCCACTGTAGGGTGTTGCAATATGTTCATGGTTGGCTTACGGTGGGTTGCGAGAGTGACAGAAACTTAAACCCGAGTAGGTGGGGTATGACGTATGGGAGTAAAGAGGACTTGATACTTAATGATATGGTTGGGTTTCATGACCTTAATGATCTTTAGTAGTTGCGGGTGCGTGCTAGAGTTACAATCATAAGTGCATATGATCCAAGTAGAGAAAGTATGTTAGCTCATGCCGCTCCCTCATATAAAATTGCAAGAATGATTACCGGTACTTGTTATCGATTACCTAGGGACAAATAAATTTCTTGTTAACAAAAGCTATCCATTTTTATTGTCTTGCAAAGTACTTCTAGTTTTATTCTTGCAAAGTAGTTCTAGCATCACTCCTACAAAGTAGTTTCATACTTGTTTCCGGCAAAGCAAACGTTAAGCGTGCGTAGAGTTGTATCGGTGGTCGATAGAACTTGAGGGAATATTTGTTCTACCTTTGGCTCCTCGTTGGGTTCGACTCTCTTACTTATCGAAAAAGGCTACAAACTATCCCATATACTTGTGGCTTATCAAGCACCCCCCATATGCTTCTCCGACCCACTGGATGTCTTCTGGTCCAAAAAATCCACAAAAAGTTTCGCTGCGTTTGGACTCCGTTTGGTATTGATTTCCTGCGATGTAAAAAACATGCAGAAAACAACAAATGGCACTTGGCACTATGTCAATAGGTTAGTAACAAAAAATGATATAAAACGGCTATAAAATGATTGTAAAACACCCAAGAATGATAATATAACAACATGGACCAATCAAAAATTATAGATACGTTGGAGACGTATCAGCATCCCCAAGCTTAATTCATGCTCGTCCTCAAGTACGTAAATGATAAAACAGAATTTTAGATGTGGAATGTTGTCTAACATGTCATATCATATTATTTTCTTTATAGCATGGACATTTGGACTTTTATATGGTTCAAAGCAATAGTCTAGTTTTGACATGAGATTTAAATAGTCGAGCATATCAACAAGCAATCATGTCCTTCAAAATATGAATGCTAAAATAAGTTATCCCTAGCCCATCATGCTCAACCATTGATCCATTCATGAAACACACTTGCATATTAGCTACACCCAATGCTCAAGTACGATCATAGTGCTTCGTAGTTGGTGCTTTATAAGAGGATGGATACTCAAATTCAAAATAAAAATTGCATAAAGTAAAAGAAAGGCCCTTCGATGAGGGAAGTTGGGATCTGTAGAGGTGCGAGAGCTCAAAGCTTAAATTGAGAGATAAAATTATTTTGGGAGGCATACCTTTCCCACCAACGAAAATGACTTACAATTCCCAACACTTTCCATGCTAAATAAATTATAGGCGGTTCCCGAACATAAAATAAATTGTATTCCTTTTTCCACCAAACTTTCACTTTCCATGGCTAGCCGAATCCACGGTTGCCTTCCGTACCAACACTTTCCAAGGAATTTATTATTTGACAACATAAAGTAAATTCATTTTTTCATTTCGGGACTGGCATCCCTAATACCTTTGCCTTACTCTCGTGCAATGACAAGTGAATAAACACTGATGGTGAGAATAACACATCTAGCATGGAAAATATTAGCCACCCCTCACCGCCTCGCGGGCGGTACGGGCACAGAAAAGGAAAATTTATTTTGAAAATTAGAGATGGCACATACAAATGTGCTTAGAACAGCAAATGAATACCGCATATAGGTAGGTATGGTGGACACACGTGGCAAAACTGGTGTCGGTGTACTAAGATAGGGGTACCTTAGTACCCCAACTTGTGCACGGGCAGTAGCAGCTTCCCGCGGCAGGGTTTACCACGTGCTCGCCGGAAACCTTTCCGGTCCCTATAAAGCCATTCAAAAACAAAGTATACAAGTTAGAAGATCAAGGCCCCGGCAAGTGGAGCTTGCCGGGAAAGCTACACCAAGCTCAAGATTATTACATTAACACAAGACCCTGGCAAGAGGAGCTTGCCAGGAAGACCAGAAGACTGCATTTCAGAAGACATGCCTCGGCGCACCCTGCGCCCCGGCACGGCCCGGGGAGCGACAAGCTTTCGGGCCCGGCAAGATCAAGACCCCTGCAAGGTGCTTGCCGGGGGGAAGCCTGCGCTGTGTGCCCGCGCTCCAGCTCATCGGCCCACGCGTCGCCCCGGGGCCCTTCCAGGGACGCGTGGCGGATGGCTGTGCAGCCTGGGGGACACGGTGGCACTCCACGGTGACGAGGCTACCGCCGTGGCGAACGGAGACGCATGGACGGGTGCTTTTGGGGTTGACGGTGACGGGCATTTAATGCCCTTGTCCCCCACTGTCAAGGTTAGGTGAAGATCACTGTTCATGCACTGTTCCCGCACTGTTACAACTACCACCAAAGTTACATTTTTGCCCTCCTCTACGTTGACACCTGTCGGTGACCCCTTGAGCTATAAAAGGAGGCCCATGCACAACGGAGAGGGGGTTTGGAACCTAGATAGCTCTCTTGCTCGGCGTAGCTAGCTCTTCAAGCTCCCGAGCTCACAAACTCAATACAAACCAAGCAGGAGTAGGGTTTTACGCGTCCGCGCGGCCCGAACCTGGGTAAACTGCCCGCGTGTGCTCTTCGATCCGCTCTTTGTACTCCCTCCGTTCCCTTACCGCAACGTACAAGGGGCTCCGGTCCCATAGGTGTTCGTGGTGGACAGTTTCCCCCGACAACTTTGGCGCGCCAGGTAGGGGGCGTCGAGGTTGTGCGAACCTGATCCGGTGCTCACGCGGGCGCATTCTTCATCAACCTCTCCAGCTTCACCAACTTCATCAGCAACAGCAACATGGCCCCGAAGAAGAAGGCTTCGGAGGTCGGAGGCACGTCTGCGTCGATTCCACCGCCACCAGAACCAACGGTGGGTGGAGGAGACGCCGGCGGAAGGTTGGTCGCCGGCGAGGAAACTCACGGCACCGCCAAGTCTAAAGACAAGACGGACGACCGGGCGAACTCCAAGGCCTCGGTCTCCGTAGACGCACCACGTCCATCTCAGCAGACGACAGGCCAGCAGCGCTATGGTACAGGAGGTACCATCCGCTTGCTGGGCCAAGGACAAGCCGGAGGCTCGCGGGATGCTCAAGGCCATCGTCCTGACACGAGCAAGGCGCGGTCGCCGGGGCGAGAGACTGCTCCTTCTAACCCTGTTAGAAGTCCGAGCATATCTCGCTCCTCGCACCGCTCGCCGCCGCTCCCCTCCTCTCCAGTAGAAGCTCTCGCAAGAGCGCAACTGCTCCTCGATTTCCCTCCAGCGGCAGACAAGGCCGAAGACTGGAGGGCGACAATCCAAAGCCTCATCGCCTTCACCAACAACGACACGCCGCAGCAGCCGGCGACATCGCGGCCATGGCAAGTCGACCAGGCGAAGGCCGACGGCGACAAGACCGCCGGGGGTGCAACCACCGTGCACTCCCCGCCGCAGAAGCAGAAGACGCCTCCCCGCCGGATTAACGTCGACGACGATTCCACGGCGTCGTCAGATCCGCGGGCTCGTCAGGACCAGCGCCAAGTCCTTGACGATCGGCGACAAGAGGATGCTCGGACGACAATCGAGCGCCGACGAGAAGCCCGGCGACAATCGGATCAGCGTGCTGGGACCGCTGTCGACACGCACGCGCCCGGTGAGCCAGGCGACTTGCCGTACGCGGCAGGTTGCCCTGCGTTCACCCGTGAGCTGCGGCGCGTCCAGTGGCCCAGCATGAAAAACTTCAATCCCGACGTACCCGAGAAGTATGACGGCAAGACGCACCCCTCGGAGTTCCTCGGCATCTACACCATCGCGGTGCAAGCTGCCGGGGGACGCGACGAGAAGATATTGGCCAACTACTTCCCGCTGGTGCTTAAGCCAAACGTCCGTTCTTGGCTTATGCACTTGCCGGAAGGCTCCATTTCTTCGTGGGCTGATTTGTGCCACCAGTTTGTTGGCGCCTTCACGGGCGGCCACAAACCCCACAGCCAGGAGAGTGATCTCCACATCTTGGCCCAGAAGGAAGGAGAACCTCTGCGCAAGTACATTCAACGATTCAGCCGCGTGCAGCACAATATTCCCGACGTCCACCCCGCCGCGGTTATCAGCGCGTTCCACCAGAACGTGCGTAACCGTCGCATGCGGGAAGAGATGGCCATGACCAAGATACGGGATGTCAGCGAGCTCTACGCTCTGGCTGACAAGTGCGCGCGCGCCGAAGAGGGGAGGAGACTCCCCGGGGAGGATGCTGGCGTAGGGGGAAGCGACAGCGAGGATGCCGCCCCGGCAAAGAAGAGCCGGCGGCGGAACAACAGAAAGAAGAAGAACAAGGAGGTGCTGGTCGTCGAGAAGTCCGGCAAGGAGGCTCCCGCCAAGACAGCACAGGCTGGCGGTTCCGGCAAGGAACCTACCCCTGTGGCGGCAGCCGACAAGCAGGACGGCTCCGACAAGCAATATTGCAAGATCCACCGCACCAAGGGCCACGACCTTTCGAACTGCAAACGAGTCGAGTACCTCGTAGAACAGCAAAAAGCTGAATACGAGCGTCGCGACAAGGAGAAGGCCCAAGGTGGCGGAGCAGAGCCAAGCAAGAAGCGGCCATTCAATGGCCGGGGAGGACGCCTTGGCAAGGCCAAGTAGCGGCAAGGTGATCGACCTCCCCGGGGCCGCGACAAGGATGAGGAGGAAGACGACGACGACGACATGGAGGAAGGTGATAACAGCGAGCAGGAGTTCCAGAAGGCCACAGAAGTGCTGTGTGTCGACGGAGGCGCCTCTCTGCACACTTCCCACCGCCAACTCAAGCAGTGGGTGCGGGAAGTAAACGCAGCAGAGCCGCGCGTTGAGTCACGCAGGCTGCTGAAGTGGTCCAGCACGCCCATCATTTTTGATCTTGAGGATCACCCTGACCGCACAACTGCGGTCGGGTGCTTGCCGATGTTGGTCTCACCCACCATCCGCAACCTCAAGGTCACCAAAATGTTGGTTAACGGCGGGGCCGGCCTGAACTTGATCTCCTCGGCTGTGATCAAGAAACTCCAGATCCCAGACGGCGAGCTCGAAGAAACCGGTTCGTTCCAAGGAATAAACCCGGGGAGGAGCAAGCCGAAGGGCAAGATTACTCTGCCAGTGACCTTTGGCGGGGAGCTCAACTTCAGGACGGAGAGGATAACCTTTGACGTGGCCGATATCCCATTGCCATACAATGGGATACTTGGACGTCCTGCCCTCGCCAAATTCATGGCAGCTTCCCACTACGCCTACAACGTACTCAAGATGTCGGGGCCGATAAGCGTCATCTCTGTCCCTGGCGACAAGAAGGACGCGCTTATCTGTGCCGACAAGATATACCGGGATGCAGCAGCCGCGGCGGAGAGCAACACACTTGCCGCTGAAGCTCCCGGGGGGAAGAAGACCAAGACCAAGTCCGGCAAGTGCTCTGGGGCCGACTCCGGCAAACGCACCTCTTCGGAGTGCTGCGCTGCCGTCGAGGACGTTCCATCGAGCTCCACCGGCAAGTACAAGAAAGGGATGGCCGCTCCACCGGCAACCAAGAAGGTGTCCGCCAAGGAGGTCGGCACTGGTGGTACCTTCACCATCAGTGCTACACTTGATAACAAATAGGAAAGCGCGCTCGTTGCCTTCCTGCGGGCGAATGTCGATGTGTTTGCGTGGCAACCATCTGACATCCCCGACGTTCCCAGGAAGGTGATTGAGCATGAGCTTGCAGTTTGTCCTCATGCGCGGCCCGTCAAGCAGAAGGTCAGGAAGCAAGCCGTGGAGCGCCAAGAATTCATTGCCGAAGAAATCAAGAAGCTAGAAGCAGCGGGCCTGGTTAGAGGCGTGATCCATCCGACGTGGTTAGCAAATCCAGTTGTCGTGCGTAAGGCCAACGGGAAGTGGAGACTGTGTATAGATTTCACTGATGTGAATAAAGCATGTCCCAAGGATCCATTTCCCTTGCCGCGCATTGACCAGATTGTTGACTCCACTGCTGGATGTGAGCTGCTCTCCTTCCTTGATGCATACTCAGGCTACCACCAGATCTTTATGGCCAAGGAAGATGAAGAGAAGACTGCATTCATTACTCCATGTGGCACATATTGCTTCATACGCATGCCCTTTGGATTGAAGAATGCAGGCTCAACATTTGCAAGGGTGGTGCACACTGCTTTTGAGCCACAGATCCACAGAAATGTAGAAGCTTACATGGATGACATAGTGGTCAAGAGCAAGAGCAAAGATACCCTGATCCAAGACTTAGAAGAAACATTTGCAAACCTGCGCAAGATCTAGCTCAAGTTGAACCCCGAGAAGTGCGTCTTCGGAGTCCCCTCCGGCAAGCTTCTCGGGTTCTTTGTGTCCCAGAGGGGGATTGAAGCCAATCCCGACAAGATAAAAGCCATCGAGCAGATCGAAGCCCCGAAGCGCGTCAAGGACGTGAGGAGACTTGCAGGTTGTGTGGCTGCCCTCAGTAGGTTCATTTCAAAGTCTGCAGAACGCGCCCTGCCTTTCTTTAAAATTTTGAAGAAGGCAGGTCCTATGAAATGGACTCCAGAAGCGGAGGCAGCGCTGCAGGATTTGAAAGGATACCTGTCCTCCACTCCAATACTTGTCGCACCTAGGCCACAAGAGAAGTTGCTGCTATACTTAGCGGCAACCAATCTAGTGGTTAGTGCTGCGTTGGTAGCGGAAAGGGAGGCGGAGGAAGAGCCCACACCTCCGGCGAGCGAGTCCAGCGACAAGCAGGGGGCTCCACCAGCAAGCTCTGGCCCCGACAAGGACAACTCTGCGCAGGAGCAAGGAGAAGTGCGAAGGAAGATGGTGCAGCGCCCAGTGTATTTCGTAAGTTCCCTCTTGCAGGGGGCTAGATCGAGATACTCTGGGGGTGCAAAAGTTGCTTTTCGGTCTCCTCATGGCCTCGAGAAAGCTGCGCCATTACTTCCAAGCACATGAGATAACAGTGGTCACTCGCTTTCCGTTGAAGAGGATATTGCAAAATCCAGAAGCAACATGCAGGATCGTCGAGTGGGCACTGGAACTGTCGAGCTTTGGTCTCAAGTTTGAAAGTACTTCAACCATACAAAGCAGAGCTGTGGCAGAATTCATAGCTGAATGGACCCCAACGCCCGATGAAGAAGTTCCAGAGACGAGCGTCCCCGTACAAGAAGCAACAAGCGAGTGGGTAATGTACTTTGATGGTGCCTTCTCGCTGCAAGGCGCCGGAGCCGGCGTGGTACTCATAGCGCCCACCGGAGAGCACCTCAAGTATGTTATCCAGATGCTCTTTCCCAAGGAACAAGCGACAAACAATACTGCAGAGTATGAAGGCTTGCTTGCCGGCCTCAGGATTGCAGCTGAACTTGGGATCAAGAAATTGATTGTGCGGGGAGATTCTCAGTTGGTGGTCCGACAAGTGAACAAAAGCTATCAGAGCCCTTTGATGGAAGCTTATGTAGATGAAGTGAGGAAGCTTGAAGAGCACTTTGAAGGTCTGAAAATGGAGCACGCCCCGAGAGCTCGGAATGATATTGCAGATGGCCTTTCAAAGTGTGCTGCAATGAAGTTACCTGCGGAACCAGGGACCTTCCTGCTCAAGCTGACTCAGCCATCCGTTACACCATCAATTGGGCAGCACAAGAAGAGAAAGTTGGTCTCCGGCGACTACTTGCCGGCGGATCTCCCCGAGGCCACCACCAAGGTCCCCAAGATCAACAATCAGAACGCCGAGGAACAGTTTGCTCCTGCAAATCTAAGGGTCTGTACAGTTGAAGCAAACGTTCCCGACAAGCCTTGCTCCGGCAGGCTTGCCGGGGGACCGTCAGCTCCGGCGGAACCAGAGGTTCTTACCGTAGAAGCTGGGGTTCCCACAGCGGCCCTCATACCTTTAGCCCTTTCCGTTGAGCCTCGGGCTCCGTCATGGGCACAGCAGATCGTCCGTTTTCTACAAACTGGAGAACTTCCCGACGACCCAGCAGAGATAGAGAAAATAACCAGGCAGTCAAGTATGTACCAGTTCGTGGACAATGAACTGTACAGAAGAAGGCTCAATGGTGTCAGGTTGAAGTGCATTTCCAGAGAAGATGGACAGAAGCTGTTGGCAGAAATACATGGAGGCATATGTGGCCACCACGTTGGCGCAAGGGCACTTGCCGGGAAGGCATTCCGGCAAGGGTTCTTTTGGCAAGAAGCCCTCCAAGATGCAACTGCACAAGTAACCAAGTGTGAAGCGTGCCAGTTCCATGCCAAGCAAATTCATCAGCCAGCTCAAGCTCTCCAGACGATCCCTTTGTCCTGGCCCTTCTCGGTCTAGGGACTCGATATCCTCGGCCCCTTCCCCCGTGCTGTCGGGGGCTTTGAGTACTTGTACATCGCAATCGACAAGTTCACAAAGTGGCCAGAAGTGGAACCAGCGAGAAAGGTGACAGCACAGTCAGCAGTCAGGTTCTTCAGGTCGATTGTTTGCCGTTTCGGGATCCCTAACAGGATCATCACCGACAACGACACACAGTTCACAAGTCGCACCTTCATGCAGTACGTCCAAGACCTTGGCGCCAAGGTCTGCTTCGCTTCTGTTGCTCACCCGAGCAGCAATGGTCAAGCGGAAAGGGCCAATGCTGAAGTGCTGCGCGGGCTCAAGACAAGAACCTTCGACAGGCTGCGCAAGTGCGGAAGAAACTGGATAGAGGAGTTGCCGGCGGCTCTTTGGTCAATCAGAACGACACCAAGTCGAGCCACCGGGCAGACACCCTTTGCCCTTGTCTATGGGGCAGAGGCAGTTCTCCCCACGGAACTCGTATACGGATCTCCTCGAGTGCTCGCTTATGATGAGCTCGAGCGAGAGCAACTGCGACAAGATGATGCATTGCTCCTCGAGGAGGAACGTCTCCAGGCTGCTGTACGAGCTGCTCGATACCAGCAAGCCTTGCGCCGCTATCATAGCCGCAAGGTTAAGGCCAGGAGTCTCGAGGAAGGCGACCTTGTTCTTCGGCGTGTTCAGTCCGCCAAGAATTCCAACAAGTTGACGCCGAAGTGGGAAGGCCCTTATCGGGTGAGACAAGTCACAAGGCCCGGCGCTGTCCGCCTTAAGACCGAAGAAGGCTTACCGGTGAGCAACTCCTGGAACATAGAGCATCTTCGCAAGTTTCACCCGTAAGGCGCGGTTGCCGCGATCCGTTCCGGCAACCACCTTTTGTACGAGTTTTGCCGCTGTCGCATGTAAACCTTTGTACAAAGCCGGGCGCAGATCCCGTGCATCAGTAAAGCTTTTGTGTTTCGCACTATTTGCCATTTTTCATGCTTTTCTTTGTTATTTGCATGCATTGTTTGGCATCTTGTGCAACGCGCATCTCCGATAAGCATCAATGGGCCGAGAAGCCCTGTACTTGTTTTCTCTTCTCCTTTTCTTTCCCTCTTAAGCAGAAGGAACATTCCTCGCGCACAAGTTTGCCGGGGGGGAAGGAGGTAGAGGACGAACCAAGTGCTGTTCAAGAAAGAGAAGCTTCCCGGAGAACGAACAGATTATGAAAGCTAAGTTACCAGAATTTGAGCAGTTCAAAATTTTAAATTTTAGTTATCTTCCTTGAACAACCACACTTTGTATGGAAAACCTGTACGCGGAGGAACCTACCCGTGGCTAGCCGCACCCTTACCTTGTTTTCGAGTACGCTCAACGGCTTAAGTGAGCTGCGACAAGTGTCGCGCCCTTACTTTGTTTTCGAGTTCGCTCAGCAAGCTAAGTGTGTTGCGACTAGCTGCGGCAAGGTTGCTTGCCGGTAAGGCCTTTGCCAGCAGGCTGCTCAGAGTCCAGCACTCAGCGCTCGCGGCAAGGGTCCCTTGCCGGCAAGTTCCCTAAAAGCGTAGGGTAAAAAGCATACAAAGTAAAGGACCAAAAGCAAGGGAGATAACAATGCGTCAATTGCTCGGAAATAAGATAATATATTACAGAGATAACTTGTCGCAATGACTGATAGATTCATGTTCATGGCACACTTTGCAGCAGCAAAGGAAATAAAAAGAAAGAGGCCTAATCCACGCGGTCGCCTTCACGCCTGGAGATCTTGTTCACCTTGGCGATGATGTGGGCGACCTGCGCCTTCAGCGCCTCCAGATCTACATCGGCCGGCAAGCTGCGGAGGACGTTGACGAGATTGATGCCAGGGTTGCGGTAGACTATCTTTGTCAAGACGCGCTCCAAGGTACCCGCGCAGAGCTGACGCGACTCCTCGGCCAGCTGCGTGGGGAGCTTCTCCTGCAGCCGTGTAAGCGCCGGCGCGATTCCCCTGAAGAAAAGACTTAATTTGGCGCTGTGGGGGAGATTCTGGTCCGGAGAGTACACGAGGTGCTCCACCCTCAGCGCCATCAGTTCCTTGTCGATGCTGGCAGCAGAAGCGACCAGATCGTCAGTCCATTGTTCCACCGCCCGGCTGAAGTTGTTCGCTGAAGTGGCGGCGCTCTCCACTAGGCCTCGTTCCTTGCGGAGCTCAGCCTTCAGCTTCGTTTCACGATCCCGGGCGGCGTCAAGCGAGCCAGTCAACGTGGAGACCTTCAACTCCAGATCAGCAATTGAATCCTTGGCGGCCTTGAGCTCGTCGCCCTGCTTGGAGAGGCGTACCTGAAGGTCAGAGTTGGTATGGGCGTCCTTTTCCCGCTCCATATTGAGTGCGGTGATCCTGTCCGTGCTCGCCTTCAGGTACTGCTCCAGCTGCGCCACCTTGGCCTCAAGATCCTTCTTGGCAGTTTCCGCGGTGGCGGCGGCAGCTTTCGCCTCCTTTAGGGCCCCGCCAAGGGCCTGCTCCCGGGCGGTAAGGTCGTCCTCGTGAGCGTCGAGGTCGACCTTCCACTGGTTGAGCGCTCCTTCTCGCCGAGACAGCTCTTCACCGACCAGTCGCTGCTGCTCCTCGGCTTCAGCCTTCTCCAGGAGGAACTCTTGCTGCTCTCCAGCAAGCCTCTCGCGCTCCTCCGCCAGGTCGCAGAGGGCCGCCTGGTTGGCGGCGCGGAGCTCCGTGGCGCGCTTCTCCAAGTCTGCTCCGGCCTTGGCGGTGAGAGCTTCCCGGGAGTCCAGCTTTGCTTGCCTGGCCCGGTAAAGGGCCAGGAGCTGGCGAAGAAGCTTCTCCTCTTCGGGCTCGTCGCTCCCGCCAGGCGCTTCAACAATCTTCAACCCCGCGGAGGCGAGGACCTCTCCATCAAAGGTCTCTCCCTCCACGGGAGCTCGTGACGAAGATGCCCATGGAACTTGTATGAAGATTCCGTTGGGCGCTTCAAGATAGACGCCCGACCGCTCCGTGGACGCGGAGGGGTCGGCGGCCGACGCAGCGCTTGACGCTCCTGCTGCCTCCGGGTCAGCAGTGCGGTCGCCGGTCCCTTCCTCGCCCGCGGCGTCTGCGGTCGGCGCGGTCTCCCCGGCGGCAGGATCGCCGGCTCCAGCCATGCCCTCAGTGGCAGTGGCGCCGCCGCCGTCGCCATGCACCTCCTCCTCGACGGTGACCTCCATCTCCATCCGCTCCGGGGGAGGAGGATCTAGCATAAGAAAAAGAAAAGAAAAGTTCAAGCAAATATCCAAAAAGACAAGTTCAGGGAGATGAAGTTGCAAGACTCACCTTCACGGACTTCCTCGACGACAGGCTCCCTCGCCGGGGAGTCCTCCCTTGGCGGTGGGGCGGTGGCTCCTGCTGGCGGAGGGCCGCCCGCGCCCTCCCTTGGCGGGGTGGCCACCCTCGTCGGACTGCTCGCCCTTGGCGGGGTACTCGCCCTTGGCGGAGTACCCGTCCTTGGCGGAGCGCTCTCCCTCGCCGGGGAGCTCGCCCTTGGCGGGGAGGGTGGAACCCGTGGCTCCTCGGGAGCGACCTCCGGTTGCTCCTGCGGCTGCGGTTCCATTTCTGCACAAGATGAACAAAGCAACAAATAATGTTAGTACAAGCGAATACCTCAAGCGCGCCCGACGAGCAAAAAGCTCAAGACCAGACTTACGCTGGGGGCTGCGCTGGGGGCTGCTCCTCGGAGCAGCAGGTTGGTCCGACGAGCCTGTCGCTGGCGCGTCTCCGGTCGCCGCGGCAGGCGAGTCGTCTTCGACCTCAACCACAGGGATCTTGGCCCTCTTCGCCATCCGCTGGGTCAGGGTCCTGCAAGCAAAGCAAGAACAAGATCAGAATCATCAAAGAAAGAATCAAGACAAAATCGAAGAAGTTACAAGCAGCAAATACTTACTCCTCTTCCTCGTCGTCGTCGGAGCTGAGGGCGGAGAAATCGAACTCCACCTGAGTTGCTCCCGCGCGAGGAGCAGGAGGAGTAGACTCCCTCGGGCGCTTGGCGGTCTCCGGGGCTGGGGGCTGCGAAGACCCAGCCTCCGTTGGCGCCGGGGCCCGAGGAGCAGGCGGAGCGGCCGCTTCGCTCCGGGAGGATCCCCCTCCGCTTGGCGCTGGAGCATGGGGCGTTTCCGCCGCGGTTTGGCTCGCCCTGGTGGCGCGCGTCGCCCGGCGAACAGGCTGCTGTCGGGGCGCCTGCGTCCTCGTCGCTGTAGCCGCCTTGCGGAGGCGCTTCAACGGTGTTCGCTTGGGACTTACCCGAGGCGGGGAGTTCTCCGAGGACGAGGAGGCGTCGTCGTCGAGCCCCAGAGATCCACCGGTGTCTTCATCGGCCTCGGCGTCCTCCTCTCCCTCCCCGGCAGGCCCGCTGGATCCAGCGTTATGTCCTGCGGCCCCGCTCCCTCCTGCGGCCCCGCTCCCTCCGGTGGCTCCGCTCCCTCCGGCACCTCTGTTCCCTCCGGCAACCTCGCCTCCTGCGGCGGCCTCGCTCACAACCCCGGGAATCCCGGCATGCCTCAGCGAAGGAACCCCGGCAAGCTCGTCAGGCGGAAGCTTAAGCAGTCCGCGGATCTCTGCCTCTTCTGCTTGGCGCACCTCGTCCGCGGCCTGCGCCTCGTCGACGGTGAATCCGAAGTCTCCTGCCGCTGCGGCTACGGTGGCCTCTTCCATCCGGGAAGCAATATAGGCTATATCCCGCTCCGTGGTGGCCCGGGTGAGACCCTTGATCTCCTCGGTGTTCTTCGGCACCTCGACCAAGTTGTCGAAGAAGCTCAGCACTGTATCTCCCGGAGGCTGGATCCAGGTGGGGACGATGCCGTGGGAGTCGCACTCCGGCATCACTGCGCGCAGGGAGTCACAGGCAGTGCTGTTGCACAGCGGCACTACTCCCTTGGCGGGTCTGAACCACTCCGGGTGCGCCGGGTCATGCTTGAAGATCTCTCGTAACATTCCTTTCAGCTCCAAAGCGGTGAAATTGAAGTTCAATCCGCAGCGCAATCTCATGATATCCGCCGCGTTGCCGAATTCCCAGGCGGGCCTTTTCCTCTCTTGTAAAGGGGCAATACGGCGGTGGAGGAAATCTGCGCCAACCTCTCCGATGGTCAGATTGGCGGCCCGGAGACGGATAATCCTAACAAGGGCAATACTGAGTCTGTTGTCTTCCGGGGCCAGTTCACTCCAGTCTCTCCCGCGCACTATGGCAGTTGTGCGCGGCGCAGTGAAGGGCTCCGGCTTGTCCTCCACCACCCAACACCAGTCTGCACGCCATTCTTCCCACTTGCCGCGGAGTTCTCCTTTCAGATATGAGTCCTTTTTGTTCAACCGGAAGATCCAGGAGATCCCGCCGGAGAGGGGAGCGCCAGCCTCTACTCTAGGCATGAAGAAATGGTGAAAGAGTGCTACGTTTGGATGGATCCCTATGTAGTTTTCGCACAGATGTGCGAAAACGGCCATCGTAAGGATGGCATTGGGGGTGAAGTCTAGGAGCTGGAGGTTGTACGTGTTCATAATGTCACAGAAAAACTCCGAAAACGGAGGGCACAACCCACAGCGAAAGAGGGCAGCGAAGAAGAAATACCCGCCGGGATACAGATCTCTGGCGACGGCGGGGAAGACTCTGGTACGGGGATGGGCCTTGGTCTCCCCGGACCAGAAGAGGTAGTACTTGTTCCATGGCTCCCTCGCGCTGAGCCTCGGCGCGAAGACCACATTCCTCTTCCGCAGGGCGGCGAGCTTTGCCGCCTGCTCGGACTTCTCCTTCTTGGCCTTCTCCGCTTTCGCCTTCTCGCTCTTTGGAGCCATGGCGGAGGCGGCGAGGGGAGGGGCGAGGAGCTCGACGGCGCCGCGGATGCGGAAGATGGCGGAGGAGGGGTGGGGGCAAAAAGCAGCGGAGGTTTTCTGGAGGTTGAAGACGCAGTGAAGACGGAGGAGGGAAACTGCCCCTGCTTCCTCTGCTTTTAAGGGGGAAGTGGGGGATGCTCCGCATTTCCCATTAAAGAACGAGGCCACGATCTCTCCCACGACACCGCAATCAACGCGTGCCGTTAGGGAGGGGCACGTCGGATGCGGAAGGGGATTCGGCGTGCCGTGGGCCACGCGTGCCCGTGCACTGTTTTGGGCCTGGCCCAACAGCGCTCGGCACCGTGTGTGGCCCAGGCCCGGGGGCTCCTGTCGGTGTACTAAGATAGGGGTACCTTAGTACCCCAACTTGTGCACGGGCAGTAGCAGCTTCCCGCGGCAGGGTTTACCATGTGCTCGCCGGAAACCTTTCCGGTCCCTATAAAGCCATTCAAAAACAAAGTATACAAGTTAGAAGATCAAGGCCCCGGCAAGTGGAGCTTGCCGGGAAAGCTACACCAAGCTCAAGATTATTACATTAACACAAGACCCTGGCAAGAGGAGCTTGCCAGGAAGACCAGAAGACTGCATTTCAGAAGACATGCCTCAGCGCACCCTACGCCCCGGCAGGGCCCGGGGAGCGACAAGCTTTCGGGCCCGGCAAGATCAAGACCCCGGAAAGGTGCTTGCCGGGGGGAAGCCTGCGCTGTGTGCCCGCGCTCCAGCTCATCGGCCCACGCGTCGCCCTGGGGCCCTTCCAGGGACGCGTGGCGGATGGCTGTGCAGCCTGGGGGACACGGTGGCACTCCACGGTGACGAGGCTACCGCCGTGGCGAACGGAGACGCATGGACGGGTGCTTTTGGGGTTGACGATGACGGCCATTTAATGCCCTTGTCCCCCACTGTCAAGGTTAGGTGAAGATCACTGTTCATGCACTGTTCCCGCACTGTTACAACTACCACCAAAGTTACATTTTTGCCCTCCTCTACGTTGACACCTGTCGGTGACCCCTTGAGCTATAAAAGGAGGCCCATGCACAACGGAGAGGGGGTTCGGAACCTAGATAGCTCTCTTGCTCGGCGTAGCTAGCTCTTCAAGCTCCCGAGCTCACAAACTCAATACAAACCAAGCAGGAGTAGGGTTTTATGCGTCCGCGCGGCCCGAACCTGGGTAAACTGCCCGCGTGTGCTCTTCGATCCGCTCTTTGTGCTCCCTCCGCTCCCTTACCGCAACGTACAAGGGGCTCCGGTCCCATAGGTGTTCGTGGTGGACAGTTTCCCCCGACAACTGGGTGAAAGGATTTTGGATGCACAAGTAGTGATCATACTTAGTGCAAAATGAAGTCTAGCAAAAGACTGGGAAGCGACAAACCAAGAAAATACTAATCTCATAAGCGAGCATTAAGCATAATTAACACCGAATAATGCACCACTAGTAGGATGTAATTTCATTGCATGACTATTTACTTTCGTGCTTGCATAGGGAATCACAAACATTAACACCATTATTCTTACTAAAGCATAATTACTCATTAACATGACTCACATATCACATCATCATATCTAAAAACTATTACAAGAAATCAATTTTATTTTGTCCAATGATCTTCATGAATTTTTTTATTATATCCTTCTTGGATATCTATCACTTTGGGATTAATTTTTATGTGTTGGTTTTGATAAGCTCAAACAAATATAAGTGAAGATCATGAGCATATTTTTCTCTCTCTCAAATAATTTAAGTGAATAAAGAGAGAATTTCTTAAAATTTTACTAACTCTCAAATAAATCTAAGTGAAGCAAGAGAGTATTTCTTCAAAAATATTAAAGCACACTGTGCTAAAATATATAAAAGTGAGGCACTAGAGCAAATCCATAGCTCATAAAAATTTAAGTGAAGCATAGAGAGCTATTCTAACAAGTCATGGCATAATTATGGCTCTCTCAAATAGGTGTGTATAGCAAGGATTCAAGACTTAAAAAGCAAAACAAAACAAGAAAAGACTCATGTCATACAAGACGCTCCAAGCAAAACACATAGTATGTGACGAATAAAAAATATAGCTTTGAGTAAAATACCGATGGTCGTTATAAGAAAGAGGGGATGCCACTCGGGGGCATCCCCAAGCTTAGTTGATTGCTTATCTTTGGATAATACCTTGGGATGCCATGGGCATCCCCAAGCTTAGGCTCCTCTTACTCCTTATTCATTCATCCATCATAAGATAACCCAAAACATGAAAACTTCAATCACACAAAACTCAACAAAACTTACGTGAGACCCGTTAGTATAAGAAAACAAATCACTACTATAAGTATTGTAGAAAACCAATTCATATATTATTCTTGCATTATATCTATTGTATTCCAACTTTTCTATGGCAAAAACTCATTAAAGAAAATCATAGAATCATCAAAACAAGCACACAACGCAAAGAAAACAGAATCCGTCAAAAACAGAACAATCTGTAGCAATATGGAAATTTCGAATACTTCTGTAACTCTATTTTTCTGAAAAATTAGGACGACGTGAAAAAAATTGTATATTAATCTTCTTCAAAAAGAATCAACTTACAAACACTCTTCTGTTAAAAATGAGATTTTTTTTCTCGTGAGCGCAAATGTTTCTGTTTTTCAGCAAGATCAAAACTACTAACACCCAACGTGATCCTAAAGGCTTTGCTTGGCACAAACATTTACTCAAACCACAAAAACACATCTAAATAGATGTATTAAAGGGTATTTTATTGAAAATAGCAAGGAAATCAAAAAGCAAAAAGATACAATTTGGGTTGCCTCCCAATGAGCGCTATCTTTTGACGCCCTTAGCTAGGCATAAAGCAAAGATCTAAGTTTTCTCATCCATAGTTTTGGCAACCTTTGTGAGGGTTTTCTCAAACCCAGGAGGCTCTTTGCGCTTCCCTAAATTCTCAGGAAAAGATACCATCTTGAGATCCAAAATATCCAATCGCTTATTGCAAAGAGTGATCAAAGTATTCATGCGATTTATACGACCATTAAGATGTTTGAGGGGTTCATTATACTTTTGCAATTCAACCAGATGTTTGTGTAAATCACCAAGTTTGTCCAACATTTGAACTCCATCTGGGGTAAAAGAAAACCCCTTCTTTAAAGGTGGAACACCCAAAATTCCTTCTAGTAACTCATAGGTAGCATTAGCATCAAGCTCAATAAAATTCCCTTTAGTGGCAAAATCTAAGAGTTGTCTATGATGCAAAGCCAATCCTATGTAAAAAATATAAAGCAAGATCTTAGCGTCCCCCTTTAAATTGCAAATATGATAAGATTCCATAAGCCTATACCAAGGATCTTTCAAAATTTCTCCTTGTCTTTGCTTGAAGTATAGAACTTCAAAATATGGTGATAAAGGAGGGGTAGACATGCTAGCCATCAGGTCTAGGAAGCAAGAAAATGGCGACGAAAAAGAGGGCGAATAAAAATGGCAAATTTTTGTGAAGTGGGGGGGGGGGACGAGAGGCAAATGTCAAATAATGTAAATTGTGAGGAGATGAGATTTGTGATTAGGAACCTGGTATATGTTGAAGATCCTCCCCGGCAACGGCGCCAAAAATTCCTTTTGATGTCTGCTAGAACTACGTCGGTATTTCCCCAAAGAGGAAGAGATGATGCTATATAGCAGCGGTGGGTATTTCCCTCAAGGATGAGACCAAGGTTATCGAACCAGTAGGAGAACCAAGCAACACAATGTAAACGGCACCTGCACACAAATAACAAATACTCACAACCCGACATGTAAAAGGGGTTGTCATTCCCTTTCGGGTAACGGACTTGATAGAGTTGTAAATATTGATAGATCGAACATTAAATAAGATAAATTGCAGCAAGGTATTTTTGGGTTTTTGTTTTAATAGATCTGAAAATAAAAGCAAAGGCAAATAGATAGCAAAGGCAAATAATATAAAGAAGAGATCCGGGGGCCGTAGATTTCACTAGTGGCTTACCTCGAGAAAAATAACAAACGGTGGGTGAACAATTATTGTTGAGAAATAGATAGAACTTCAAATAATCATGACGATATCCAGGCAATGATCATTATATAGGCATCACGTCCAAGGTTAGTAGACCGACTCCTGCCTGCATCTACTACTATTACTCCACACATCGACCGCTATCCAGCATGCGTCTAGTGTATTAAGTTCATGGTAAAACGGAGTAATGCAATAAGAATGATGACATGATTTAGACAAGATCTATTTATGTGGAAATATTCCCCATCGTTTTATCCTTAGTATGAACGATACATACGTGTCGGTTCCCCTTCTGTCGCTGGGATCAAGCACCATAAGATCGAACCCACTACAAAGCACATCTTCCAATTGCAAGATAAATAGATCAGGTTGGCCAAACAAAACCCAATATCAGAGAAGAAATACAAGGCTATAAGCAATCATGCATATAAGAGATCAAAGAAGACTCAAATATCTTTCATGGACAAAAAGATAGATCTAATCATAAACTCAAAGTTCATCGGATCCCAACAAACACACCACAAAAGAGTTACATCATATGGATCTCCAAGAGACCACTGTATTGGTAATCAAAAGAGAGAGAGAGGAAACCGTCTAGCTACTAACTACGGGCCTGTAGGTCTACAAGGAACTACTCACGCATCATCGGCGAGGCTCCAATGGAAGTGGTGAACCCCTCTGTGATGGTGTCTAGATTGGACCTGGTGGTTCTGGACTCTGCGGCGGCTGGGATTGATTTTCGTCAACTCCCCTAGGGTTTCTTGAGTATTGGGGTATTTATCGAGCAAAGAGGCGGTCCGGGGGCACCCGAGGTGGGCACTGATAACCCACAAGTGTAGGGGATCGCAACAGTTTTCGAGGGTAAAGTATTCAACCCAAATTTATTGATTCGACACAAGGGGAGCCAAAGAATACTCTTAAGTATAAGCAGCTGTGTTGTCAATTCAACCACACCTGGAAACTTAGTATCTGCAGCAAGGTAGTTTAGTAGCAAAGTAATATGGAGATAGTGGTAGCAACAATAAAAGTAACGGTAGTGTTTTTGTAGTTTTTGTAATAGTAGCAACGGGAAAGTAAATAAGCAACAAGCAATATGTGAAAAGCTCGTAGGCATTGGATCGGTGATGGGAAATTATGTCGGATGCAATTCATCATGTAAAAGTTATAACCTAGGGTGACACATAGCTAGCTCCAGTTCATCAATGTAACGTAGGCATGTATTCCGAATGTAGTCATACGTGCTTATGGAAAATAACTTGCATGACATCTTTTGACCTACCCTTCCGTGGCAGAGGGGTCTTATTGGAATCTAAGGGATATTAAGGCCTCCTTTTAATAGAGTACCGGACCAAAGATTAACACATAGTGAATACATGAACTCCTCAAACTACGGTCATCACCGGGAGTGGTCCCGATTATTGTCACTTCGGGGTTGCCGGATCATAACACATAGTAGGTGACTATAGACTTGCAAGATAGGATCAAGAAAACACATATATTCATGAAAACATAATAGGTTCAAATCTGAAATCATGGCACTCGGGCCCTAGAGACAAGCATTAAGCATAGCAAAGTCATAGCAACATCAATCTCAGAACATAGTGGACACTAGGGATCAAACCCTAACAAAACTAACTCGATTACATGATAGATCCCATCCAACCCATCACCGTCCACCAAGCCTACGATGAAATTACTCACGCATGGCGGTGAGCATCATGGAATTGGTGATGGAGGAAGGTTGATGATGACGATGGCGACGATCTCCACTCTTCGGAGCCCAGAACGGACTCCGGATCAGCCCTCCAAAGAGAGATTAGGGCTTGGCGACGGCTCTGTCTCGTAAAACGCGATAATTCTTCCTCTCTTATTTTTTTTCTCCCCGAAAGTGAATATATGGGATCCGGAGATACGTCGATGGAGCGTCAGGGGGCCCACGAGGCAGGGGCACGCCCAGGGTGGAGGGGGCGCGCCCCCACCCTCGTGGACAGGGTGTGGGCTCCCTGACGTGGATCTTTCCGCAGGTATTTTTTATATTGTCCAAAATAATTCTCCGTGGATTTTCAGGTCATTCCGAGAACTTTTTATTTCTGCACAAAAACAACACCATGGAAATTCTGCTGAAAACAGCGTCAGTCTGAGTTAGTTCCATTCAAATCATGCAAGTTAGAGTCCAAAACAAGGGCAAAAGGGTTTGGCAAAGTAGATACGTTGGAGACGTATCAACTCCCCCGAGCTTAAACCTTTGCTTGTCCTCAAGCAATTCAGTTGATAAACTAAAAGTGATAAAGAAAAACTTTGACAAACTGTGTTTGCTCTTGTTGTTGTAAATATGTAAGCCAACATTCAGGTTTTTAGCAATGATCATGAACTAACCACATTCACAATAACTTTCAGGTCTCAAGTCTACTCACATCAATGGCATAATCAACTAGCGAGCAATAATAATAAACCTCGGATGACAACGCTTTCTCAAAACAATCATGATATGATATAACAAGATGGTATCTCGCTAGCCCTTTCTAAGACCGCAAAACATAAATGCAGAGCACCTTTAAAGATCAAGGACTGACTAGACATTGTAATTCATGGTAAAAGAGATCCAGTCATGATCATACTCAATGCAAATTAATAGTAATAAATGCAAATGACAGAGGTGCTCTCCTACTGGTGCCCTTTTATAAGAGGATGATGTCTCAACATAGAAGTAAATAGATAGGCCCTTCGCAGAGGGAAGCAGGGATTTGTAGAGGTGCCAGAGCTCGATTTTTAAATAGAGATGAATAATATTTTGAGAGGTATACTTTCATTGTCAACATAACAACCAAGAATCTCGATATCTCCCATGCTACGCACATTATAGGAGGTTCCCAAACAGAATGGTAAAGTTTATACTCCCCCAACCACCAACAAGCACACTCCACGGCTGGTCTGAAACAACAGGTACCATCCAAACCAACAACAACCCTGGGGGTGTTTTGTTTAATTATTATGATTTTGAGCATGGGACTGGGCACCCCTAGTTGATACATGAGTTGTTCGAGCATACCTACCTAGCATGGAAGATATAGACAACCCTAGTTGATACATGAGTTGTTCGAGCATGCAAAACAAAATTTCATTTGAAGGTTAAGAGTTTGGCACATACAAATTTACTTGGAACGGCAGGTAAATATCGCATATAGGAAGGTATGGTGGACTCACTGGGATAACTTTGGGGTTTATGGAAGTGGATGCATAAGCTGTGTTCCCGCTTACTACAGATGAAGGCTAGAAAGAGACTGGGAAGCGACAAGCTAGAGAGCGACAACGGTCCTGAACATGCATTAAGATTAATCAACAATGAATGCAAGCATGAGTTGGATATAAATCACCATGAACATAAATATCATGGAGCCTATGTTGTTTCAACTACATGCGTGAACATGTGCCAAGTCAGACCACTTGAATCGTTCAAAGGAGGATACCACCCCGTCGTACCACATCACAACCATTTTAATATCATGTTGGCACGCAAGATAGACCATTATAAACTCTCAGTTAATTAAGCATGGCATAAGCAGCTATAATCTCTAATTGTCATTGCAAGCAAGTTTCATTCATAACAAGCTGAATCAGGAACTTTGAACTATCATATTTACAAAAACAAGAGAGGTCGAGTTCATACCAGCTTTTCTTATCTCAATTAGTTCATCATATATCATCCTTATTGCCTTTCACTCGCACGACCGAACGGTGTGGATAATAATAATAGTGCACGCGCATTGGACTAAGCTGGAATCTGCAAGCTTTTAATACAAGAGAGAAGACAAGGTAATATGGCTCAAGGTTAAATTAACAATAAAGCATATGGGAGCCACTAAGCATTTTAATCATGGTCTTCTACTCTTGTGCCCCAAAGAAAAGAAAAGAAACTATTTACATGGGAAAGCTTCCAACAAGCAAAAGAAGAATGAGAAATCTTTTTGGGTTTTCTTTTAATTGCTACTACAAGGAATGTAAACTAGCTAGAACATACAACTAATATTTTTTGTTTTTTCTTAGGTTTTTTTTCTAGCACACGACAAAAAGAATTGAAACTAAACATGGATGGTACAATGAAAGAGTGTGAGCACCGACAACTAGAATAAGTGTGTGAACATGAATGTAAAGTCGGTGAGAAACACGTACTCCCCCAAGCTTCGGCTTTTGGTCTAAGTTGGTCTATGGCCAGTATTGGCCTGACGGATATCCAAAGTCGTAGTTGGGGTTGTACTGAGATGCAGCATCTACTGCCTGCTGAGCTGCAACTCGAAGGCGGGCTGCTTCCGTCATATTATGATACTCATTTGCCTCCTCCCTGGTTATAGTATATCTCCCTTTTGCCTGAAAGTCAAACAAAGCAGGAGCAGGAAGAATAATAGGGACGGCATGACGCCTATTAAAGATTAATCGATATTTGAGGGATTGTTCATCCCTCTCTATAAACCAGTGACTAGTCATGGCATTGTAATCCAAATGAGCAGGCGGAAAAGGTTCATCATTATCATGGACAGGCACACCAAGACGGCGGGCTATGCGAGTGGCATATATCCCACCAAATAAATCTCCATGCAAACCATTATGATGTAGCCTACGTGCAACAATAGCTCCCAAGTTTGTCGGTGGGAACGACACCTATGGGATCACAAGAATCCCTACTACGGTTAGCGGAGTGCGGGGTTGAGGGAAGAGCAGATCAAACAAATAGCACACGGTTCGTTTATCCAGGTTCGTGCCGCGAGGATGCGTAAAACCCTACTCCTGCTTTGGTGGACTGTATATCTGTGTTCTTCACCTAGCTATGGGGGTGAGGAGCTCCAAAAAGCCGAATCCTCCTCCTGGTCGCCTCGGGCCTCCTTTTATAGAAAAAGGGGTTGCCACTGTGGCACACATGAGGTGGAAAGGGTACAGTGATGCGAGGTTATCCCTCGCATTACATGACAAGGCGCATTTAATGCGTCTTGCTTAGGTGTCCTTGCCTTATCGGGGACGAGTGAAAGATATGTCTTGTCCGTCGCCGCTCCTTCTTGTGTCGACACGCGCCCTGGCCAGTGATGCCTGAGATGCCATGTAGGTAGGCAGGTAGCTGAGGTGGCGCAATGGTGGGTCTTCACGAAGATCTGCATGTCGCCACGCAGGTGCCTGCCCAGCTGGTTGGGTCGGCAGCTGCATATGGCGGTGGAAATTTAGTCGGCGTGGGCCTGATGGTGGCCCTGCGGATGTCCTTGGCAAGGGCCTTGCCGGGGCCCCGGCAAGGGTCATGCCGTGGCGCCTGTTGCCATCCCCGGCAAGGTGCTTACCGGAGGTCTTGTGGTCTTCCTTGGCTGGGATCCCGCCAAGGGTCGTCTTCTTCTTAGTGTGTATCTGGTCTTGAATGTCTTCACAAAGATCTGCATGCCACTACGGGGATGTCTCCCGAATCCTTGCCCTATGGGAGCAGCGGACTCAAGGGTGATTTGCTCTGTAGGCGTGGGGCGAGTTGCCGCAGCAAGGGTCTTGCCAGGGCTGCTAAAGCCGGCTCCCGGCAAGGATCTTGCCGGGGGAACCCACTTCGTCCCTTTGCTCTTTGTGGTCTTGGCTTTGGTGTTGCTCCAGTTCCATCGAGCTTCGGTCTCACCCTGGCTCACCTCCCTTGCCTTGCTTGGTGTGGTGGTGCCCGCGGCTCAGACTGCCCGTGCATAGTTATACGGGTACAAAAAGTGTACCCCTCTTTTTGTACACCGACAAGAGCCCCCTGGCCTGGGCCACACATAAGCGCAATGCGTTGTTGGGTCAGGCCCAGAAAACGGTGCACGGGCAGGTGGGCGGTTTTTTCCGCGGTAAGATTTTTCGCGCGCTGTGCCTCCCATGATCCGAGCGCGTGGCGTGGTGTGGAGGGGTGTACGTGACGTGGGCGGCATGCGTGGGGTTGGTATTTGCACGCATGCGTCACGTCGTAGTAAAGGGGCGGTTCACGCCTTCCCATAAACGGAGGGAGGCGTGGAGGCGCGGCCCATTTACTGAATGGGGCCGAGGCGCGGTCCTCAAGGCGTCCACTCCCCACGATCATGGGATGGGGAGAGGTCGCCTCACCCGTCCCCTTGGTTCTGCACGTCTGCCATGTGTCTCCCATGCGCTTGGGGTGGCAAACGGTGGAGGCGGGAAACCGGGCCGTCGCTGGTTGGGGCGGCGGGTCGGTCCTGACTCCCTGCGCCTTCCGTGTCTTGATTGGCTGAGCGGGGCGGTCGATCCCCAACCCTGTTCCTTTATAAAGAGCGGGAGGGGAGGGATGGTGTCTTCCATTCTCCCATCTTATTCCTCCTTCAGCTTCTGCTCCTCTCTTCCATTCATCATGGAGAGAGGAAATACCGGCCATTCAACGGTGGCGGCGAGGGTCACCACTCGACAACGCGTCCCTCCTTCTCCTGCGCCTGCGGTGGCAGAGCCGGCCACGAGGGGAAGGGGGAGGGGCGAGTCCGTGGGCGAGGCCGGGGCGCTCGGGGAAGAGGAGGACGGGGTGGCCCGCCGGCCTCGCCCCCGCCAGCAGCTCCTCCTCTAATGGAGGGCCATGTTGGGGATGACCCTTGTGAGTTCTTCGTCAGGTTGCGCCGGCCGCCGTGCCGTCGCCTTCGTCTCCCGACTCCATTTGCGCGGGAGATGGAGCTGGATCCACCGGAGTCATTGCGGCTGCACATGAGGGGCTACGGGATCAGTGGCACGTGGGTCTGCGTCGACTTCCCTGCTCCTCATGTGATGTATCTTCGTCGGGAATGGAAGACGTTTGCTCATATCCACAGCTTGACAGAGGGGCTCACTCTCCATTTTAAGCTAATGGAGGGTGGCCTTCTCTCCGTCGAGGTCTTCGGGCACTTTGGGACTCGTACAAGGTGCTGCGTGGAGAGCTCTTCTGATAGTGAAGGTTCCTCCTCGAGCAAGAGTGACGAGGAGGACAGCGGCAGCGACGACGAGGGCGGTAGGCGGTAGGATGACGGGTCCGACTAGGTGTCGGGCGCCGCTCCTTGTGGCACCGACGACCCCATCATCCGTGTCGCCGGCTCCTTGAACTTCTCGGGGCCGTCCCCATGGGCGGCTGGCGTTGGGGAGCTGTGGAAGAGGAAGAGGGCGGGCGGCAAGGCCGTCATGTCGGAGTACGCGGGCACCGACGCCTTCGATGCGTACTGACGTCCTGCCGCCTCATCTTCGAGCTCTGCTTCCGGCGCCGCCATCACCATCCAGCCTTTGGGCGGCCACCAAGATGTCCTCTCGGTGTCTTCTGCTGCCCGTAGCTCGCCTAGGCGCTCCTTTTTCCCTTCTCGCCTCCTTGACCTGCCTCCCGAGGAGAGGGACAAGAAAGGGATTACGGGCATCTTATATCTTTTTAGTTTGTAAGCCTTCAGACGTCTGTTAAATTTAAAACTCGTAATCCCCTTGTTCATGTTTTTCATTCCCTATGGACTGTACCTGGGCGGGATGTTTTTTTTAATGAAAAAGGGATGTTTGACGGGTCATTTGTTCGCAGGTAGAACCCACAACAGGGAATGAATCCCTGATATCTCTAAGATAAACATTTTCTTGCCTGGCAACAGGCCTCGACATCCCCCCACTTCGCTCGACCTTTCTCACGCCTTTGGCGGAGGCAGGGATGAACTGGGTTTAGGCTCCTTGTTTCATCCTTTCGCTGCCGCGACTACGACCAAACTTGGTCCCAGGAACGAGCCCTAGGGCCTAGAGTTATTGGAGCACGGTAGTTTAAGGAAAAAACGAGGTTTCACATACCTTAGTCCATAATGGAATGCATGATAAGGGATGAAGAACTTATCTGAAGCTGCAGCCCCCAGCAACCCTGGTTTGCCGTGGGTGAATCTTTGCTCTTGCAGCCCCCGGTAATACTGGCTTGCCGGGGCCTAGATGCTAGTATGTTCCTTTTTTTCTCCCCAAGTGGTTTCGGCAAGGATATTTGTGTGTCCTGTGAACCAAAGAAGATAAAAGAAAGACAAAGAGATGCAAACTCGACCTCTAAGCTAGGGGTTAGCCGCCGCTATACACTATCAACCCTAACCACGGACGAGACTCGACCTAGCATGCATGCTATAACTTAGGGCGCCAGCGCTTCATTTATTTATGCTCAGGGTCTGCGCCTGGCTTTGTACAAAGGGTCACATGCCTTGTCGGCAAGGCTTGTACAAAAGCTGGCTTGCCGGGGGGCCCGGCAAGCCGCGCCTCACGGGTAAAACTTGCGAAGATGCTCAATGTTCCAGGAGTTGCTCACCGGAACGGCATTTTCGGTCTCCAGGCGGACTGCGCCAGGCCTGGTGACTCGTATTACCCGATAAGGGCCTTCCCACTTCGGCGTCAACTTGTTGGTATTCTTGGCCGATTGAACGCGCCGAAGAACAAGGTCGCCTTCCTCAAAGCTTCGGGAACGGACCTTGCGGCTATGGTAGAGGCGCAAGGCTTGCTAGTAGCATGCTGCTCTCACAGCCGCCCGAAGACGATCTTACTCAAGGTGCGTTGCATCATCTTGCCGCAGTTGCTCTTGCTCAAGCTCATCATAAGCGAGCACTCGAGGTGACCCGTATATGAATTCAGTGGGGAGAACTTCTTCTGCCCCGTATACTAGGGCAAAGGGTGTCTGGCCGGTGGCTCGATTTGGCGTCGTTCTGATCGACCAAAGAACCGTCGGCAACTCATCAATCCAGCGCCTTCCACTCTTGCGCAGCCTGTCAAAGGTCTTTGTCCTTAAGCCTCGCAGTACTTCAGTGTTTGCTCTCTCAGCTTGACCATTGCTTTGTGGGTGAGCAACGGAAGCGAAATAGACTTTGCTGCCGAGGTCTCGGGTATATTGCATGAAGGTGCGGCTCGTGAACTGCGTGCCGTTGTCGGTGATGACCCTGTTGGGTACACCAAAACGACACACTAGTCCCTTGAAGAATTTGACGGCTCACTGGGCTGTGACCTTCCTCACTGCCTCCACCTCTGGCCACTTTGTGAACTTGTCGATTGCGACGTACAAGTACTCAAAGCCCCCGACGGCGCGGGGGAAAGGGCCCAGTATGTCGAACCCCCAGATCGAGAAGGGCCAGGAGAGAGGAATGGTTTGAAGGGCTTGAGCTAGTTGATGAAGTTTCTTTGAATGGAACTGACATACTTCACACCTGGTGACCAGTATCGTCGCATCCTGGAGGGCAGTGGGCCAGAAGAAACCTTGCCAAAATGCCTTGCCGGCAAGGGCTCTTGACCCTATGTGGGATCCACATATGCCTCCATGTATCTCTGCCAACAGCTCCAGTCCTTTCTCTCGAGGGATACACTTCAATTTCACGCCATTCGATCTCTTTCTGTACAGGACATCATCGACGAACTGGTACATAGCAGATCGACGGGCTACTTTTTCCGCTTCTTCCTGCTCCTCAGGAAGTTCCCCGGTTTGGAGGAATCGGACAGTATGGTGTGCCCACGCTGGAGCCTGGGGCTCGACGGCGAGGACTAAAGGCATTTCCTCCGCTATAGGAGCAGCTGTCTCGACGGCAAGAGATTGACGCTCCGCCGGAGCTAGCCGTCCCGTGGTGGGCTCAGTGTCCCCAGCAACATCTTTGCCGGCGGCTCCGGGGAACTCGGCGGGAAAGTACTTGCCGGGCCCTGATTTCCTCCTCTTGTTTTGCTCTGTTGATGGATCAGCGGATGGTTGAGAAAGCTAAAGCACAAAGGTACCTGGTTCCACAGGTAACTTGAGGGCAGCGCGCTTTGACAGGTAATCGGCGATGTCGTTCTCTGCTCGGGGAACGTGCTCCGCTTGTATACCATCAAAGCGCTCTTCCAGCTTTCTCACTTCATCGACGTAGGCCTTCATTAACGGGCTCTGGTAATCTTTGTTGACTTGTTTGACGACAAGCTACGAATCGCCCCTGACAATGAGTTTCTTGATTCCGAGGTCTGCCGCGATCCTAAGACCAGCAAGCAGCCCCTCATATTCGGTAGTATTGTCTGTCGATACCTCCCTGGGGAAGTGCATCTGGACCACATACTTGAGGTGCTCCCCGGTGGGCGCGACAAGCAGTACGCCAGCCCCGGCGCCCTGTAAGGAGAAAGCTCCATCAAAGTACATGATCCAGTCGCAACTCGCCTCTTTGCCAGGGAGAGCAGTTTCCCGGGCTTCTTCATCAGGCGTCGCGGTCCATTCTGCAACGAACTCCGCCAGGACTCGGCTTTGAATCGTCGAGGTACTTTCAAATTTGAGGCCAAAGGTGGACAGCTCCAGTGCCCACTCTACAATTCTTCCCATTGCATCTGGATTGTGAAATATCCGTTGCAGAGGGAGGCGAGTGACGACAGTGATCTCGTGTGCCTGGAAGTAGTGACGCAGCTTCCTCGAGGCCATAAGAAGGCCGAAGAGCAATTTCTGCACACCGGAGTACCTTGATCTAGCCCCCTGCAAGAGGGAGCTAACAAAGTAGACCGGGTGCTGCATCATTTTCTTCCTTGGCGGCACTCCAACCGGCCGTGTCATCTCTACACCAACGGCATCAGGCTCTGTCGCTGCTATCACCTCGTCATCAATTTCTCTCTGTGCCACTAGTGCGGCGCTGACCACCTGGTTCGTTGCCGCTAGGTATAGCAGCAACGGTTCTTGTGGCCTAGGCGCAACTAGTACTGGCGTGGAGGAAAGATACCTCTTCAAATCTTGCAATGCTGCTTCGGCTTCTGGCGTCCACTCCATTGGGCCCGCTTTTTTCAAAATCTTGAAAAAGGGAAGGGCGCACTCGGCAGACTTGGAAATGAATCTGCTCATGGCGGCAACGCAGCCAGCAAGCCGACGCACATCCTTGACCCGTTTGGGTGCTTCAATCTGTTCTATAGCTTTGATCTTGTCCAGATTGGCCTCTATCCCACGGTGTGAGACAAAGAACCCGAGAAGCTTGCCGGACGGGACGCTGAAGATGCACTTCTCAGGGTTCAGCCTGAGATTGATCTTGCGTAGGTTTTCAAACGTCTCTTGTAGATCCGGTATGAGGGTTGCCCTGTTCTCGGTTTTGACCACTATATCATCCATATAAGCCTCCATATTTCTATGGAGCTGGGGTTCAAAACCAATCTGGACTGCCCTTGCAAACATTGAGCCACCACTCTTCAAGCCGAAAGGCATTCGTACGAAACAATACGTACCACATGGGGTGATGAATGATGTCTTCTCTTCGTCTTCTCTTGTCATGAAGATCTGGTGGTAACCGGAGTAGGCATCGAGAAATGACAACAGGTCACACCCAGCCGTGGAGTCAACAATCTGGTCGATGCGCGGCAATGGGAAGGGGTCTTTGGGACAAGCCTTATTGATATCTGTGTAATCAATACACAGCCTCCACTTCCCATTTGCCTTGCGCACTACCACTGGATTGGCCAACCACGTTGGATGGAGCACTCCTCTTACCAAACCTGCTGCTTCCAGTTTCCGGATCTCCTCTGTGATGAACTCTTGTCGTTCCAAAGCTTGCTTCCCGACCTTCTGCTTGACGGGCCGCGCATGAGGGCAAACAGCAAGGTGGTGCTCAATCACCTCCCTGGGAACGCCAGGGATGTCGGATGCTTGCCATGCAAACACATTGACATTTGCCCGCAGGAAGGTGACGAGCGCGTCTTCCTATTTGTCGTCAAGGGTGGAGCTTATGGTGAAAGCCCCTCCTGTGCCATCGTCCTTGACAGAAACCTTCTTGGTTCGCCGCGGTGTGGCCCTGGACTTCTTGTTTCCGCCGGTGGAGCTCTCTGGCACGTCCTCGACGGGAGCACTACACTCCGAAGAGGTGCGCTTGCCGGAGTGGGTGTCCGAGGTCTCACCGGTCTTCTTCTTCTTCTTCCCCCCTGGGGCTCCAGTGGCAGGAGCAAGTGCCCTAGTGGCGGCAGCTGTTGCAACTGCTTGTTGGTATAGTTGGTCAGCACAAATCAGCGCATCTTTCTTTTGGAGGGGATGGTGATGATCGTCACAAGTCCTGGCATCTTTAGGGTGTTGTATGCGTAGTGTGACGCCGACATGAACTTGGCTAGCGCTGGGCGGCCAAGGATCCCGTTGTAGGGCAAGGGGATCTTGGCGACATCAAACACGATCCTTTCTGTCCTGTAGTTCAGGTCACTTCCAAAAGTCACGGGCAGCGTGACCTTCCCCTTTGGTTGACTTCTTCCCGGGTTGCCCCCTGAAGCGTGCCCGTTTCCTCGAGGTCTCCGTCAGGAATCTGCAGCTTCTCGATCACAGTAGGTGAGATTAAGTTCAGACCAGCGCCGCCATCAACTAGCATCTTTGTCACCTTGAGGTTGCGTATTGTTGGTGAAACCAACAATGGCAAGCACCCGACCGCAGTAGTGCGGTCGGGGTGATCCTCAGTGTCAAAAATGATAGGCGTGTTGGACCACTTCAGCGGCTTTTGGACACCAGACGACGGTTCCGCCGCTGTAATCTCACGCGCCCACTGTTTATGCTGGCGGTGAGAAGTATCCAGCGAGGCGCCGCCATCGACGCACATGGCCTCCGTGGCTTTCTGAAACTCTTGGTCGCCGGACTCGTCGCCCTCTTCGTGATCGTCGTCTTCTGGCTTTCTGTCACGGCCCTGGGCGGGCCGCTCCTGCTGTTTATCCTTGCCGCGACGGCCTGCTTGGCCATCACGCTTCTTGCCGGACCCCTCAGCACGGTCCTGGCCCTTCTCCTTGTCCCGCCTCTCATATTCAGCCCTCTGCTTCTTAGCAAGGAGCTCAACTTGTCGGCAGTTCTGGAGATCATGGCCTTTGGTGCGATGGATCTTGCAGTATTGCTTGTCGGAGTTTCCTGGCTTCTCGGTAGCCGCCGAGGCCCGGCAGGCGACGCACCCGGCAATTTCCTTGCCGGGGTCATCCGCCTTGGTTTTCTTGGCGGAGCCGGCGTCATCAGATCCCTCGACGGCAAGCACGGCTTTACCTTTGCGCTTCCTGTTGCGGCGCCGGACTTTCTTTGCCGGGGCGGCAGCATCCTCATCTGAAGAGTCGGTTTCCGCGCCGGCATCTTCGCCGGGGTACTTCCTTCCCTCTTCAGCCCGGGCACATCTGTCAGCAAGAACATAGAGTTCCGCTGTCGGGACCCCGATCCTAAGTCACACCGATCTAGCTGTAACACGTCTTATCACTTTGCGGCCTCACGCACGGTAACCGCACGGGTGCCACCTTACCTGGCCCGGGACCGTTTGCGCATTTTGGCACACGTATATGACGGTGTCGCTAGCATCCATATGACAGAGAACCCGGGCCGACATGGCTAGTTATAAACCAAAAGTGGCACTAGATTACAGAGACAGGCATCCATGACCCAGCAACGAACGTGTCGTTCATCAACGTATGAACCCAAGTCGTAGCAAGCTACATGGACTTAAAGGAACAACGCGTGACATTTCCCCTAAGGGACAGACACAGGAACGAAGAAGGACACATGCCGGCCAGCCGACGTGTTCCGAGCAGTAGCAAGCTACCAAGGCTCGTTGGAATCACTAGGAGGCATTTCCTTGTAAGATAGGCTACCAAAGGAAAACAACTAGGTGTCGAATCCCACACATACCAAGCATTTCAATCATACACACATTATGCTCAATATGTGCAAATACAACATTGCATCACAACAGAACTCTATGACTCAAAGTACTTTATTTAAGAGGCTCCAAGAGCCATACATAACATATCCATACAGGTAGGGGTCACATGACCCAACACTCAAGTCATACAGTCATACAAGCACAAGCGAAAGCTACATGTCTGAGTACAGACAACTTAGAAAATAAAACAGGCTTGGTGTAGCCTGACTATCTACAAGGCCCTTCACAAGCTCCAGATCTCCGTCTGGGTGTCAAGCTACTCGTCGACGTCAACGTCTATGTAGAACCCATCAGCAGGGGCAGGGTTCTCCTCTGCAACAGTTATTAAGCAAACATGAGTACAAAGGTACTCAGCAAGTCTTACCACAGAACCTATCATACATGCAACATTATCAAAGGGGGTAGTGGAGTTCATAGCAGAAAGCCAGTTTGACTCTTGGCTAACCTATACTACAACTCTCAACATATTGCAAGATGTTAGTATGAACACGAGTCCTCTAATCACCACAACAATACACTACCGAGGATCCTCTTCCGTCATCGTACGGAAGGGCCATCCACGGTACTCACACTTATCTTGAGGCTTTTAGTAGTATCCATCAACTTGTTTATGAACTGTAAGAGTAACCAAGTAGTCCGTACCGCGAACAACGGCTATTCGAATAGATTGATAACCCTGTAGGGGTGTACTTCTTCACACACGCTCTCACCACTTATCGCCGTTTACTCGACGTGTACTCGGCAACCTTCAAGCGGAAGCCCAGCGTGGGTGTCGGCCACGACCTGACTAACTACTCAAGTCTCTCGTCCAGGTTTATCGCCTATTTGGGTTCCATCCGTGGGGAGATCCGGCCGGGGTGTCACTCACGGCCCCAAACGATGTGTACAGGGTTCCCGAGTCACCAAACGGGCAACCGGTACACCGTGCCACGTACCTGTCGCATCACAACCCACCCCGAGGGTCAGCGTTGTGCACGACCTCTAGTAAGCTATAAACACCAGAAACTAGTTGCAACTCCTGGACAGAGATCGAGGGTAATTAATAAGCCGAGAGGGTCAATTAAGGATCCCAATGTGTGGTAGTAGCTGTAACTTGAACCACACATACAGATCTCGGGTCCTATGGACGATTCCAATGAAACAACCCACCATGTACTCCTACATGGACTTTCATCGATACCTTTACCAAGCGTATTCCACAGTTCCTTCTCTTTATCAGTATGATCATTTCACTCTGATCCATCACCCAGATGAACCAGACCAGACACAACTCTAAGCATAGCAGGCAACATAAGCAAATAGCATGGTGGATCACACATCACATGGCTCAATCAACTCCTACACATGCTAGTGAGTTTCAACTATTTACTGTGGCAATGACAGGTCATGCAAGGGAATAGGGTTCAACTACCGCAGCAAGTAGCAGTTCACATGCTATTGCCCTAATGCAGTAAAAGAGAGCAGGAGCGAGAAGATTGGGTTTGTATCAGAATGATCAATGAATGCTTGCCTGAC
This sequence comes from Secale cereale, assembly GCA_902687465.1. Lineage (NCBI taxonomy): Eukaryota > Viridiplantae > Streptophyta > Magnoliopsida > Poales > Poaceae > Secale > Secale cereale. The sequence continues at coordinate 409,301,976 of LR738713.1, forward strand.
AAAGTGGTTGTCGGGTACTGCTCTTCATCTGGATACGCAGTAGTATCCTCGGGAGCAGGACCTAACACAGAGAATATCGGCGATACAATCATTAAACAAACAAATGCAACAATATGATGCATGCTCATGACATGTCAAGATGCATGTGTTTTGGGCTAATGCAACTAAACCAGAAGGGTTTGAGCCTATTTGAATCAAAGATTCAAATTGGCAACTTTAGCTATTATTTAATTAAGTGCATTAACATGTTTTAATGTATACAGCAAGGTTAACTTGCTCAAACATGCATGAAACCAGTGCCATTGGAAAGATTGGATTTTTCTGATCATTTTTCATATATAAATTATTTCCATCTGAGCTACGGTTGAATTTATATGATTTTTTGAAGTTTAGGCATTTTCTGGAATTTCCTGAATTATTTTTAAATCTAAAAATCCTAGAAAAACCTTTACTGCGTCAGCATGACATCATGCTGACGTCAGTCAGTCAACAGGAGCTAGTCCAAGTCAAACATGACATGTGGGCCCGGCATGTCAGTGTCATAGCTAACTAACAAAATTAAATAGTGAACTAATTAGCTGTCAGTGGGGTCTGGGCCCACGGGTCAGTGACTAAACTAACTAACTAATTAAGTTAACATTTAATTAATTAAACTAGCTAATTAGGAAAAGGGTGGCCCACACGTCAGTGACCCAGGGGTGGTCAACCCCCCGGTCAAACAAGTCAAACTCGCCGGCGAAGTGACGCCGGCGAGGCCAGACACGGCGGCGTGCTTCGGAAAACGTCCACGGGGCTCGGTTCGAGCTGCGGTTGGGCGCGTTGGAGAGCCCTCGTCGTTGCGCGTCGAATGGTGGTGGTCGCCGGACCTGTGGTGGCCGGAGACGACGGCAACGAGCTCGACGGCGGCGCCGGCGTTCGGGCGTGTGTGGAGACGCGGTTGCAGTGGCCTAGGCGATGCGTGCGTAGTACCTAGCTCGTCTACGTGCTGCGGTGAGCAACATGGACATGTGCCAGTGACCAAATGGTCATCGGCGCATCGCCGGCGGCGAGCACGACGACGGTGAGTTTCGGTGATCAACGGAGCGGCGGCTACACGGCGCAAATGAAGCGGAGGAGAGAGGGATTCGGCGCAGGAGCACACAGCGGTGCTAACGAGCTCGACGGAGAGGTCGGGGCGCGCTGCAGCTTCTTAATCGACGGCGAGGTGCTCCGGCGATCCGAGGTTGGGGACGGCGGCATGAATGCGTTGCAGGGCCCCCGGCGATCCGTGGCTCAGCGAGGAGGTAGAGGGCGTTGTGGCGAACCTTTTGGACACGGTCACGGGACGAGGGGGAGGGTCTAGGTGCGGCAATGGCGAGCGGCGGCGACGGGCGGCTCGGTGGTGAGAGAGGAGAGCCAGGGGAAGGCGACGGGGACGAGGAGAAAGTGCGAGAGGGGTCGGGGCAGCTGCATGGCGTTGCGGGGAGTCTTCCAGGGCGTCGGGGATGCAGGCAAGCAGCCTGGAGGTGGCCGGGCGCGTGCCGGCGCGCGGCGGCCACGCGCGCTGCCTTCTGGCGCGAGGAGGAAGGCGACAGAACAGGGCTAGTGTGCTGGGTCGGCCTACTACAGTGCTGGTCCCGAGGTAAGTCCTTTCTCTCTTTCTTTCTTTTTCCTATTTCTTTTCTGTTTCATTTGTTTTGCAACTTTGTTTAATTAATAAAAATGCTAGAACATTTTTATAACTCATGAAACTTGTCATGCCCTGTGTATATAATATGAACAGCATGGAACATTATAGTTTATGATTATTTGAGCATTTAAAATATTTTATAGCATTTAAATGCCCAAATGCAAATAACATATGATTTAATCCAGAGCCCTTGAGTGTCCTAGAAAGTATGCACCATTTTTAGCAAAGATTTGAGACCAAGGCAGAAATGATGAACATTTTTGAAGGGCATTTTGGGTACATTGGAAAAGATTTTATCAAACCCTAGTTGTTAGAAGAGGGGTGCTGGGGTTTCTGTCATTCCCATTTCAAGTTTCTTTGATAAGTAAACATGATGCACACCCTAGCTAGCCCTAATGCAAGTGCTAAGCTAGGGATGTGACAACTCACCCCCACTTAAAAGAATCGCGTCCCGAGATTCGGGTTCCTCAGGAAAGAGGGTGGGGTACTCAAGTCAAAGACGATCCTCCCTTTCCCAAGTAGCTTCACCCTCGGAATGATGTGACCATTGAACCTTGAGAAACTTGATATTGTGGCGTCGAGTGGTGCGCTCGGTTTGATCAAGAATACGAACGGGGTATTCTCGATATGTGAGATTGTCCTGGAGATCAAGCGTTTCGCGGTCCACTCCGCGGATAGGATACGAGAAGCAACGCCTGAGTTGAGAAACGTGGAACACATCATGAACTCTGGATAGGTGCGGAGGTAGTTCCAATTGGTAGGCAACTTCTCCTCGTTTGGCAAGAATGCGAAAAGGACCGATGTAACGAGGGGCCAATTTGCCTTTGATACCGAAGCGATGGGTTCCCTTAAGAGGAGTAACTCGAAGGTAAGCCTTATCGCCGACTTCAAAAGTCACAGCCTTATGATGACTATCATATTGGCTCTTCTGGCGAGACTGGGCTGTTTTCAATCTCTCACGAACGATGCGAACTTGCTCTTCTGCTTCTTGGATCATATCCAGGCCAAAGAATTGTCTTTCCCCGGTTTCTGACCAGTTAAGAGGTGTTCGACACCTTCGTCCATACAGAACTTCGAAGGGGGCTTTGCCCAAGCTGGCTTGATAACTATTGTTATAAGCGAATTCGGCCAATGGAAGACACTTTTCCCATTCCATACCGAAAGAAATGATAGAGGCTCGAAGCATGTCTTCCAGAATTTGATTGACTCGTTCCACTTGACCACTTGACTGGGGATGGAAGGCGGTACTGAAGGAGAGATGAGTTCCCATAGCATTCTGGAAACTTTCCCAAAATCGTGAGGTGAAAAGACTTCCACGGTCTGAGTTAATCTCCAACGGCACACCATGAAGTGATACTATCCGAGAGACATACAAGTCTGCTAGCTGGCTAGCGGTAATGCTCTCTCGAACAGGCAGGAAATGGGCTACTTTAGAGAGGCGGTCGATAACGACGAAGATAGCATTATTCCCTTTCCTGGTCCTGGGAAACCCGGTAATGAAGTCCGTACCGACTTTGTCCCATTTCCATTCAGGAATAGCTAAAGGTTGAAGGGTGCCAGCAGGCCGTTGATGCTCTGCTTTGACTCGACGACAAACGTCGCAGTTAGCAATGAATTGAGCGATTTCTCTCTTCATCCTAGTCCACCAGAATCTCTGACGTAGGTCCTGATACATTTTGGTACTACCGGGATGAATCGTGAGAGGAGATTCATGAGCCTCCTTAAGAATCATTTGTCGTAGTTGTTGTTTCTTGGGTACCACCAAGCGGTTCTCGAAGTACACAACACCTCGATCATCCATAGAGAAACTCCTAGCAACTCCGCTAGCAATGTTCTACTTGATCCGAGATATGCCTTTATCATACCGCTGGGCAAATATGATTTGATCCATAAGGGTAGGTTTCGCCACCAAGGTGGAAAGGAATCCTCGAGGAACAATGTGAAGGTTAAGCTTACGAAATTCCTCGTGGAGAAGTGGTTGTCCTTGTTGTAACATCAAGTTATTACAATAAGACTTACGACTTAGTGCATCAGCCATGACATTGGCCTTCCCAGGGGTGTAAGTGATTCCTAAATCGTAATCTGTGAGCAACTCAACCCAACGTCTTTGCCTGAGATTTAGATCCAGTTGGGTGAAGATGTATTTCAAACTTTGGTGATCAGTGAAGATTTCACAGCGATTACCAAGGAGGTAATGTCGCCATGTTTTGAGTGCATGGACTACAGCTGCAAGCTCTAGATCATGAGTATGATAGTTATCCTCATGTGGACGCAACTGTCGAGATGCGTATGCAATCACTTGACGATCTTGCATGAGTATGCAACCTAGCCCTTGTCGCGAGGCGTCGCAATAGATTATAAAATCCTTGGAAAAGTCTGGTGGTACCAGTACAGGTGCAGATGTCAGGCGTCTTTTCAGTTCCTGAAAACTGGACTCGCACTGTGGGGTCCACTCAAACTTTTTATCTTTCTTGAGGAGCTCAGTTAGAGGTTTAGCAACCTTGGAGAAATTCTCAACGAAGCGTCGGCAATAGCTCGCTAAGCCAAGAAAACTCCTAACTTGCTTGACCGATTCAGGGGGAGTCCAATCAAGGACGGCTTGAACTCGCTCGGGATTGACAGCAATACCCTTACCAGAGATCACATGACCTAGATAGGTTACTTCTGGCAACCAAAACTCACATTTAGAGAATTTGGCATAAAGGCGGTGCTCTCGAAGTTTCGTCAATACTAGCCTTAAATGCTCGGCATGATCTTCCTTGTTCTTGGAATAGATGAGTATATCATCGAGGTATACCACGACGAATTTATCCAAGTACTCCATGAATATAGAATTCATTAACCGAGAAAAGGTAGCTGGGGCATTGGTTAACCCAAAGGACATGACGGTGTACTCGTATTGGCCATAACGAGTAACAAAAGCCATTTTAGGAATGTCCCCGTTCCTGATTTTGATTTCATGGTAGCCCAACCTCAAATCCATCTTAGAGAAGACTGAGGATCCAGCGAGCTGATCATACAGGTCGTTGATCCTGGGGAGCGGATACTTGTTCTTTTTGGTGACTAGATTGACAGGTCGGTAATCTACAACCATCCGCTCCGTTCCATCCTTCTTCTTGACGAAGAGGACGGGGCAAGCCCAAGGGGAAGAACTAGGACGGATGAAACCTTTTTGCAAGGACTCATCAAGTTTTTTCTTAAGCTCAGCTAATTCTAGGGGTGCCATCTTATAAGGTCTCCTAGAGATTGGGACAGTTCCTGGAATAAGATCTATCACGAACTCGACATCTCTGTCAGGTGGAACTCCTGGCAGTTCTTCTGGAAAAACATCCGGAAAGTCACGGACTACCGGGATGTCTTCAAGTTCTGGTAGAGGGCTGGCATTAAGAGAGTAGAGCTGACGCTCAGCCATTCGGGTCAAGACATTGACTATCTTGCCGGATGGATGTGTAAGTTGAACGGTCCTAGTATAGCAATCAATCTTGGCGTAATGAGTTGTCATCCAATCCATACCCAAAATGATGTTTATGTCCGAGGACTTGAGAGCGATTAGAGATGCTAGGAAAACAAGTCTATCAACAAGGATTTCATTTCCATGGCTTACCCTAGAGGTTTGCCACTTTGAACCAGGGGTTTGAATAACCATGGAAGTAGGCATGTCACAGAAAGTCATGTTGTGCAATCGAGCATAGCTCTCAGATATGAACGAATGGGATGCTCCAGTATCGAAAAGAACAGATGCCGTATGGCAGTTAACGAGAACGTACCAAGGACGACGTTAGGATCCTCATAAACTTCCTCAGCAGAGACATAGTTGACATGACCACGTGCAGTGGGGATTGGCTTGACATAATTCACCTTGCCGGTTGGCTTACCACGGCCAACGGGTTTTCCTGGTTGGTTCTGAGGACACTCACGCATGTAGTGTCCCGGTTCTCCACACTTGAATCAAGTCACAGTGTTAGTGCGTGGAGCAAAGTTGGAAGGTGGACCTCCATAGGTCTTAGCAGGTGCAAACTGTTGAGTTGGGCGAGGCGCCTCATAGGATGGCCTCGGTGTGTATTTGGGTGGCAGAGCGGTGTTAGGAACCCACACACGGCGCTTGTGAGAGCCAGAGCCGGATGAGGAACCAAAGTCTCGAGTATGCTTGCGGGTGGCCTCGAAGTCGGTCTGGCCCGTTTCAGCACTGATAGCCTTGTTTACCAACTTCTGGAAGGAGGTGCACTCGTGCAGACGTAGATCTCGACGAAGTTCAGGGCTGAGTCCCTTGCGGAACCTCGCCTGCTTCTTGGCATCGGTGGATACTTCCTCAGGTGCATAGCGTGCCAAGTTGCCAAACTCGCGACTATAGCCATCCATAGTTAACCGGCCCTGGGTGAAATTGCAGAATTCCTCCCGCTTGCGATCCATGAGACCTTCCGGAATGTGATGTTCATGGAATGCCTCACTGAACTCAACCCAAGTAGTGATTTGGCCAGCAGGACGCATAGCTTCAAAGTTCTCCCACCAAAGACTGGCAGGGCCCTCAAGATGGTAGGCGGCGTAGGTAACCTTATCAGCTTCGGCCACACGGGCAGAGTGTAGCTTATGGGTGATACTACGTAGCCAGTCATCCGCATCCAGAGGTTCAGTGGAGTGATGGAACTTCGGTGGGCACATCTTGATAAGGCATTGATTGACACCACGTCATTCCTCTGACGGAACCCAGTGTTCTGCTCTATGCGTTCCAGCAGACGGTTGGTCTCTCTCTTGTTCCATTCTGCCTCGAGCATAACTTCAGCCAAGGAGGGTGGCTGGGGCAGATTCCCATCTCTAGCTCCGCTAGCCTCACCCTGCTCCTGAGCAGCAGGAGTGTTGCGAGTGTGGACCATCCTAAGAAAACAAAACAACGGTTTAGACAAGGATGGCAAAATTTTGACATAGGAGTGCAGAATGTAACGGACGACACCGAATGCAGAGATGTTCATCCGTACGACATAGTAATATAGAAACTGCCATATATACACCAGTGGTCATACACACCATACATAGTTTAGTACAAGCCAAGGCTAAAGTACAACTGCGGTGAAAGACGATACATCCCATCAGAGGTATTCCAAGCTCCTATATATTATTTAACTACACCTCCGAAACTCAGTACACACTAAGTCATATTCCACAAGACGCGCAGGACTGTGGAAACACAACTACTACAATACTACTACCACCATGGTCTAGCTCAGACATTCCCGTAGTAATCTTCGTAAAGATTACCACAGTAACCTGGAAGTGGAACAGACGGATCTTGAAACTCACGAGCGCTCGAAGGCTGTGGACCATAAGGACATGGATGTGGCCTCGGTCCCGATGCTGGTGGTAACCGACGCCCACGTGGAGGTGTAATACCCCCAACGTCACGCCAATCCATGCGATCAGGCAGACGAGTCCGCACGGGGTACAAATCCCGCATATCCAGATAACCGACGTGCACAGCAGGTGCAAGCCGTGTCAAAGTAGTCCAGTAAGCGGCTCGAGTGTTATACAGCTCCATTAGGAGGGCACGGACCTCACGGTCCCTATCCTCCAGCATCTGAACAGTAGTCTGAAGCAGTGGCTCTTCATGAGCAGCATCAGTATACAGACCAGTGTAGTATCCTTCCTCTCCGGGAAGTGAGGCTGGCATGTAACAGAACTCAGTGTTCAGCAACAGGGCATGCCTAGCCCGGAGAATGGTCATCATCGAATAGGCGACATCCTGTACTGCCATCTCGATGGTAACCCCGAGTCCATAAGACCAATGGATGGGGTCGTTAGCTCCAGGATATGAGGGGTATATCCGTACTGTGCAGAAATACTGACTCTGATTGAAATCCCGGTACTGTTCCTCCACGGTGTACTCAGGATACCAGCGATAACCAGTCTCAGTCAGCACACGGACTAGCATGGCCATGTGACCGGGCACATTAATGCACCGAGTCAAACGAACCACTTGGTGAGGGATGCGGCCAGACATCTGAAACACGAAATAATGCAAAGGCATTAGTGTTTCTGGAAGAAATCGGGCAGCATAACAACTGTAAATGCTCAACAAAGATTTGAGACATCAACAAATGATAGCATAGCCACTCAACAATTCCATATCAAGGTTCCGGGTCCAACAATCATCATACTAAAGGGATAGAAACTGAACTGAGGCATGAAACCAACAATCCTAAGAGTCTACGGATTAGTAACACGTGAACCTAGTATGGATAAGATGCCTAGTCCTAAATCCCCGTAGAAAGAATAGACTGACTCAGATCAGAAGGGCATAAGGTAAAGGAGTAAAAAGAGCCTTACGTTCCCTTCCACAATCAATTCCCCTACATATAACTAAGAATTTTTCTAGACTCAACATCGACTAGTTTGGCTTGAGAAACCTACAGGCAGTCCAGCTCTGATGCCAACGCTGTCGGGACCCCGATCCTAAGTCACACCGATCTAGCTGTAACACGTCATATCACTTTGCAGCCTCACGCACGGTAACCCCACGGGTGCCACCTTACCTGGCCCGGGACCGTTTGCGCATTTTGGCACACGTATATGACAGTGTCGCTAGCATCCATATGACAGAGAACCCGGGCCGACATGGCTAGTTATAAACCAAAAGTGGCACTAGATTACAGAGACAGGCATCCATGACCCAGCAACGAACGTGTCGGTCATCAACGTATGAACCCAAGTCATAGCAAGCTACATGGACTTAAAGGAACAACGCGTGACATTTCCCCTAAGGGACAGACACAGGAACGAAGAAGGACACATGCCGGTTAGCCTACGTGTTCCAAGCAGTAGCAAGCTACCAAGGCTCGTTGGAATCACTAGGAGGCATTTCCCTGTAAGATAGGCTACCAAAGGAAAACAACTAGGTGTCGAATCCCACACATACCAAGCATTTCAATCATACACACATTATGCTCAATATGTGCAAATACAACATTGCATCACAACAGAACTCTATGACTCAAAGTACTTTATTTAAGAGGCTCCAAGAGCCATACATAACATATCCATACAGGTAGGGGTCACATGACCCAACACTCAAGTCATACAGTCATACAAGCACAAGCGAAAGCTACATGTCTGAGTACAGACAACTTAGAAAATAAAACAGGCTTGGTGTAGCCTGACTATCTACAAGGCCCTTCACAAGCTCCAGATCTCCGTCTGGGTGTCAAGCTACTCGTCGACGTCAACGTCTATGTAGAACCCATCAGCAGGGGCAGGGTTCTCCTCTGCAACAGTTATTAAGCAAACATGAGTACAAAGGTACTCAGCAAGTCTTACCACAGAACCTATCATACATGCAACATTATCAAAGGGGGTAGTGGAGTTCATAGCAGAAAGCCAGTTTGACTCTTGGCTAACCTATACTACAACTCTCAACATATTGCAAGATGTTAGTATGAACACGAGTCCTCTAATCACCACAACAATACACTACCGAGGATCCTCTTCCGTCATCGTACGGAAGGGCCATCCACGGTACTCACACTTATCTTGAGGCTTTTAGTAGTATCCATCAACTTGTTTATGAACTGTAAGAGTAACCAAGTAGTCCGTACCGCGAACAACGGCTATTCGAATAGATTGATAACCCTGCAGGGGTGTACTTCTTCACACACGCTCTCACCACTTATCGCCGTTTACTCGACGTGTACTCGGCAACCTTCAAGCGGAAGCCCAGCGTGGGTGTCGGCCACGACCTGACTAACTACTCAAGTCTCTCGTCCAGGTTTATCGCCTATTTGGGTTCCATCCGTGGGGAGATCCGACCGGGGTGTCGCTCACGGCCCCAAACGATGTGTACAGGGTTCCCGAGTCACCAAACGGGCAACCGGTACACCGTGCCACGTACCTGTCGCATCACAACCCACCCCGAGGGTCAGCGTTGTGCACGACCTCTAGTAAGCTATAAACACCAGAAACTAGTTGCAACTCCTGGACAGAGATCGAGGGTAATTAATAAGCCGAGAGGGTCAATTAAGGATCCCAATGTGTGGTAGTAGCTGTAACTTGAACCACACATACAGATCTCGGGTCCTATGGACGATTCCAATGAAACAACCCACCATGTACTCCTACATGGACTTTCATCGATACCTTTACCAAGCGTATTCCACAGTTCCTTCTCTTTATCAGTATGATCATTTCACTCTGATCCATCACCCAGATGAACCAGACCAGACACAACTCTAAGCATAGCAGGCAACATAAGCAAATAGCATGGTGGATCACACATCACATGGCTCAATCAACTCCTACACATGCTAGTGGGTTTCAACTATTTACTGTGGCAATGACAGGTCATGCAAGGGAATAGGGTTCAACTACCGCAGCAAGTAGCAGTTCACATGCTATTGCCCTAATGCAGTAAAAGAGAGCAGGAGCGAGAAGATTGGGTTTGTATCAGAATGATCAATGAATGCTTGCCTGACAAAGTGGTTGTCGGGTACTGCTCTTCATCTGGATACGCAGTAGTATCCTCGGGAGCAGGACCTAACACAGAGAATATCGGCGATACAATCATTAAACAAACAAATGCAACAATATGATGCATGCTCATGACATGTCAAGATGCATGTGTTTTGGGCTAATGCAACTAAACCAGAAGGGTTTGAGCCTATTTGAATCAAAGATTCAAATTGGCAACTTTAGCTATTATTTAATTAAGTGCATTAACATGTTTTAATGTATACAGCAAGGTTAACTTGCTCAAACATGCATGAAGCTAGTGCCATTGGAAAGATTGGATTTTTCTGATCATTTTTCATATATAAATTATTTCCATCTGAGCTACGGTTGAATTTATATGATTTTTTGAAGTTTAGGCATTTTCTGGAATTTCCTGAATTATTTTTAAATCTAAAAATCCCAGAAAAACCTTTACTGCGTCAGCATGACATCATGCTGACGTCAGTCAGTCAACAGGAGCTAGTCCAAGTCAAACATGACATGTGGGCCCGGCATGTCAGTGTCATAGCTAACTAACAAAATTAATTAGTGAACTAATTAGCTGTCAGTGGGGTCTGGGCCCACGGGTCAGTGACTAAACTAACTAACTAATTAAATTAACATTTAATTAATTAAACTAGCTAATTAGGAAAAGGGTGGCCCACACGTCAGTGACCCAGGGGTGGTCAACCCCCGGTCAAACGAGTCAAACTCGCCGGCGAAGTGACGCCGGCGAGGCCAGACACGGCGGCGTGCTTCGGAAAACGTCCAGAGGGCTCGGTTCGAGCTGCGGTTGGGCGCGTTGGAGAGCCCTCGTCGTTGCGCGTCGAATGGTGGTGGTCGTCGGACCTGTGGTGGCCGGAGACGACGAGAACGAGCTCAACGGCGGCGCCGGCGTTCGGGCGTGTGTGGAGACGCGGTTGCAGTGGCCTAGGCGATGCGTGCGTAGTACCTAGCTCGTCTACGTGCTGCGGTGAGCAAGATGGACATGTGCCAGTGACCAAATGGTCATCGGAGCATCGCCGGCGGCGAGCACGGCGGCGGTGAGTTTCGGAGATCAACGGAGAGGCGGCTACACGGCGCAAATGAAGCAGAGGAGAGAGGGATTCGGTGCAGGAGCTCACAGCGGTGCAAACGAGCTCGACAGAGAGGTCGGGGGTGCGCTGCAGCTTCTTAATCGACGGCGAGGTGCTCCGGCGATCCGAGGTTGGGGACGGCGGCGTGAAGGCGTTGCAAGGCTCCCGGCGATTCGTGGCTCAGCGAGGAGGTAGAGGGCGTTGCGGCGAACCTTTTGGACACGGTCACGGGACGAGGGGGAGGGTCTAGGTGCGGCAACGGCGAGCGGCGGCGACGGGCGGCTCGGTGGTGAGAGAGGAGAGCCAGGGGAAGGCGACGGGGACGAGGGGAAAGTGCGAGAGGGGTCGGGGCAGCTGCGTGGCGTCGCGAGGAGTCTTCCAGGGCGTCGGGGATGCAGGCAAGCAGCCTGGAGGTGGCCGGGCGCGTGCCGGCGCGCGGCGGCCACGCGCGCTGCCTTCTGGCGCGAGGAGGAAGGCGACAGAAGAGGGCTGGTGGGCTGGGCCGGCCTGCTACAGTGCTGGGCCCAAGGTAAGTCCTTTCTCTCTTTCTTTCTTTTTCCTATTCCTTTTCTCTTTCATTTGTTTTGCAACTTTGTTTAATTAATAAAAATGCTAGAACATTTTTATAGCTCATGAAACTTGTCATGCCCTGTGTATATAATATGAACAGCATGGAACATTATAGTTTATGATTATTTGAGCATTTAAAATATTTTATAGCATTTAAATGCCCAAATGCAAATAACATATGATTTAATCCAGAGCCCTTGAGTGTCCTAGAAAATTATGCACCATTTTTAGCAAAGGTTTGAGACCAAGGCAGAAATGATGAACATTTTTGAAGGGCATTTTGGGTACATTGGAAAAGATTTTATCAAACCCTAGTTGTTAGAAGAGGGGTGCTGGGGTTTCTGTCATTCCCATTTCAAGTTTCTTTGATAAGTAAACATGATGCACACTCTAGCTAGCCCTAATGCAAGTGCTAAGCTAGGGATGTGACATCCGCCACATCTTTCACCTTGGTCATTGCCAGTTCTTCATGCATCTTGCGGTTACGCACGTTCTGATGGAACGCGCTGATGATGGTGGCAGGGTGAACATCAGGGATATTGTACTGTACCTGGCTGAACATCTGTATATAATTGCGCAGACTCTCGCCTCCCTTCTGGGGGATGACGTGCAGGTCGCTCGCTTGGCCATGGGATTGGTGACCTCCAGTAAAGGCGCCAACAAACTTATGGCACAAATCCGACCAGGAGTAAATAGAGTCTATCGGCAAATGCATCAACCATGACATGGCATTGGGTTTAAGAGCCAATGGGAAGTAATTCACAAGCACCTTATCATCGCGGGCTCCGGCAGCTTGCATCGCGATGGTGCAGATGCTGAGGAACTCCGACGGGTGGGTCTTGTCGTTGTACTTCTCGCCAACGTCAGGCTTGAAGGTGCGGTGAGTGGGCCACTGGAACTTCCGCAGCTCACGGGTAAAAGCCGGACAACCTACCTCGTAAGGTAGACCTCCAGGGCTCTCCGGTGTTGGGGGGTTCACAGCAGGCCTTGCTCGCCTGTCTGACTGGTGGCGCGCTCCGCGCCGACGCTCGATGCAGGTTCGAGCGTCTTCATGAGCTCGCTCCTGAAGAACTTAACGCTGGTCGCCGTGGGTCCGTGGGTCAGATAACGCTATGGAGATGTCATCACCCGCGATGTCTCGACGAGTCGACACACGCGGTACCGGGCGAGGAGGAGGCGAATGCACCGTGGCCACGGTGCTGCCGGTCCTCCCTCCACCAGTGCATGGGACCCCATCGGAGCGTCGACCCGGGGGCTTCGCTGGACTTGGTTCATCCTTTTTGGCGACCGCGACAAGGCTTCAGATGGTGGCTCTCCATTCGTCGAGTTTCCCCGTAACGGGAGGAAAGTCGAGGAGCAACTGCGTGCGCGCCAAGGCTTCTGCTGGGGTTAGTGGTAGCAAAACCTGCACGGACCGCGACGCGCTTCGACTCCTGACCATGTCAGGAGGAGCTCCTGTTGGGGATCGTAGCAGAAAATCAAAAAATTTCCTACGTATCACCAAGATCTATCTATGGAGTAATCTAGCAACGAGGGAGAGGGGAGTGCATCAACATACCTGTAATGCCCAGGATGGGACTATACCTCCTACGTGTCGAGGCACGACTTAAAGGTATAAGCCCATCCTAGAATGATCTCAAGTTTGGTATCTTTGCACAACTCATGTAAAAGAGGGATTAAATTACAAAAGGAGATAGTTGGCTTACACTTGCCACTTCACACAATACATTACATAAACAAAACATCATTCAAAACATCACAACCCGACTACGGGTGAAGATCCAAAGAAAGATACCAAAACAACATAAAGCCATAGGTCAGGATCGAATCCTAGTAGAAAAACCACTACTGATCGTCGAAGCGTCACAAACAAACAGCCAAACTCTTCATTGAGCTCCTAGTGAAGAACTGATCTAACTCCTGCATCAAACTCGGCTGAACCTGCATCTGGTGTGGTGAAGTAACTGCGAGCCAAAGAGGACTCAGCAATCTCGTTCCCGGGTAACATGACTATTTAAGCCTTGGGTGAGGACAAGGCTGAAGAAAGAACAAGAGGTGAAGGAACAACAAGAGTCTGCAGCAGCAACTAGCACTAGCTTACGTAATAGAGAGCGAGAAGAGAAAGCCTCGGTCGAGAGATGATCACGAAGTGATCCTAACTAGAACCGGTCAATCATAACCCCACCGTGTTCAACTCCCGAATCCCTATTCGGAAATTGACAGTCACGGTACACACACTGGTAGTGTATTAGAAACATTGTGTCAAGTTATCTACAACCGGATATTAACAAGCTCCCATCTGCCACGTAACCGCGGGCACGGCTTTCGAAAGTTCAAACCCTGCAGGGGTGTTCCAACTTGACCCATTACAAGCCCACGATCCGCGGAGTCGCAACTCCATAGGTGGGAAGACCCGAGTATTCTCGGAATCCCGTGCTCAAGTTAAACCGAACTAAGGTAAGGCTAATCCAGCAAATCCTCCCGGCGTGTCGACACCCTGATAGGTAGCCGCGCGTATCTAGTCTCAGGACACGACCGGATGGGCGATCCCACAGGTTTTTACCAAACCTCGAGTTTCCTCGTGGTGGCCCCGCGTAACCCCCAGTTTGGACCAACACTCATGTGGAGCACTGGCCCGGGTTGTTGAATTAAAATAAAAGAGGGTTTGCAAGACCCTTATGCAAGTTTTATTAGTTATTAGGCGAATAGTACCAATGTTGGGATTTGCTGGAAAAGACTTAGCACTTAGCAGTTTATCAAGGGGGTCCCATACACCCCAACCGTGTTAGGAACGCATAATCAAGGAACATAACACCGGTTTATACGGTTCCTAACGGCATGAGTGGAACAAATCACCAAGCAAAAGGCTTAGCCTTCCACCCTTGCCAATATATAGATGATTTCATTTTTAAGCATTTATATAGTGTGATATAACCCAACCAAACTTCAACATGAAGCAAGCATCTTCAATCTTCACCTGCAACTAACAATGCTATAAGAAGGGCTGAGCGAAGCGTACTTAGCCATCAACGGTTTGCATAGGTAGGGTGGTTAAACAGGTTCATGGTTACAAGTAGGAGGCTGACAGGAAAACATGGGCATCAAGGCAAAACTATAGAGCGGAACTACTAGCAATAGGCAAAGATAGTAATGTTATCGGGGTTCGGTCATCTTGCCTGGGATTCCACAAGGGAGAAGAACGGATCCATGAAGTAGACGGAGCAACAGTCGAGAGAATCCTCACAACTCCGGAACGAAACCGAAGCTAACAAGAGAAGCAACCGGAAAGAAGCAAAACAACACGGTAAACACACAATCATAAACATGGCATACGATGCGCAAACAAGTATGATGCATGTCCGGTTTAAATATGCATGGCATGGCAAAGTGCACAAACAACACTACAAGTTAAGTGGAGCTCAATATGCAACGAGTTGCATATTGACGAAACACCACATTATTTATTTAGTTGACTCTCGTTATTTACAAGACAAGGTTAAATGTTTGTTAACATGGCAAGAGGTGAAGCATAATAAAACTACACTAACTAGGCAATTTAAATGAGGCCGGAAGAACAACAACAATTTCGGAAAAATCCCCATGAGCATGTTTAATAATTATTAAAGCAACAACAAATCACACATATATAATGTTGTTAACATGATGCGGATGACATGAACAAGTTTATGCAATTATTAAAAGATTGACTTAAAAGAGATATGAAGTATTGTCACCGTGGTGGAAGGAAAGGGTGCCACGGCAACAATTCCGAAAGTGATGCAACGACATCATATCAGTTCCGGTAACTCGTTGAGAGTCCGGTGCAAGAGAAAGGTGGCGTGAGCGAGTCAAACGAGATGAAAGGTGGGGCGATCCCGTTGCCGGGTTCCCACTAGTCGGCAACGACGCAACCGAGGAGCATGACAAACGGACGAAACGGACACGGAGCACACACGGGAAACATTTCATACAACCACAACAAGCATCCACGGGTCATCCACGGGGTCGTCTCGTTATACCTTTGAAGCGCGCGTTTCGGGGCGGTTCGAGACGTAGAGGAAGAAGGCGTTCACGTGTCCGAAGAGGAAGAAGTCGTTCCGTAGAGGGAAGTAGTGGTACACGGGGCGACGGTAGTCGTTCACGTTTGTAGCGGTCTTGCCGGTCTCGGGTCGTAGTTGTACATGTCGTCGAGGTACTTGTCACAAGGTCGTCGTGGTACTTGCCGTAGGGGTACATGAGGGTCGTCGTGTAGAGGTACTCGTCACGGTTCGTAGACGTTCGGTTCTTGCGTCGATCTTGCCTGTCTTGGTCACACCGTAAGGAACACTTGGCGAAAACAACAGCAGTAACAGAAACAACAAAAAGGACATGACGGTCTCAGGACACAGCCACGACAAGTCAAGCGGAGCTCGCCGGGAAGCACGGAGGCAGGGCAGCTGGCTGGCCGGGCGGTGTGAGGCTGAGGACGGACGGCGACCATGGCTTGTGCTGGGTTCCTGGAGGACGAGGCCGGCGACCTGGTGCTGCTGCCACCTCTGACCGGCGGCCCTGGAGGCGGGGTTGACTCTGGCCGGATCTGCCGAGGAAGAGGCGAGGCGCTGGCTGGCGCCTGGAGGAGCTCGGAGGAAGGCGCTCGGGGCGGCCTGATGGAGGACGGGCAGGGCGACCACGTCGAGGCGCGGCGCTTGGCGATGCGGGCGCGCCCTGGCGCGCGGCGGAGGACCCGAGGCGCAGGGCTGGCCGGAGGGAGGTCGCGGCCGGGACGGCGGCTGCCGGCGCGCTGGCTCGACGCTGGGGCTTGAGGGCGGCCGCACACGGGGCGGTGAGGTCGAAGGGGAGGCCTGCGAGGCGGCGCTCGGGCCTTCGAGGGGAGACCGAAGGGGCGCTGCGGTGAGAGCGGGCCTGGCTAGCGCGAGCGCTGGGGAGAGCGAAGAGAAGGAGCGGGGTCAGCTCGAGGGAAAAGGTTCGGTCGATCGAACCTGGCGGCGGAGGGAGAGAAAACGAGGGAGAGAGGCTGGGACGAGGGGGAATCGGGCTAGGGTTACAAGGCGAGGGAGCGGGCTGCAGGCCAGATGGTTGGGCCAGGGAGGCCGAAGGCTAGGGGAAGAGGAGGCCCAAGAGGCTGGTTGGCCTCTTCCTTTTTATTTGATTTTAGCAGATAAAAACAATAGAGAGAAGAAGAGAATGAGGAGGGAGGTTAGGGAAAAGATAACACATAGGACTATTTTCCCCGGGCATCATAAAATGAGCACGGTCCGAGAAAAATATAAAAGGTATGATCGGAAAAATAATTCAAACATATTTGAATTTAATCAAATGGGTTTGAACTAAGACTTGATTATTGAGGTGTCCAAAAATGTTCGAATTTTCGGAGGAACCTCGAAACAACGGAAAAGAATTATTGGCAAGGTTTTGAAGGTGTAACTTGAATTAAAGAAGCATGGGGAAATATTGCAAGTGTGTTACGGTGATCCCAAACAATTGGAGTATTTTTAATATAGCTCCCTAACTATTGAGAGGCTTTTATATGTTATAAAGAGAAGACATTCTTCCCTCGATTTAAATGGACCGAAGGTCCACACGATTTATTTAAGGTTGAGATGCAAAATAAATATGACATGATGACATGATGACATGATGCAATGCAAAAATAAATAACACAAGCACAAAAGAAACACACGGGCAACCCGGAACATCTGGAATCTTCTGGGACGTCGGTCTTCGGGCGTCACAACTCTCCCACACTAACAGAGGATCTCGACCCGAGATCCTAGAGATAGCACCGGGTAAAAACGGAAGATGAAGAGGTAAAACAAAGTTGCTTCTTTGACAGACGAGTGAAACCACGAACCTTGAGAGGTTAAACAAGTTGAAGGAAAGAATGCAATGGAGATGAACGAAGTTAAGAGCACTCCGGTAAGCAGGAGGAACAAGGAACATTATGAGAACCTTGCATGTTGAAAGACATGAAACAAGAGCTCACGGATGACGAAAGAATTTCAAAACCACTCCGGTTAACCAAGATTGAGAAGGAATAAGAACGAAATAATTTGGACAGCACTCCGTCTGAAAATGGAAGGAAATGAACAAGAACTTGAGGAGATGGAATGATACTGGATGAAATCAACAACACATAGCTTCTGAAACAATTGAAAGAATGGCCCAAGGGGTAAGAAAGATTCAGACAGCACTCCGGTTAAAAACATAGGCAAAACTTGATAAGATTAGAGAATTAGAATGGAGGACACAACACTCCGGTTAAATAGACAAGCAAGGGAGAATATGATCTTGATAAAAACGATATGATGGTTTGGAGAGAGCAACATTACAATGCCTCTGGAATGAAAGAATAGCATATAAATCAATGAAAGAAATGAATGGGGAAGAAAAAGACAACTTCTCCCAGAAATGAATTAGGAAATCCTCCTTACAAAGAAGGGTTGAATGGGGTTGATGGAAAAAATCAACAACGAAAAGAATAAGCTTCATGTGGGCTTATGGAAAATATCTCAAAATTAAGAGGTGACAACCAGCCACTAACAGAAACGAATTGCTTGGATTGAGATCAACAAGGAGATGAAAACTTATTTCACCGGAATGATAATGAAGAACTTGGGACATTTATAAGCACCATAATAGCACCAATTCTCAAGGAAAGCTTTTAGGTGAATTATAACCCAAGATGACTCCAACAAATAAATTAAAGGGTTGAAAAGATCTCCTGAACAAGGAAAATGATGGTTTTAAATATCTCATTCTTGATAACTCGTGAATCATGAAACATGAAGGGAAAATTGTCAAGAATGACATAACACCACCTCAAAAGATAAGGGAGAAAGAATTGCACTTCGAAAGCATGATGAAGAATGCTTGAGCTCGAACAAGAGTGTTGATGAAGACTTCGAGGATGAATAAAATCATAATGAACCACCATGAAGAACTCCGGTAATGAAAGCATGAGAAGTGAAAGATGAAAAGAATAAGATTCAAGGCATGCTATGAATTAGATTGAGCTTTGAAATGATATAATTGAAATAGCTGGAAGCTCCGGAAAACAAGATGAACAACTTAGAACCGAGATATGATATGATGAACAAGCTCCAGACAAAAGAATTAAATCAGCTTGAAGGAATAAGAATAAGAATTATGTCATGCATCTCCTTCACCAATTTAAATTGATGACAACCAATGGATTTGGCATACTACTTATTCTCGTTGGAAAGGATTAAGAGAGATCTCGCACAAGCTCGGATAATTATTCAACGAACCTCCGGTAGAATTGTGAAAAGAACGAGTTAATTAATATGATAACAACGGAAGAGTAATCTTGACAGAACCACCGTAAAAATAAGGAGACGAACGAAGAGGCATCAATGAAGAATATTTGGAGGACGAAGTTGAAAACTGAGAATGAAGAAATATTCTGAAATGATGGCCTTCGGAGGATCACAAGAAAGAATTCATGAAATGCTTCGGATGGGTATAAAAGAATTCCTCACGATCGAAACAATAATGAGGATGGCATGAAGCTAGAACCACGAACCTTGGAAGAACGGACCAAGATTTAAGAGAAACACTTCTCCGGTCTCCAAATGTTGAGAATGAAGACGAGAAATGCCATGAAGAATTTCGAGATACTCCGAAATGAAGAATTAAAAGGTTGAACCAATGATGAAAAAGAATTTTAAAGCGATGTTGGAGAAGGTATGTGACTGATGGAGATCATTCTTACGTCACACTTTGAAAAGAATTTGAGTATAACTCCGGAAAAAGAAGAGTCAAGTAAGATCCTGGGAAAAGACCTGTGGGTTATGGGCCCACTAAAGAAATCACCGTTGAAAAAGATTGCTTTAGATATATTGCACCGGTTGAATTAAATGGCTTGAATAAGATAACAATCTTCAAAAATAGCTTGAATGGATTAAGAATGGAATTATGAATCTTCAGCACTCCGGATATGAATAGCAAGAGGAGAATGAATAATTGGTGCACCGGAATAAGAAAGCATTGTGGAAAGAGGAAAAGGATAAGATCAACACTGAAACTTGAATTACATCCACCGGAAGAATTCGAGAACAAAAGAATGATGAACTTGAAGCTCTTGAGCATCTTCACGATAAATCACCGGATAAGAACATTGAAGGAAAAGAATGAAGGAATGTCACATGAATAAATGGATACTTCATCTGAGAATTTCTTGCTCCGAGAAGAAGAAGGGTGGGAGGGTGGGGAAAACAATGACAACTTGGGATGAATGAAACAGACAAATCGTCAGATTTCTCAACGACGTCCGTATGGAATAATCTTGAAGAGAAATCACACCAGTTGAAAAGGATAAACAAGACGATCTTGATGATTAAGAAGGACTAGCACTCCCATAGAAATATGAGAACACCGATTAAGAAAGGTATGGAATCAACATTTGACATCGAAGCAACTCGAATACCAGAATCAAAACAAAAACGAAGGATAGATATGCAACATGATCTTCACAATATCATCCGAACAGAGAATTGAACGAATGAATTCCGCAGGTACATCAACTAGTCGAGAAGCCACTTGGAAGAAGAAAAAGATAAATAAAAAGGAACAAGGATCAGATAGAGCAAATACAAGATAGAAGCTTCGTTCGACATCTTCGTGCTGAAAGCTCATGGAACGTGTTACAAAAGGGTTTTGCAATCCCCGGATCAGCATAGCCAAGGACCCTTTAAGATGCAACTCCCGATCAGAACAAGTCCATAAAACCACTTCACTCAATGTAGAACCCCGAACTTCATATCGAGCATCCGTTGGAAGAATGCCTAGAACTACTAGATGAACCCACCTATAGATTTCCGAAAGTTTCCAGTTATGCAATCAGGTGTTGGGGATACACGGGAAGCACCGCGCAATCAACTCTAAACCTACATCCAGGTGTATCCATCCTTCAACACATAACCAGTCTTTCTCGGAAACTGTTTACCTCGGACCTTCGAAAAGCATCCACTATAACAAGCTATGGCAATACTCTCGAACTACCTCCCCAGTACTGGTGATGTCGGGGTTATCTTGCCACTAACCGCATAGGAGAGTTTTCGATGTCGGCCGTCTTAAGTATTCTAGTACTGCCGCGATGGATTTGTGACGACAACACCTCGGAGCTCAACTCCCCGGGACACTGCCACAACCCCTAATGTCAGGGGGCATCGAGAACAATGTTCTCGTCACAAAGACATCGAAACAATCCAAACAATACTCGCGTGATCCTAAAAAAAATTTGGTGCAATTTTTGAAAGTAGAAGAGGCAAGAGTAATCGTCAGGAGTCCTCACCAGAATGAAAAGGGATGAGGAGCAAAGAAATCCTACTCTCCGATATAAATATAGGACTCAAAACATTTTCAATGTGTGCCTAGACTCAACCGTCAACGATTCGAGCAATCAGTGGGGGCTTCTAGGTCGGAGAAGGCTCTGAATACCAACTTGTAATGCCCAGGATGGGACTATACCTCCTACGTGTCGAGGCACGACTTAAAGGTATAAGCCCATCCTAGAATGATCTCAAGTTTGGTATCTTTGCACAACTCATGTAAAAGAGGGATTAAATTGCAAAAGGAGATAGTTGGCTTACACTCGCCACTTCACACAATACATTACATAAACAAAACATCATTCAAAACATCACAACCCGACTACGGGTGAAGATCCAAAGAAAGATACCAAAACAACATAAAGCCACAGGTCAGGATCGAATCCTAGTAGAAAAACCACTACTGATCGTCGAAGCGTCACAAACAAACAGCCAAACTCTTCATTGAGCTCCCGGTGAAGAACTGATCCAACTCCTGCATCAAACTCGGCTGAACCTGCATCTGGTGTGGTGAAGTAACTGCGAGCCACAGAGGACTCAGGAATCCCGTTCCCGGGTAACATGACTATTTAAGCCTTGGGTGAGGACAAGGCTGAAGAAAGAACAAGAGGTGAAGGAACAACAAGAGTCTGCAGCAGCAACTAGCACTAGCTTACGTAATAGAGAGGGAGAAGAGAAAGCCTCGGTCGAGAGATGATCACGAAGTGATCCTAACTAGAACCGGTCAAACATAACCCCACCGTGTTCAACTCCCGAATCCCTATTCGAAAATTGACAGTCACGGTACACACGCTGGTAGTGTATTAGAAACATTGTGTCAAGTTATCTACAACCGGATATTAACAAGCTCCCATCTGCCACATAACCGCGGGCACGGCTTTCGAAAGTTCAAACCCTGCAGGAGTGTTCCAACTTGACCCATTACAAGCCCACGATCCGTGGAGTCGCAACTCCATAGGTGGGAAGACCCGAGTATTCTTGGAATCCCGTGCTCAAGTTAAACCGAACTAAGGTAAGGCTAATCCAGCAAATCCTCCCGGCGTGTCGACACCCTGATAGGTAGCCGCGCGTATCTAGTCTCAGGACACGACCGGATGGGCGATCCCACAGGTTTTTACCAAACCTCGAGTTTCCTCATGGTGGCCCCGCGTAACCCCCAGTTTGGACCAACACTCATGTGGAGCACTGGCCCGGGTTGTTGAATTAAAATAAAAGAGGGTTTGCAAGACCCTTATGCAAGTTTTATTAGTTATTAGGCGAATAGTACCAATGTTGGGATTTGCTGGAAAAGACTTAGCACTTAGCGGTTTATCAAGGGGGTCCCATACACCCCAACCGTGTTAGGAACGCATAATCAAGGAACATAACACCGGTTTATACGGTTCCTAACGGCATGAGTGGAACAAATCACCAAGCAAAAGGCTTAGCCTTCCACCCTTGCCAATATATAGATGATTTCATTTTTAAGCATTTATATAGTGTGATACAACCCAACCAAACTTCAACATGAAGCAAGCATCTTCAATCTTCACCTGCAACTAACAATGATATAAGAAGGGCTGAGCGAAGCGTACTTAGCCAAGCAACGGTTTGCATAGGTAGGGTGGTTAAACAGGTTCATGGTTACAAGTAGGAGGCTGACAGGAAAACATGGGCATCGAGGCAAAACTATAGAGCGGAACTACTAGCAATAGGCAAAGATAGTAATGTTATCGGGGTTCGGTCATCTTGCCTGGGATTCCACAAGGGAGAAGAACGGATCCATGAAGTAGACGGAGTAACAGTCGAGAGAATCCTCACAACTCCGGAACGAAACCGAAGCTAACAAGAGAAGCAACCGGAAAGAAGCAAAACAACACGGTAAACACACAATCATAAACATGGCATACGATGCGCAAACAAGTATGATGCATGTCCGGTTTAAATATGCATGGCATGGCAAAGTGCACAAACAACACTACAAGTTAAGTGGAGCTCAATATGCAACGAGTTGCGTATTGACGAAACGCCACATTATTTATTTAGTTGACTCTCGTTATTTACAAGACAAGGTTAAATGTTTGTTAACATGGCAAGAGGTGAAGCATAATAAAACTACACTAACTAGGCAATTTAAATGAGGCCGGAAGAACAACAACTATTCCGGAAAAATCCCCATGAGCATGTTTAATAATTATTAAAGCAACAACAAATCACACATATATAATGTTGTTAACATGATGCGGATGACATGAACAAGTTTATGCAATTATTAAAAGATTGACTTAAAAGAGATATGAAGTATTGTCACCGTGGTGGAAGGAAAGGGTGCCACGGCAACAATTCCGAAAGTGATGCAACGACATCATATCAGTTCCGGTAACTCGTTGAGAGTCCGGTGCAAGAGAAAGGTGGCGTGAGCGAGTCAAACGAGATGAAAGGTGGGGCGATCCCGTTGCCGGGTTCCCACGAGTCGGCGACGACGCAACCGAGGAGCATGACAAACGGACGAAACGGATACGGAGCACACACGGGAAACATTTCATACAACCACAACAAGCATCCACGGGTCATCCATGGGGTCGTCTCGTTATACCTTTGAAGCGCGCGTTTCGGGCGGTTCGAGACGTAGAGGAAGAAGGCGTTCACGTGTCCGA
Source organism: Secale cereale (assembly GCA_902687465.1). Taxonomy (NCBI): domain Eukaryota; kingdom Viridiplantae; phylum Streptophyta; class Magnoliopsida; order Poales; family Poaceae; genus Secale; species Secale cereale. Next base: position 409,325,749 of record LR738713.1, read on the forward strand.
AGAGGAAGAAGTCGTTCCGTAGAGGGAAGTAGTGGTACACGGGGCGACGGTAGTCGTTCACGTTCGTAGCGGTCTTGCCGGTCTCGGGTCGTAGTTGTACATGTCGTCGAGGTACTTGTCACAAGGTCGTCGTGGTACTTGCCGTAGGGGTACATGAGGGTCGTCGTGTAGAGGTACTCGTCACGGTTCGTAGACGTTCGGTTCTTGCGTCGATCTTGCCTGTCTTGGTCACACCGTAAGGAACACTTGGCGAAAACAACAGCAGTAACAGAAACAACAAAAAGGACATGATGGTCTCGGGACACAGCCACGACAAGTCAAGCGGAGCTCGCCGGGAAGCACGGAGGCAGGGCAGCTGGCTGGCCGGGCGGCGCGAGGCTGAGGACGGACGGCGACCATGGCTTGTGCTGGGCTCCTGGAGGACGAGGCCGGCAACCTGGTGCTGCTGCCACCACTGACCGGCGGCCCTGGAGGCGGGGTTGACTCTGGCCGGATCTGCCGAGGAAGAGGCGAGGCGCTGGCTGGCGCCTAGAGGAGCTCGGAGGAAGGCGCTCGGGGCGGCCTGATGGAGGACGGGCAAGGCGACCACGTCGAGGCGCGGCGCTTGGCGATGCGGGCGCGCCCTGGCGCGCGGCGGAGGACCCGAGGCGCGGGGCTGGCCAGAGGGAGGTCGCGGCCGGGACGGCGGCTGCCGGCGCGCTGGCTCGACGCTGGGGCTTGAGGGCGGCCGCACACGGGGCGGTGAGGTCAAAGGGGAGGCCTGCGAGGCGGCGCTCGGGCCTTCGAGGGGAGACCGAAGGGGCGCTGCGGTGAGAGCGGGCCTGGCTAGCGCGAGCGCTGGGGAGAGCGAAGAGAAGGAGCGGGGTCGGCTCGAGGGAAAAGGTTCGGTCGATCGAACCTGGCGGCGGAGGGAGAGAAAACGAGGGAGCGAGGCTGGGACGAGGGGGAATCGGGCTAGGGTTACAAGGCGAGGGAGCGGGCTGCAGGCCAGATGGTTGGGCCAGGGAGGCCGAAGGCTAGGGGAAGAGGAGGCCCAAGAGGCTGGTTGGCCTCTTCCTTTTTATTTGATTTTTAGCAGATAAAAACAATAGAGAGAAGAAGAGAATGAGGAGGGAGGTTAGGGAAAAGATAACACATAGTACTATTTTCCCCGGGCATCATAAAATGAGCACGGTCCGAGAAAAATATAAAAGGCATGATCGGAAAAATAATTCAAACATATTTGAATTTAATCAAATGGGTTTGAACTAAGACTTGATTATTGAGGTGTCCAAAAATGTTCGAATTTTCGGAGGAACCTCGAAACAACGGAAAAGAATTATTGGCAAGGTTTTGAAGGTGTAACTTGAATTAAAGAAGCATGGGGAAATATTGCAAGTGTGTTACGGTGATCCCAAACAATTGGAGTATTTTAATATAGCTCCCTAACTATTGAGAGGCTTTTATATGTTATAAAGAGAAGACATTCTTCCCTCGATTTAAATGGACCGAAGGTCCACACAATTTATTTAAGGTTGAGATGCAAAATAAATATGACATGATGACATGATGACATGATGCAATGCAAAAATAAATAACACAAGCACAAAAGAAACACATGGGCAACCCGGAACATCTGGAATCTTCTGGAATCTTCTGGGACGTCGGTCTTCGGGCGTCACAATACCCTTGTAGATCGCGATGCGGAAGCGTCGCAAGAACGCGGATGAAGGAGTCGTACTCGATGCGATTCAGATCGCGGTTGATTCCGATCTAAGCGCCGAACAACGGCGCCTCCGTGTTCAACACACGTGCAGCCCGATGACGTCTCCCACGCCTTGATCCAGCAAGGAGAGAGGGAGAGGTTGGGGAAGACTCCATCCAACAGCAGCACGACGGCGTGGTGGTGGTGGAGGAGCGCGGGACTTTAGCAGGGCTTCGCCAAGCACTGCGAGAGACGAGGAGGGAGAGAGGTAGGGCTGCGCCAAGCGACAGAGGTCGAAACGTGTTGTGGGCAGCCCCAAAACTCACATATATATAGGGGGAAGGGAGGGGATGCGCCCCCTCTAGCGTTTCCCACCCCTAGGGGTGCGGCCACCTCAGATTCCATCTGAGGGTGGCGGCCAGAGGGGGAGAGGGAGAGGGGGGCGCACCAGATTGGGCCCTAGGGCCCATCTGCCCTAGGGTTTGCCCCCTTCCCCTCTCTGATGCGCCTTTGGCCCTTGTGGGGGGGGGCGCACCAGCCTACCTGGGGCTGGTACCCTCCCACACTTGGCCCACGCAGCCTTCTGGAGCTGGTGGCCCCACCCGGTGGACCCCCGGGACCCTCCTGGTGGTCCCGGTACACTACCGATAGCGCCCGAAACTTTTCCGGTGACCAAAATAGGACTTCCCATATATGAATCTTTACCTCCGGACCATTCCGGAACTCCTCGTGACGTCCGGGATCTCATCCTGGACTCCGAACAACATTCGGTAACCGCGTACATACTTTCACTATAACCCTAGCGTCATCGAACCTTAAGTGTGTAGACCCTACGGGTTCGGGAACCATGCAGACATGACCGAGACAACTCTCCGGCCAATAATCAACAGTGGGATCTGGATACCCATGTTGGCTCCCACATGTTCCACGATGATCTCATCGGATGAACCACGATGTCAAGGATTCAATCAATCTCGTATACGATTCCCTTTGTCTATCGGTATAGCACTTGCCCGAGATTCGATCGTCGGTATACCGATACCTTGCTCAATCTCGGTACCAGCAAGTCTCTTTACTCGTTTCGTAACACATCATCCCATAATCAACTCCTTGATCACATTGTGCACATTATGATGATGTCCTATCGAGTGGGCCCAGAGATACCTCTCCGTCATACGGAGTGACAAATCCCAGTCTCGATTCGTGCCAACCCAACAGACACTTTCGGAGATACCTGTAGTGCACCTTTATAGCCACCCAGTTATGTTGTGACGTTTGGTACACCCAAAGCATTCCTACAGTATCCGGGAGTTGCACAATCTCATGGTCTAAGGAAAAGATACTTGACATATAGAAAAGCTTTAGCATACGAACTACACGATCTGTGCTAGGCTTAGGATTGGGTCTTGTCCATCACATCATTCTCCTAATGATGTGATCCCGTTATTAACGACATCCAATGTCCATGGTCAGGAAACCGTGACCATCTGTTGATCAACGAGCTAGTCAATTAGAGGCTTACTAGGGACATGGTGTTTGTCTATGTATCCACACATGTATCTGAGTTTCCTATCAATACAATTCTAGCATGGATAATAAACAATTATCATGAACAAGGAAATATAATAATAACCAATTTATTATTGCCTCTAGGGCATATTTCCAACAGTCTCCCACTTGCACTAGAGTCAATAATCTAGTTCACATCGCCATGTGATTAACACTCACAGGTCACATCGCCATGTGACCAACATCAAAAGAGTTTACTAGAGTCTGTAATCTAGTTCACATCAATATGTGATTAACACTCAATGAGTTCTGGCTTTGATCATGTTATGCTTGTGAGAGAGGTTGTAGTCAACGGGTCTGCAACATTCAGATCCCTATGTACTTCGCAAAACTTTATGTCATATCGTAGATGCTGCTACCACGTTCCACTTGGAGCTATTCCAAACTGTTGCTCCATTATACGTATCCGGTATCTCTACTTAGAGTTATCCGGATAGGTGTTAAGCTTGCATCGATGTAACTCTTTACGTCGAACTCTTTATCACCTCCATAACCGAGAAACATTTCCTTATTCCTCTAAGGATAATTTTGACCACTATCTAGTGATCCACTACTGGATCACCTTTGTACCCTCTTGCCAGACATGTGGCAAGTCACACATCAAGTGCGGTACTCAGCATGGCATACCGTATAGAGCCTATGACAAAAGCATAGGGGACAACCTTCGTCCTTCCTCTTTCCTCTGCCGTGGTCAAGCTTTGAGTCTTACTCAACTTCACACCTTACAATTCAGGTAAGAACTCCTTCTTTGACTGATCTATTTTGAACTCCTTCAAAATCATGTCAAAGGTGTGTGTTCTTTTGAAAGTATCATCGGGCATCTTGATCTATCTCTATAGATCTTGATGCCCAATATGCAAGCAGCTTTATCCAGGTCTTCCTTTGAAAAACTCTTTTCAAACAACCCTTTATGCTTTCCAGAAATTCTACATCATTTCGGATCAACAATATGTCATTCATATATACTTATCAGAAATGTTGTAGTGCTCCCACTCACTTTATTGTAAATACAAGTTTCTAACAAACTTTGTATACCCAAAAACTTTGATCACTCCATCAAAGCGTATATTCCGACTCCGAGATGCTTGCTCTAGTCCATGGAAGGATCACTGGAGCTAGCATACCTTTTAGCATCCTTAGGATCGACAAAACCTTTCTAATTGTATCACATACAACCTTTCCTTACAAAAACTGGTAAGGAAACTTGCTTTGTCATCCATCTGCCAGATTTCATAAATGCAGCTAATGCTAACATGATTCCGACGGACTTAAGCATCGCTACGGGTGAGAAAATCTCATCGTAGTCAACTCCTTGAACTTGTGAAAAACTCTTTGCCACAAGTCGAGCTTCATAGATGGTGACCTTTACCGTCCACGTCCGTCTTCTTCTTAAAGATCCATTTATCTCAATGGCTTGCCAATCATCGGGCAAGTCCACCAAAGTCCATACTTTGTTTTGATACATGGATCCTATCTCGGATTTCTCGGCTTCTAACCATTTGTCGGAATACGGGCCCACCATCGCTTCTCCATAGTTTGTAGGTTCATTGTTGTCCAACAACATGACCTCTAAGACAGGATCACCGTACCACTCAGGAGTAGTACATATCCTTGTTGACCTACGAGGTTCGATAGCAACTTGATCCGAAGCTACATGATCATTATCATTAGTTTCCTCTTCAATAGTCGTAGGTTCCACAGAAACATCTTTCTGTGTTGCACTACTCTCTGGTTGAAGTGAGGGTTCGACAACCTCATGAAGTTCTATCTTCCTCCCACTCAATTCTTTCGAGAGAAACTCCTTCTCGAGAAAGGACCCGTTCTTAGAGTCAAACATTTTGCCCTTGGATCTGAGATAGAGGGTATACCCAAACGTTACCTTTGGGTATCCCATGAAGATGTATTTGTCCGCTTTGGGTTCGAGCTTTTTTCCGGCTGAAGCCATAAGCATCGCAGCCCCAAACATTGAGAAACGACAACTTTGGTTTCTTGCCAAAACATAGTTCATACGGCGTTGTCTCAACGGACTTAGATGGTGCCCTATCTAAAGTGAATGCAGCTGTCTCCAATGCATAACCTCAAAATGATAGCGGTAGATCGGTAAGAGACATCATAGATCGCACCATATCTCATAAGGTTCGATTACGACGTCCGGACACAACATTACGCTGTGGTGTTCCAGGTGGCTTCAAGTGTGAAACGATTCCACAATGTCTTAAGTGATTGCCAAACTCATAACTCAGAAAATCTCCCCTTGATCAGATCGTAGGAACATGATCTTCTTGTTATGATGATTCTTAACTTCACTCTGAAATTGCTTGAACTTTTCAAACGTTTCAGACTTTTGCTTCATTAAGTAAATATAACCATATCTACTCAAATCGTTAGTGAAGATGAGAAAATAATGATATCCACCACACGCCTTAATTCTCATTGGATCACACACATCAGCATGTATGATTTCCAACAAGTCACTTGCCCGTTTCATTGTACCTGAAAACGGGATCTTAGTCATCCTGCCCATGAGGCATGGCTTGCATGTGTCAAGCGATTCAAAATCAAGTGACTCCAAACATCCATCAGCATGGAGTTTCTTCATGCATTTTATGCCAAAATGACCTAAGCGGCAGTGCCACAAGAAAGTGGTACTATCATTATTAACTCTACATCTTTTGGCGTTAATATTATTATCATGTGTATTACTATAATCGAGATTCATCAAACCATTGGGTGCATGACCATAAAGGTATTATTCATGTTAACAGAATAACCATTATTCTCTAACTTAAATGAATAACCGTATTGCAATGACCATGATCTAATCATATTCACGCTCAACGTATACACCTGATAACATTTATCTAGGTTCAACACTAATCCCGAAGGTAGAGGGAGCGTGCGATGGTGATCTTATCAACCTTGGAATCACTTCCAACACTCATCGTCACCTCGCCCTTAGCTAGTCTTCGTTCAGTCCGTAGCTTTTGCTTCAAGTCACTAATAATAGCAACTGAACCGGTATCCAATACCCAGGTGCTACAAGGAGTACTAGTAAGGTACACATCAATAACACGTATATCAAATATACTTTGTTGAAGTTGCCAGCCTTTCTTATCTACCATGTATTTGGGGTCGTTTAGCTACCACATGACTTTCCCCTTACAATAGAAGCACTTAGTCTCAAGGTTTGGGTTCAACCTTGGGTTCCTTCATTAGTGCAACAACTGGTTTGCCATTCATGAAGTTTCCCTTCTTGCCCTTGCCCTTTTGAAACCAGTGGTCTTGTTAAACCATCAACACTTGATGCTCCTTCTTGATTTCTACTTTTGCGGTCTTAAGAACCGCGAACAGCTCCGGGATCATCTCCATCCTTTGCATTTCATAGTTCATCACGAAGTTCTAGTAGCTTGGTGATAGTGACTAGAGAATTCTGTCAACCACTATCTCATTTGGAAGATTAACTGTCACTTGGTTCAAGTGATTTTAGCACCCAGACATTCTGAGCACATGCTCACCAGTTGAGCTATTCTCCTCCATCTTTTTGGCAAAAGAACTTGTCAGAGGTCTCATACCTCTCAACACGGGCATGAGCCTAAAATCCCAATTTCAGCTCTTAGAACATCTCATATGTTCTATGGCGTTCAAAACGTCATTGGAATCCCGATTCAAAGCCGTAAAGTATGGTGCACTAAACTATCAAGTAGTCATCAGGACGTGTCTGTCAGGTGTTCACAACATCCACAGACAACGTTGTAGGGGTTTGCACATCGAGCGGTGCATCAAAGACGTAAGCTTTCTGTGTAGCAGTGAGGACACTCCTCGGACTACGAACCCAGTCCGTATCATTGCATACATTATCTTTCAACTTAGTCTTTCTCTAGGATCGTATTAAACAGGGAGCTACAACGTAGTTATTGGTCTACAACATAATTTGCGAAGACAACTTAGACTATTGTTCATGACAATTAAGTTCATCTAATGAACTCCCACTCAGATAGACATCTCTCTAGTCATCTAAGTGATACATGATCCGAATCGACTAGGCCGTGTCCGATCATCACGTGAGACGGACTAGTCATCAATGGTGAACATCTTCATGTTGATCGTATCTTCTATACGACTCATGTTCGACCTTTCGGTCTTCCGTGTTCCGAGGCCATGTCTGTACATGCTAGGCTCGTCAAGTCAACCCTAAGTGTATCGCGTGTGTAAATCTGGCTTACACCCATTGTATGCGAACGTTAGAACCTATCACACCCGATCATCACGTGGTTCTTCGAAACAACGAACCTTAGCAACGGTGCACAGTTAGGGGGAACACAATTCTTGAAATTTTAGTGAGAGATCATCTTATTCACTACCATCGTTCTAAGCAAATAAGATGTAAAAATGATAAACATCACATGCAATCAAATAGTGACATGATATGGCCAATATCATATTGCTCCTTTGATCTTCATCTTCGGGGCTCCATGATCATCATCGTCACCAGCATGACACCATGATCTCCATCATCATGATCTCCATCATCGTGTCTTCATGAAGTCGTCTCGCCAAAAATTACTTCTACTACTATGGCTAACGTTTAGCAATAAAGTAAAGTAATTACATGGCGTTATTCAGTGACGCGCAGGTCATACAATAAAATAAGACAACTCCTATGGCTCCTGCCGGTTGTCATTCTCGTCGACATGCAAGTCGTGATTCCTATTACAAGAACATGATCAATCTCATACATCACATATATATCATTCATCACAACCTTTTGGCCATATCACATCACACGGCACATGCTGCAAGAACAAGTTAGACGTCCTCTAATTGTTGTTGCAAGTTTTTACGTGGCTGCTATAGGTTTCTAGCAAGAACATTTCTTACCTACGCCAAAACCACAACGTGATATGCCAATTTCTATTTACCCTTCATAAAGACCCTTTTCATCCAATCTGATTCGAGTAAAGTGGGAGAGACAGACACCCGCTAGCCACCTTATGCAACTAGTGCATGTCAGTCGGTGGAACCTGTCTCACGTAAGAGTACGTGTAAGGTCGGTCTGGGCCGCTTCATCCCACGATGCCGCCGAATCAAGATAAGACTAGTAATGGCAAGTAAATTGACAAATCCACGCCCACAACTACTTTGTGTTCTACTCGTGCAAGATACTACGCATAGACCTAGCTCATGATGCCACTGTTGGGGATCGTAGCAGAAAATCAAAAAATTTCCTACGTATCACCAAGATATATCTATGGAGTAATCTAGCAACGAGGGAGAGGGGAGTGCATCTACATACCCTTGTAGATCGCGATGCAGAAGTGTTGCAAGAACGTGGATGAAGGAGTCGTACTCAATGCGATTCAGATCGTGGTTGATTCCGATCTAAGCGCCGAACAACGGCGCCTGCGCGTTCAACACACGTGCATCCCGATGACGTCTCCCACGCCTTGATCCAGCAAGGAGAGAGGGAGAGGTTGGGGAAGACTTCATCCAACAGCAGCACGACGGCGTGGTGGTGGTGGAGGAGCGCGGGACTCCAGCAGGGCTTCGCCAAGCACTGCGAGAGACGAGGAGGGAGAGAGGTAGGGCTGCGCCAAGCGACAGAGGTCGAAACGTGTTGTGGGCAGCCCCAAAACTCACATATATATAGGGGGAAGGGAGGGGCTGCGCCCCCTCTAGGGTTTCCCACCCCTAGGGGTGCGGCCACCTCAGATCCCATCTGAGGGTGGCGGCCAGAGGGGGAGAGGGAGAGGGGGCGCACCAGGTTGGGCCCTAGGGCCCATCTGCCCTAGGGTTTGCCCCCTTCCCCTCTCTGATGCGCCTTGGGCCCTTGTGGGGGGGCGCACCAGCCCATATGGGGCTGGTCCCCTCCCACACATGGCCCACGCAGCCTTCTGGAGCTGGTGGACCCCCGGGACCCTCCCGGTGGTCCCGGTACACTACCGATAGCGCCCGAAACTTTTCCGGTGACCAAAATAGGACTTCCCATATATGAATCTTTACCTCCGAACCATTCCGAAACTCCTCGTGACGTCCGGGATCTCATCCGGAACTCCGAACAACATTCAGTAACCGCGTACATACTTTCCCTATAACCCTAGCGTCATCGAACCTTAAGTGTGTAGACCCTACGGGTTCGGGAACCATGCAGACATGACCGAGACAACTCTCCGGCCAATAATCAACAGCGGGATCTGGATACCCATGTTGGCTCCCACATGTTCCACGATGATCTCATTGGATGAACCACGATGTCAAGGATTCAATCAATCCCGTATACGATTCCCTTTGTCTATCGGTATAGCACTTGCCCGAGATCCGATCGTCGGTATACCGATACCTTGCTCAATCTCGTTACCGGCAAGTCTCTTTACTCGTTCCGTAACACATCATCCCGTGATCAACTCCTTGATCACATTGTGCACATTATGATGATGTCCTACCGAGTGGGCCCAGAGATACCTCTCTGTCATACGGAGTGACAAATCCCAGTCTCGATTCGTGCCAACCCAACAGATGTTGGAAATATGCCCTAGAGGCAATAATAAATTGGTTATTATTATATTTCCTTGTTCATGATAATTGTTTATTATCCATGCTAGAATTGTATTGAGAGGAAACTCAGATACATGTGTGGATACATAGACAAACACCATGTCCCTAGTGAGCCTCTAGATGACTAGCTCGTTGATCAATATATGGTTACAGTTTCCTGACCATGGACATTGGATGTCGTTGATAACGGGATCACATCATTAGGAGAATGAAGTGATGGACAAGACCCAATCCTAAGCCTAGCACAGATCGTGTAGTTCGTATGCTAAAGCTTTTCTATATGTCAAGTATCTTTTCCTTAGACCATGAGATTGTGCAACTCCCAGATACCGTAGGAATGCTTTGGGTGTACCAAACGTCACAACGTAACTGGGTGGCTATAAAGGTGCACTACAGGTATCTCCGAAAGTGTCTGTTGGGTTGGCACGAATCGAGACTGGGATTTGTCACTCCGTATGACGGAGAGGTATCTCTGGGCCCACTCGGTAGGACATCATCATAATGTGCACAATATGTGATCAAGGAGTTGATCACGGGATGATGTGTTACGGAACGAGTAAAGAGACTTGCCGGTGACGAGATTGAACAAGGTATCGGGATACTGACAATCGAATCTCGGGCAAGTACTGTACCGATAGACAAAGGGAATTGTATACGGGATTGATTGAATCCTTGACATCGTGGTTCATCCGATGAGATCATCGTGGAACATGTGGGAGCCAACATGGGTATCCAGATCCCGCTGTTGGTTATTGGCCGGAGAGTTCTCTCGGTCATGTCTGCATGGTTCCCGAACCCGTAGGGTCTACACACTTAAGGTTCGATGACGCTAGGGTTATAGGGAATAGATGTACGTGGTTACCGAATGTTGTTCGGAGTCCCAGATGTCACGAGGAGTTCCGGAATGGTCCGGAGGTAAAGATTTATATATTGGAAGTCATCATACGGTCACCGGAATAATTCGGGGGGGTTACCGGTATTGTACCGGGACCACCGAAGGGGTTCCGGGGGTCCACCGGGAGGGTCCACCTGCCCCGGAGGGCCCTATGGGCTGTATGTGGAGAGGGACCAGCCCCTTAGTGGGCTGGGTGCCTCCCCCCCCTAGGGCCCATGCACCTAGGGTTTAGGGGGAACCCTAAAGGGGGGCGCCCCTTGCCTTGGGGGGCAAGGCAACCCCCCTGGCCGCCGCCCCCTCCTCAGATTGGATCTGAGGGGGCCGGCCCCCCTCTCCCTTGCCCCTATATATATGTGGGGGGTGGGAGGGCAGCCGCACCACAAGTCCTGGCGCAGCCCTCCCCCTCTCCCAAGTCCTTCTCCTCTCCCGCGGTGCTTGGCGAAGCCCTACAGGATTGCCACGCTCCTCCACCACCACCACGTCGTCGTGCTACTGCTGGATGGAGTCTTCCCCAACCTCTCCCTCTCTCCTTGCTGGATCAAGGCGTGGGAGACGTCACGGGGCTGCACGTGTGTTGAACGCGGAGGCGCCGTTGTTCGACGCTTAGATCGGAATCAACCGCGATCTGAATCGCAGCGAGTACGACTCCTTCATCCGCGTTCTTGCAACGCTTCCGCATCGCGATCTACAAGGGTATGTAGATGCGCTCCCCTCCCCCTCGTTGCTAGATCACTCCATAGATAGATCTTGGTGATGCGTAGGAATTTTTTTTGATTTTCTGCTACGATCCCCAACAGTGGCATCATGAGCTAGGTCTATGCGTAGTATCTTGCACGAGTAGAACACAAAGTAGTTGTGGGCCTGGATTTGTCAATTTACTTGCCGTTACTAGTCTTATCTTGATTCGGCGGCATCGTGGGATGAAGCGGCCCGGACCGACCTTACACGTACTCTTACGTGAGACAGGTTCCACCGACTGACATGCACTAGTTGCATAAGGTGGCTAGCGGGTGTTTGTCTCTCCCACTTTAGTCGGATTGGATTCGATGAAAAGGGTCCTTATGAAGGGTAAATAGAAATTGGCATATCACGTTGTGGTTTTGGCGTAGGTAAGAAACGTTCTTGCTAGAAACCTATAGCAGCCACGTAAAAACTTGCAACAACAATTAGAGGACGTCTAGCTTGTTCTTGCAGCATGTGCCGTGTGATGTGATATGGCCAAAAGGATGTGATGAATGATATATATGTGATGTATGAGATTGATCATGTTCTTGTAATAGGAATCACGACTTGCATGTCGATGAGAATGACAACCGGCAGGAGCGATAGGAGTTGTCTTATTTACTGTATGACCTGCGTGTCACTGAATAATGCCATGTAATTACTTTACTTTATTGCTAAATGTTAGCCATAGTAGTAGAAGTAATGTTTGGTGAGATGACTTCATGAAGACACGATGATGGAGATCATGATGATGGAGATCATGGTGTCATGCCGGTGACGATGAAGATCAAAGGAGCAAGATGATATTGGCCATATCATGTCACTATTTGATTGCATGTGATGTTTATCATGTTTTACATCTTATTTTCTTAGAACGACGGTAGTGAATAAGATGATCTCTCACAAAAATTTCAAGAATTGTGTTCCCCCTAACTATGCACCGTTGCTAAGGTTCGTTGTTCCAAAGCACCACGTGATGATCGGGTGTGATAGGTTCTAACGTTCGCATACAACGGGTGTAAGCCAGATTTACACACGCGATACACTTAGGGTTGACTTGACGAGCCTAGCATGTACAGACATGGCCTCGGAACACGGAAGACCGAAAGGTCGAACATGAGTCGTATAGAAGATACGATCAACATGAAGATGTTCACCGTTGATGACTAGTCCGTCTCACGTGATGATCGAACACGGCCTAGTCGATTCGGATCATGTATCACTTAGATGACTAGAGAGATGTCTATATGAGTGGGAATTCATTAGATGAACTTAATTGTCATGAACAATAGTCTAAGTTGTCTTCGCAAATTATGTTGTAGACCAATAACTGCGTTGTAGCTCCCTATTTAATACGATCCTAGAGAAAGACTAAGTTGAAAGATATTGTAAGCAATGATGCGGACTGGGTCCGTAGTCTGAGGAGTGTCCTCACTGCTACACAGAAAGCTTACATCTTTGATGCATCGCTCGATGTGCAAACACCTACAACGTTGTCTGTGGATGTTGTGAACACCTGACAGACACGTCCTGATGACTACTTGATAGTTTAGTGCACCTTACTTTACGGCTTAGAACCGGGATTCCAATGACGTTTTGAACGCCGTGGAACATATGAGATGTTCTAAGAGCTGAAATTGGGATTTCAGGCTCATGCCCGTGTTGAGAGGTATGAGACCTCTGACAAGTTCTTTTGCCAAAAAGATGGAGGAGAATAGCTCAACTAGTGAGCATGTGCTCAGAATGTCTGGGTGCTAAAATCACTTGAACCAAGTGGGAGTTAATCTTCCAAATGAGATAGTGGTTGACAGAATTCTCTAGACACTATCACCAAGCTACTAGAACTTCGTGATGAACTATGACATGCAAAGGATGGAGGTGATCCCGGAGCTATTAGCGGTTCTTAAGACCGCAAAAAGTAGAAATCAAGAAGGAGCATCAAGTGTTGATGGTTTAACAAGACCACTGGTTTCAAAAGGGCAAGGGCTAGAAGGGAAACTTCATGAATGGCAAACCAGTTGTCGCTCTGATGAAGGAACCCATGGTTGAACCCAAACCTCGAGACTAAGTGCTTCTATTGTAAGGGGAACGGTCACATGGTAGCGGAACTACCCCAAATACATGGTAGATAAGAAAAGCTGGCAACTTCAACAAAGTATATTTGATATACGTGTTATTGATGTGTACCTTACTAGTACTCCTTGTAGCACATGGGTATTGGATACCGGTTCAATTGCTATTATTAGTGACTTGAAGCAAAAGCTACGGACTGAACGGAGACTAGCTAAGGGCGAGGTGACGATGTATGTTGGAAGTGTTTCCAAGGTTGATAAGATCACCATCGCACGCTCCCTCTAGTTTTGAGATTAGTGTTGAACCTTGATAAATGTTATCAGGTGTCTACGTTGAGCATGAATATGATTAGATCATGTTCATTGCAATACGGTTATTCATTTAAGTCAGAGAATAATGGTTATTCTGTTTACATGAATAATACCTTTATGGTCATGCACCCAATGGTTTGTTGAATCTCGATCATAGTAATACACATTGTGATAATAGTAATGCCAAAAGATATAGAGTTAATAATGATATTACCACTTTCTTGTGACACTGCCGCTTAGGTCATTTTGGCATAAAATGCATGAAGAAACTCCATGCTGATGGATGTTTGGAGTCACTTGATTTTGAATCGCGACACATGCGAGCCATGCCTCATGGGCAGGATGACTAAGATCCCATTTTTAGGTTCAATGAAACGGGCAAGTGACTTGTTGGAAATCATACATGCTGATGTGTGTGATCCAATGAGAATTAAGGCATGTGGTGGATATCGTTATTTTCTCATCTTCACTAAATATTTGAGTAGATATGGGTATATTTACTTCATGAAGCAAAAGTATGAAACGTTTGAAAAGTTCAAGCAATTTCAGAGTGAAGTTAAGAATCATCATAACAAGAAGATCATGTTCCTACGATCTGATCAAGGGGAGATTTTCTGAGTTATGAGTTTGGAAATCACTTAAGACATTGTGGAATCGTTTCGCAGTTGAAGCCACCTGGAACACCACAGCGTAATGGTGTGTTCGGACGTCGTAAACGAACCTTATGAGATATGGTGCGATCTATGATGTCTCTTACCGATCTACCGCTATTATTTTGAGGTTATGCATTGGAAACATATGCATTCACTTTAGATAGGGCACCATCTAAGTCCATTGAGACGACGCCGTATGAACTGTGGTTTGGCAAGAAACCAAAGTTGTCGTTTCTTGATGTTTGGGGCTGCGATGCTTATGGCTTTAGCCGGAAAAAGCTCGAACCCAAATCGGAAAAATACATCTTCATAGAATACCCAAAGGTATCATTTGGGTATACCTTCTATCTCAGATCCAAGGACAAAAATGTTTGTCGCTAAGAATGGGTCCTTTCTCGAGAAGGAGTTTCTCTCGAAAGATTTGAGTGGGAGGAAGATAGAACTTGATGAGGTTGTCGAACCCTCGCTTCAACCGGAAAGTAGTGCAACACAGAAAGATGTTTCTGTGGAACCTACGACTGTTGAAGAGGAAACTAATGATGGTGATCATAAAGCTTCGGATCAAGTTGCTGGTCAAACCTCGTAGGTCGACAAGGATATGTACTACTCCTGAGTGGTACGGTGATCCTGTCTTAGAAGTCATGTTGTTGGACAACGATGAACCCACGAACTATGGAGAAGCGATGGTGGGCCCGTATTCCGACAAATGGTTAGAAGCCGAGATAGGATCCATGTATCAAAACAAAGTATGGACTTTGGTGGACTTGCCCGATGATCGGCAAGCCATTGAGATAAATGGATCTTTAAGAGGAAGACGGATGTGGACGGTAATGTCACCATCTATGAAGTCGACTTGTGGCGAAGAGTTTTTCACAAGTTCAAGGAGTTGACTACGATGAGATTTTCTCACCCGTAGCGATGCTTAAGTCTGTCCGAATCATGTTAGCATTAGCTGAATTTATGAAATCTGGCAGATGGATGACAAAACAAGTTTCCTTACCAGTTTTCGTAAGGAAAGGTTGTATGTGATACAATCAGAAAGGTTTTGTCGGTCCTAAGGTTGCTAAAAGGTATGCTAGCTCCAGCGATCCTTCCATGGACTAGAGCAAGCATCTCGGAGTCGGAATATACGCTTTGATGGAGTGATCAAAGTTTTTGGGTTTATATTAAGTTTGTTAGAAACTTGTATTTACAAATAGAGTGAGTGGGAGCAGTACAACATTTCTGATAAGTATATGTGAATGACATATTGTTGATCCGAAATGATGTAGAATTTCTGGAAAGCATAAAGGGTTGTTTGAAAGGAGTTTTTCAAAGGAAGACCTGGATAAAGCTGCTTAAATAATTGGGCATCAAGATCTATAGAGATAGATCAAGACGCCTGATGATACTTTCAAAAGAACACACACCTTGGCATGATTTTGAAGGAGTTCAAAATAGATCAGTCATAGAAGGAGTTCTTGCCTGAGTTGTAAGGTGTGAAGTTGAGTAAGACTCAAAGCTTGACCACGGCAGATGGAAGAGGAAGGACGAAGGTCGTCCCCTATGCTATTGTCATAGGCTCTATACGGTATGCCATGCTGAGTACCGCACCTGATGTGTGCCTTGCCACATGTCTGGCAAGAGGGTATAAAGGTGATCCAGGAGTGGATCACTAGATAGTGGTCAAAAAATTATCCTTAGAGGAATTAGGAAATGTTTCTCGGTTATGGAGGTGATAAAGAGTTCGACGTAAAGAGTTACGTCGATGCAAGCTTAACACCTATCCGGATAACTCTGGGTAGAGATACCGGATACGTATAATGGAGCAACAGTTTGGAATAACTCCAAGTGGCACGTGGTAGCAGCATCTACGATATGACATAGAGTTTTGCGAAGTACATAGGGATCTGAATGTTGCAGACCCGTTGACTACAACCTCTCTCACAAGCAAAACATGATCAAACCCAGAACTCATTGAGTGTTAATCACATATTGATGTGAACTAGATTACTGACTCTAGAAAACTCTTTGGATGTTGGTCACATGGCGATGTGACCTGTGAGTGTTAATCACATGGCGATGTGAACTAGATTATTGTCTCTAGTGCAAGTGGGAGACTGTTGGAAATATACCCTAGAGGCAATAATAAATTGGTTATTATTATATTTCTTTGTTCATGATAATTGTTTATTATCCATGCTAGAATTGTATTGATAGGAAACTCAGATACATGTGTGGATACATAGACAAACACCATGTCCCTAGTGAGCCTCTAGATGACTAGCTCGTTGATCAATAGATGGTTACGGTTTCCTGACCATGGACATTGGATGTCGTTGATAACGGGATCACATCATTCGGAGAATGAAGTGATGGACATGACCCAATCCTAAGCCTAACACAGATCATGTAGTTCGTATGCTAAAGCTTTTCTATATGTCAAGTATCTTTTCCTTAGACCATGAGATTGTGCAACTCCCGGATACCGTAGGAATGCTTTGGGTGTACCTGGGTGGCTATAAAGGTGCACTACAGGTATCTCCGAAAGTGTATGTTGGGTTGGCACGAATCGAGACTGGGATTTGTCACTCCGTATGACGGAGAGGTATCTCTGGGCCCACTCGGTAGGACATCATCACAATGTGCACAATATGTGATCATGGAGTTGATGATGGGATGATGTGTTACGGAACGAGTAAAGAGACTTGCCGGTGACGAGATTGAACAAGGTATCGAGATACCGACGATCGAATCTCGGGCAAGTACTGTATCGATAGACAAAGGGAATTGTATACGGGATTTATTGAATCCTTGACATCGTGGTTCATCCGATGAGATCATCTTGGAACATGTGGGAGCCAACATGGGTATCCAGATCCCGCTGTTGGTTATTGGCCGGAGAGTTGTCTCGGTCATGTCTGCATGGTTCCCGAACCCATAGGGTCTACACACTTAAGGTTCGATGACGCTAGGGTTATAGGAAATAGATGTACGTGGTTACTGAATGTTGTTCGGAGTCCCGGATGAGATCCCGGATGTCACGAGGAGTTCCGGAATGGTCCGGAGGTAAAGATTTATATATGCGAAGTCATCATACGGTCACCGGAATAATTCGGGGGGTTACCGGTATTGTACCGGGACCACCGAAGGGGTTTCGGGGGTCCACCGGGAGGGTCCACCTGCCACGGAGGGCCCTATGGGCTGTATGTGGAGAGTGACCAGCCCCTTAGTGGGCTGGGCGCCTCCCCCCTAGGGCCCATGCGCCTAGGGTTTAGGGGGAACCCTAAAGGGGGGCGCCCCCTTGCCTTGGGGGGCAAGGCAACCCCCCTGGCCGCCGCCCCCTCCTCAGATTGGATCTGAGGGGGCCGGCCCCCCTCTCCCTTGCCCCTATATATATGTGGGGGTGGGAGGGCAGCCGCACCACAAGTCCTGGCGCAGCCCTCCCCCTCTCCCAAGTCCTTCTCCTCTCCCGCGGTGCTTGGCGAAGCCCTGCAGGATTGCCACGCTCCTCCACCACCACCACGTCGTCGTGCTGCTGCTGGATGGAGTCTTCCCCAACCTCTCCCTCTCTCCTTGCTGGATCAAGGCGTGGGAGACGTCACCGGGCTGCACAAGTGTTGAACGCGGAGGCGCCGTTGTTCGGCGCTTAGATCGGAATCAACCGCGATCTGAATCGCAGCGAGTACGACTCCTTCATCCGCGTTCTTGCAACGCTACCGCATCGCAATCTACAAGGGTATGTAGATGCACTCCCCTCCCCCTCGTTGCTAGATCACTCCATAGATAGATCTTGGTGATGCGTAGGATTATTTTTTTGATTTTCTGCTACGATCCCCAACAACAGACACTTTCGGAGATACCTGTAGTGCACCTTTATAGCCACCCAATTACGTTGTGACGTTTGGTACACCCAAAGCATTCCTACGGTATCCGGGAGTTGCACAATCTCATGGTCTAAGGAAAAGATACTTGACATATAGAAAAGCTTTAGCATACGAACTACACGATATGTGCTAGGCTTAGGATTGGGTCTTTTCCATCACATCATTCTCCTAATGATGTGATCCCGTTATCAACGACATCCAATGTCCATGGTTAGGAAACCGTGACCATCTGTTGATCAACGAGCTAGTCAACTAGAGGCTTACTAGGGACATGGTGTTTGTCTATGTATCCACACATGTATCTGAGTTTCCTATCAATACAATTCTAGCATGGATAATAAACAGTTATCATGAACAAGGAAATATAATAATAACCAATTTATTATTGCCTCTAGGGCATATTTCCAACAGCTCCGTCACGATCCCGCGGTCGCATGCCATTTTCACCAGCGCTTTGGCGGGCGGGCAGGTCTTCCACGTCTCGGGAGTGGCGCTCGGGGCTCTTCCCGCGGCGACGCCCGGGATCTTCGGCGTGATGGCGCCGTTCATCGCGCGCTGCTTGGGAGGAGCGCGCTATTGGCACCGGCGTGGGAGTCCTGGAGGCCCTTGTGTCGCCTTCGGGTGATGCGGTAGCGATCTTGGAAGGCCCCGCGCCACCCGCGGAGGGCCTGGCTCCGTCTTTGGATTTGGCAGTGTGTGGCCCCTTACCAGGCGCACAAACATCGCCACCTCCCAAACTCCGGCTGCTCGGACGGCGTTGGTGTTCGCGAGCAGCGCCCCGGGTCCTTTCCGCGACCGGTCCGCTGCTCGCCCGCGTCAGAACGGGCTGTCCGGCTTCCGACTAGCCAACCGCCACCGTCGTCTTCTTCTTGGGTACCATGATGATGATGAAGCGTCGAACTAACTGCTAAAGCCGATTCTCACAACTGCGCCCCCTACCTGGCGCGCCAAAGATGTCGGTGGGAACGACACCTATGGGATCACAAGAATCCCTACTACGGTTAGCGGGGCGCGGGGTTGAGAGAAGAGCGGATCAAACAGATAGCACACGGTTCGTTTATCCAGGTTCGGGCCGCGAGGATGCGTAAAACCCTACTCCTGCTTTGGCGGATTGTATATCTGTGTTCTTCACCTAGCTATGGGGGTGAGGAGCTTCAAAAAGCCGAATCCTCCTCCTGGTCGCCTCGGGCCTCCTTTTATAGAAAAAGGGGTTGCCACAGTGGCACACAGGAGGTGGAAAGGGTACAGTGATGCGAGGTTATCCCTCGCATTACATGACAAGGCGCATTTAATGCGTCTTTCTTAGGTGTCTTTGCTTTATCGGGGACGGGGGAGAGATCTGTCTTGTCCGTCGCCGCTCCTTCTTGTGTCGACACGCACCCTGGCCAGCGATGCCTGAGATGCCATGTAGGTAGGCACGCAGCTGAGGTGGCGCAATGGTGGGTCTTCACGAAGATCTGCATGTCGCCACGCAGGTGCCTGCCCAGCTGGTTGGGTCGGCAGCTGCATACGGTAGTGGAAGTTTAGTCGGCGTGGGCCTGATGGTGGCCCTGCGGATGTCCTTGGCAAGGGCCTTGCCGGGGCCCCAACAAGGGTCTTGCCGTGGCGCCTGCTGCCATCCCCGGCAAGGTGCTTGCCGGAGGTCTTGTGGTCTTCCTTGGCTGGGATCCCGCCAAGGGTCGTCGTCTTCTTAGTGCGTATCTGGTCTTGAATGTCTTCACAAAGATCTGCATGCCACTACGGGGATGTCTCCCGAATCCTTGCCCTATGGGGGCAGAGGACTCAAGGGTGATTTGCTCTGTAGGCGTGGGGCGAGTTGCCGCGGCAAGGATCTTGCCGGGGCTGCTAAAGTCGGCTCCCGGAAAGGATCTTGCCGGGGGAACCCGCTTTGTCCCTTTGCTCTTTGTGGTCTTGGCTTTGGTGTTGCTCCAGTTCCATCGAGCTTCGGTCTCACCCTGGCTCACCTCCCTTGCCTTGCTTGGTGTGCTGGTGCCCGCGGCTCAGACTGCCCGTGCACAGTTATAGGGGTACAAAAAGTGTACCCCTCTTTTTCTACACCGACAAAGTTATATTGTCTATCACCTAATACATCACTCTTGAGAACACTAAGATCAGGGACACACATGTGGCAAGCCACGTCTTTACCGTTTATGCTTCTACCAATAAAGAGAGCAAAGTAATGAATAGCAGGAAAATGAATGCTCCCTATGGTAGCCTGTGTGATTTCTCTAGATTCCCCCATTGTGATACTAGCAAGGAAATCTCTATATTCAGATTTGCGAGGATCACCCATACTTCCCCACTACGGGAGCTTACAAGCATTATTAAAATCCTCTAAGTCCATGGTGTAAGATTTATCATAAAGGTCAAATAGGACAGTGTGAGAATTACGTGAAGATGAAAATTTAAACCTTCTCACAAAGGTATCAGTTAAGCCATGGTATTGAGGGCACTTATCTTGTATGAAGCCCTCGAGGTCAGCGTTGCGCACATATGCATAAAATTCCTCCTTGATGCCAACCTGATCCATAAAGTTATCTCACGGCCATTCACAAGGCCGCACTTCAGCTTCCCTCGGTAGTTCATTGCCCGGCTCACGAAACGCGAGCCTCGGTTCTTGCTTCCTTGAAGAACCACCTTGGAATATTTTCCTATGCATTTTTCTGAAATTTTTAGTAACTCAAAATAAAAGTTAACCAAACTCAACAAGATTGATAGCAACAACCCCTACAAGTTCCTAGAGGCTATATCATGCATTAGAACTACTTGGGACCAAAGAAATTTTACATGCAAGCTCAAGAACAAGGTCACCACAGCAGCAAAAATTTGCAAAAAATAAAGCACTAGAAAAAAACTAATTGGACCAATGGAGGAGTCACATACCAAGGAACAATCTCCCCAAACAATTTGGTGAATGGTGCTTTGAGCAAGGAGATCGAAAATGGCAGCAAGATGAGCTAGAACTCGTGCTTGAGCTAGTTGGTGATTTTTTTGGGAGGAAGAAGAAGGGTATGGGTGCAGGAATAAGTGGGGGGCCACATGGGGCCCACGAGGCAGGGGCGCGCCCTGTGAGGGTGGGCGCGCCCTGGACCCTCGAGGCCAGGTGCTGGCTCCCCTCGCTGTGTTTTCTGTGCCATATATTCTCAAATATTCTAGAAAAAATCATATTTCATTTTCAGGGCATTTGGAGAACTTTTATTTTTTGGGTATTTTTTATTGCACGGATAAGTCTGGAAACAGACAGAGAATACTATTTTTTATTTAATCTAATTAATAGAAGGTAAAAGGAGGGTCCAGAAGGTTGTGCTATCTAGATTCACCCATCTCATGCTCGTCAAAAGGAATCCATTAACAAGGTTGATTGGGTCTTGTTAATAAACTCTTTCCGAATAACATGAAACCGGAGAATTTGCGAATAGCACTAGGTTACCTCAATGGGGATATGTATGTCCCCAACAATAAGAATACCATATGCCTTCTTGACAGTAGGAAGAGGAAATTCAAAACCTCCAATAGTGATAGTTGAAATTTTTCCAATATAATTGATACTGTGGACTTGAGGTTGTTTCCTCGGAAAGTGTACCGTATGCTCATTACCATTAGCATGAAAAGTGACATTGCCTTTGGTGCAATCAATAATAGCCCCTGTAGTATTCAAAAAGGGTCTACCAAGGATAATAGACATACTATCGTCCTCGGGAATATCAAGGATAACAAAGTCTGTTAGAATAGTAACATTTGCAACCACAACATGCACATCCTCACAAATACCGACAGGTATAGCAGTTGATTTATCAGCCATTTGCAAAGATATTTCAGTAGGTGTCAACTTACTCAAGTCAAGTCTACGATATAAAGAGAGAGGCATAACACTAACACCGGCTCCAAGATCACATAAAGCCATTTTAACATAGTTTCTTTTAATGGAGCAAGGTATAGTGGGTACTCCCAGATCTCCTAGTTGCTTAGGTATGCCTCCTTTGAAAGTGTAATTGGCAAGCATGGTGGAAATTTCTACTTCAGGTATCTTTCTTCTGTTGGTAATAATATCTTTCATATACTTAGCATAAGGATTTGTTTTAAGCATATCAGTCAAACGCATACGCAAAAAGCTCAGCAAAGCACTCAAAATCATCATCATCCTTTTTCTTGGATGGTTTAGGAGGAAAAGGCATGGGTTTCTGAACCCATGGTTCTCTTTCCCTACCGTGCTTCCTAGCAACAAAGTCTCTCTTATCATAATGTTGATTCTTTGATTGTGGGTTATCAATATCAACAGCAGGTTCAATCTCTACATCATTATCATTGCTAGGTTAAGCATCATCATGAACATCATCATTTATATTATCACTAGGTTCAAGTTCATTACCAGATTGTGTCTCGGCATCAGAAACAGAGATATCATTGGGATTCTCAGGTGTGTCAGCTACAGGTTCACTAGAAGCATGCAAAGTCCTATCATTTTTCTTTTTCTTCTTCTTAGAAGAACTAGGTGCATCTAAATTAGCTCTCTGAGAATCTTGCTCAATTCTCTTAGGGTGGCCTTCAGGGTACAGAGGTTCCCGAGTCATTCCGCCACCTCTAGTCACAACTCTAATGGCGTTATCATTATTCTTACTATTTAATTCATTGAGCAAATCATTCTGAGCCTTAAGTACTTGTTCTACTTGAGTGGTAACCATGGAAGCATGTTTACTAATGAGTTTCAACTCACCTTTAACTCTAGACAGATAATCACTCAAGCGTTCAATGATATAAGCATTGTGTTGTAATTGTCTACCAACATAAGCATTGAAGTTTTCTTGTTTCACAATAAAATTGTCAAACTCATCTAAGCATTGACTAGCAGACTTATAACGAGGAATATCACCTTCATCAAATCAATAAAGAGAATTTACCTTTACTACCTGTGTCGGGTTATCAAGACCATGTATTTCGTCAATAGGTGGTAAATTCTTAACATCTTCAGCTTTAATACCTTTTTCTGTCATAGATTTCTTTGCCTCGTGCATATCTTGAGGACTGAGAAATAGAACACCCCTTTGCTTCGGAGTTGGCTTAGGGGCTGGTTCAGGAAGTGTCCAATTATTTTCGTTGGCTAGCATATTATTCGATAGTAATTCAGCTTGATCAACTGTTCTTTCCCTGAAAACACAACCAGCACAACTATCCAGGCGGTCTCTGGAAGCATCAGTTAGTCCATTATAAAAGACATCAAGTATATCGTTCCTCTCAAGAGGATGATCAGGCAAAGCATTAATTAATTGGAGAAGCCTCCCCCAAGCTTGTGGGAGACTCTCTTCTTCAAATTGCACAAAGTTATATATTTCCCGCAAGGCAGCTTGTTTCTTATGAGCGGGAAAATATTTAGCAGAGAAGTAGTGCATCATATCCTGGGGACTACGCACACAACCAGGATCAAGAGAATTAAACCAAGTCTTAGCATCTCCCTTTAACGAGAAAGGAAACAACTTATGTATATAGTAGTAGCGAATCTTTTCATCATTGGTAAACAGGGTGGCTATATCATTCAACTTAGTAAGATGTGACACAACAGTTTCAGACTCATAGTCATGGAAAGGATCAGATTCAACCAAAGTAATTAACTCATGATCAACAGAGAATTCATAATCCTTATCACTAACACAGATAGGTGAAGTAGCAAAAGCAGGGTCATGCTTCATTCTAGCATTCAGGGACTTTTCTTTCAATTTAGCTAATAGTTTCTTAAGATCATATCTATCATTGCAAGCAAGAAAGTCTCTAGCAGTTTCTACATCCATAACATAACCCTCGGGAACAACAGGCAATTCATATCTATTGGGAGAAGCTTCATCATCACTTTCATAAATATTATCAGTTTTAATATTTGCATTCTCCCTAACCATAGCAATTTGTTCATCTAGAAATTCACCTAGTGGCATAGTACCAGGCATAGAAGTAGTTTCATCATACATAGCAGAAGTGGCATCATCAAGAACATACGACATATCAGATTCAATAGCAGGAGTAGGCGTCGCAAATTTACCCATAACAGATGGTGAATCAAGTGCAGAGCTAGATGGCAGTTCCTTACCTCCCCTTGTAGTTGAGGGATAGATCTTGGTTTTTGAGTCCTTCAAATTCTTCATAGTGATCAACAGATATAAATCCCAAGTGACTTAAAGAATAGAGCTATGCTCCCCGGCAACGGCGCCAGAAAATAATCTTGATAACCCACAAGTGTAGGGGATCGCAACAGTTTTCGAGGGTAAAGTATTCAACCCAAATTTATTGATTCGACACAAGGGGAGCCAAAGAATTCTCTTAAGTCTTAGCACCTGAGTTGTCAATTCAACCACACCTGGAAACTTAGTATCTGCAGCAAGGTAGTTTAGTAGCAAAGTAATGTGGAGATAGTGGTAGCAACAATAAAAGTAACGGTAGTGTTTTTGTAGTTTTTGTAATAGTAGCAATGGGAAAGTAAATAAGCAACAAGCAATATGTGAAAATCTCATAGGCATTGGATGAGTGATGGGAAATTATGTTGGATGCAATTCATCATGTAAAAGTTATAACCTAGGGTGACACAGAACTAGCTCTAGTTCATCAATGTAACGTAGGCATGTATTCCGAATATAGTCCTACGTGCTTATGGAAAAGAACTTGCATGACATCTTTTGTCCTACCCTCCCGTGGCAGCGGGGTCCTATTGGAAACTAAGGGATATTAAGGCCTCCTTTTAATAGAGTACCAGACCAAAGCATTAACACATAGTGAATACATGAACTCCTCAAACTACGGTCATCACCGGGAGTGGTCCCGATTATTGTCACTTCGGGGTTGCCGGATCATAACACATAGTAGGTGACTATAGACTTGCAAGATAGGATCAAGAACACACATGTATTCATGAAAACATAATAGGTTCAGATCTGAAATCATTGCACTCGGGCCCTAGTGACAAGCATTAAGCATAGCAAAGTCATAGCAACATCAATCTCAAAACATAGTGGATACTAGGGATCAAACTCTAACAAAACTAACTCAATTAGATCATAAATCACATCCAACCCATCACCGTCCAGCAAGCCTACGATGGAATTAATCATGCACGGCGGTGAGCATCATGGAATTGGTGATGGAGGAAGGTTGATGATGACGATGGCGACGATCTCCACTCTACGGAGCCCCGAACGGACTCCAGATCAGCCCTCCCGAGAGAGATTAGGGCTTGGAGGCGGCTCCGTCTCGTAAAACACGATAATTCTTCCTCTCTGGTTTTTTTCTCCCCGAAAGTGAATATATGGGATCCGGAGATACGTCGGTGGAGCATCAGGGGGCCCACGAGGCCGGGGCGCGCCCAGGGGGAGGGGGCGCACCCCCCACCCTCGTGGACAGGGTGTGGGTCCCCTGACGTGGATCTTTCCGCAGGTATTTTTTATATTTTCCAAAATAATTCTTCGTGGATTTTCAGGTCATTCTGAGAACTTTTTATTTCTGCACAAAAACAACACCATGGAAATTTTGCTGAAAACAGCGTCAGTCCGGGTTAGTTCCATTCAAATCATGCAAGTTAGAGTCCAAAACAAGGTCAAAAGGGTTTGGCAAAGTAGATACGTTGGAGACGTATCAGGCACCACCCACCAGGGCGCGCCTGGGCCTCCTGGCGTGCCTTGGTGTGTTGTGCTCCCATCGGAGCGCCCCCCAGGTGCTTCTCCGGCCCAATGGATGTCTTCTGGTCCCAAAAAAATCCACAAAAAGTTTCGCCACGTTTGGACTCCATTTGGTATTGATTTCCTGCGATGTGAAATACATGCAGAAAACAACAACTGGCACTTGGCACTATGTCAATAGGTTAGTACCAAAAAATGATATAAAATGAATATAAAATGATTGTAAAACATCCAAGAATGATAATATAACAACATGGAACAATCAAAAATTATACATACGTTGGAGACGTATCACATCCCCAAGCTTGTGGCTTTGCATATCATTAGCATCATGGATATTCAAAGAATTCATACTAACAACATTGCAATCATGCTCATCATTCAAAAATTTAGTTCCAAACATTTTGTTAACTTCTTCTTCTAACACTTTGGCACAATTTTCCTTTCCATCATTTTCACGAAAGACGTTAAAAAGATGAAGCATATGAGGCAACATCAATTCCATTTTTAGTTTTCTTTTGTAAAACAAACTAGTGATAAAACAAGAAACTAAAAGATTCAATTGCTAGATCTAAAGATATACCGTCAAGCACTCACCTCCCCAGCAATGGCGCCAGAAAAGAGCTTGATGTCTACTACACAACCTTCTTCTTGTAGACTCATGTTGGGCCTCCAAGCGCAGAGTTTTGTAGGGCAGTAGCAATTTTCCCTCAAGTGGATGACCTAAGGTTTATCAATCCGTGGGAGGCGTAGGATGAAGATGGTATGTCTCAAACAACCCTACAACCAAATAACAAAGAGTCTCTTGTGTCCCCAACACACCCAATACAATGGTAAATTGTATAGGTGCACTAGTTCGGCGAAGAGATGGTGATACAAGTGTAATATGGATGGTAGATATCGGTTTTTGTAATCTTAAAATATTAAAAGAGCAAGGTAACTAATGATCAAAGTGAGAACAAATAGTATTGCAATTCTTAGAAACAAGGCCTAGGGTTAATACTTTCACTAGTGCAAGTTCTCTCAACAATAATAACATAATTGGATCATATAACAATCCCTCAACTTGCAACAAAGAGTCACTCCAATGTCACTAATAGCGGAGAACAAACGAAGAGATTATTGTAGGGTACAAAACCACATCGAAGTTATTCTTTCTGATCGATCTATTGGGCTATTCCTATAAGTGTCACAAACAGCCCTAGAGTTCGTACTAAAATAACACCTTAAGACACACATCAACCAAAACCCTAATGTCACCTAGATACTCCAATGTCACCACAAGTATCCGTGGGTTTGATTATACGATATGCATCAAACAATCTCAGATTCATCTATTCAAACCAACATAAAGAACTTCAAAGAGTGCCCAAAGTTTCTACCGGAGAGTCAAGACGAAAACGTGTGCCAACCCCTATGCATAAGTTCACAAGGTCACTGAACTCACAAGTTGATCACCAAAACAAACATCAAGTGGGTCACGTGAATATCCCATTGTCACCACAGATAAGCACATGCAAGACATACATCAAGTGTTCTCAAATCCTTAAAGACTCAATCCGATAAGATAACTTCAAAGGGAAAACTCAATCCATTACAAGAAGGTAGAGGGGGAGAAACATCATAAGATCCGACTATAGTAGCAAAGCTCGCGGTACATCAAGATCGTGCCAAATCAAGAAGACGAGTGAGAGGGAGATCAAACACATAGCTACTGGTACATACCCTCAGCCCCGAGGGTGAACTACTCCCTCCTCATCATGGAGAGCATCGGGATGATGAAGATGGCCACCGGTGATGGTTTCGCCCTCTGGTAGGGAGCCAGAACGGGCTCCCGATTGGTTTTTCATGGATACAGAGGCTTGCGGCGGCGGAACTCCTGATAACCCACAAGTGTAGGGGATCAGTTGTAGCCTCTTTCGATAAGCAAGAGTGTCAAACCTAACGAGGAGCTAAAGACGGAACAAATATTCCCTCAAGTTCTATCGACCATCGATACAACTCTACGCACGCTTGACGTTTACTTTACCTAGAACAAGTATGAAACTAGAAGTACTTTGTAGTTTTTGTGAGATAGGTTTGCAAGAATATAAAGAGAACGTTAATAAAACTAGGGGCTGTTAAGATAAAGAAACAATAAAGTTAATATAGCGAGTGTGGAAAAGTGGTGGTAGGAGTTGCGAAATTGCCCCTAAGCAATTGACTACGGTACTAGACCGATAGCAAGTTTTATGTGGGAGAGGCCACTGCTAGCATGTCA
Source organism: Secale cereale (assembly GCA_902687465.1). NCBI lineage: Eukaryota > Viridiplantae > Streptophyta > Magnoliopsida > Poales > Poaceae > Secale > Secale cereale. The sequence continues at coordinate 409,353,990 of LR738713.1, forward strand.
TCCCTTACTTGGAATTCTAAGCACTTATGATTGGAACTATTAGCAAGCATCCGCAAGTACTAACGTTCATTAAGGTAAAACCCAACCATAGCATTAAGATATATTGGTCCCCCTTCAATCTCGTATGCATCAATTCCTACGCTAGGTTGAACCTTCTGTCACTCTTGCCCTCCAATACGTAGTCCTATCAACATACAACTAACCATATGGTATGATCCATGCGCGTGCTCATATGATGGGCACCGAAGGATAGCAACATAACCACAAGCAATTTAAATCAATCATAGCAATTCACCAATCACCGATAGGACAAGGATAATCTACTCAGACATCATAGGATGGCAACACATCATTGGATAATAATATGAAGCATAAAGCACCATGTGATAGCCTGGCTTAATAGGGATGATAGACTACTCATATCAATAAGGAATTCCTTCTTTTCTGGGAGCCCATTCGGATAGAACTTCAAAGTTAAGCGTGCTCAGCTTGGAGTAGTTCCAGGATGGGTGACCGATCCGGAAGTTGGTCCCGAGTGCGCACGAGTGAGGACAAAGTGCGCAGAAAGGACTAGTATTGATATGTGGGGCCAGTATAGATCCCTCTAGGAGTAACAACCACCGGCGGGTGTGTCCGGGGCGTTACAAGTTGGTATTCAAAGCCTTCTCTGACCTAGGAGCCCCTGATTGATCGAATCGCTGACGGTTGAGTCTAGGCACACACACAAAATGTTTTGAGTCCTATATTATATTTAAGAGTAGGATTTCTTTTTACTCCTCATCCCTTCATCGCTCTGGTGAGGACTCCTGACGTTGTTCTATCTCCTCTACTCTCAAAAATTTCACAAATTTTTTTTAGGATCACGCGGGTATTGTTTGGATTCTTCCGATATCTTTGTGACGAGAACATTGTTCTCGATGCCTCCTGTCATTTAGGGGTTGTGGCAGTGTCCCGGGGAGTTGTGCTCCAAGGTGTTGTCGTCACAAATGTATCGTAGCGGTTCTAGAATGCCAGAGACGGCCGACATCGAAAACCCTTCTATGCGGTTAGTGGTGAGATAACCCCGAATCACCCAGTACTGGCAGGATAGTTCGGGACTATTGCCATAGCTAGTATAGCGGATGCGTTTCGAAGGTCCGAGGTAAACAGTTTCCGAGGATGACTGGTTATGTGTTGATTGATGGATACAGCTGGATGTAGGTTTAGAGTTGAGTGCGCGGTGCTTCCCCTGTATCCCCAACACCAGATTGCATAACCGGAAAGCTTTGGGAATTAATAGGTGGGCTTCAAGTAGCTCGTAGGTATTCTTCCAACGAGTGCATGGTATGAGGTTTGGGGGTCAACATTGAGTGAAGAGGTTTCATGGGCGTTGTTCCAATTGGGAGTTGCATCTTAAAGGGTCCTTGGCTATGCTGATCCGGGGATTGCAACACCCTTTGTAACACGCACCATGGGGCATTCAGCACAAACATGTGGGGCGAAACTTCTATCATGTATTTGTTCCATCTGCACTTGTTGTTTTTATTTGATCTTTTTTTCTCCCAAGTGGCTTCTCGACAAGATTGTTGTACCATTAAGCTGTGGAATTCATTCGTTCATTTTGTTCGAATGTTCATTGTGAAGACTTTATGTTGCAAATATCTAGCCGTTGATTCAGCTTACCTGTTTTGCATCAATGGCTAACGATTGTCATCTTATTCAGGATGGCTCATAAGAAGGTTCCCAACCCAAACCAAGAGGGTGAAGAAGAGCGTCCTCCCGAACGTCCTCCTTCCCCTCCTCCTCCATCTGAGGTATGGAGAGCGATTATGCAGGCAACCAACCAGAACACTCAGATGCTCATGCAAATGATGCAGAATTTTCAAGCCAATCAAGCAAATCAAGGCAATCATGGGAACCAAGGCCAAGGCAATCTGTTCAATCAACCTCACTTTGCGACACTGAACCAATTCCTGGCAAACCAACCAAAGTCGTTCAGTTACTGTGTGGACCCACTAGATGCTGAAGATTGGATCAGAGACATCAAAAAGCACTTTGAATGCAGTAACGTGAGGCCCGAGGATTATGTCAAGTTTGCCAATTTCCAACCCAAAGATCAAGTTGTTGATTGGTGGCAACAGTACAAAGACTCCAGAGGTGATCGTGAGATCTCGTGGACTGACTTCTGCAAAGATTTCCGTTCTCATCACATTCCAACCAGTGTCATTGAAGGCATGTGTGAGCAATTCCGCAACCTGAAGCAAGGCACCATGTCCATCTATCAATACAATGTCAAGTTCCAGAATCTTGCCCGTTATGCGAAGCAAGACGTCCCCAATGCCAAGAGCAAGATATACTAGTTCCGAGGTGGTATGAAAGATGAACTCCAACTTGCTCTCACCTTGTTCGAGCCGGATGAATTTGACCAATTCTACAATATGGCTCTCAAGCAAGAGGCAGCTCAGCTAAAGTGTGAAGCTTCCAAAAAGAGAATAAGAGATGTTGTCCACTCTTCCTCTTCCTCTCAAGTGGTTGCCAAGCAGCAGAAGTTATGGCTACCGCCTCCTCCAGTGCTCCGTCCTCCAAGCAACAACAAGCACTCAGGTGGTAGTGGATTCTCCCACCCACCCAACCCAAGCAACCAATCCAAGCCGCGGTTCCAAGCTGCAAGACCAAGTGGTCCTTATCATCGGCCTCTTTCAGAAGTTACTTGCAACAAGTATTATCAAAAGGGTCACTATGCCAACAAGTGTCCCAACCCAAGGCGCCTTCCGCCTCCTCCACCTGTCAGCAATGCTATTGTCAAGCACAGTCCCAAGAATGCAAGAGCGAACTTGATGAATGCAGCTCAACCAGAGAATTCTTCCGATGTGATAATTGGTAATCTTCCGGTTAACTCAATACCTGCTAAAGTCTTGTTTGATTCGGGTGCATCATGCTCTTTCATGTCGCAACCTTTTGCAACGAAGCACAATTTTGACACCAAAAATTTGCCAAGGGAGTTATCAATTATTTCTTCGGGAAAACGTATGCATTCTAGTGTGTTTGCTCCGGATATATCTATTCATATGGGTGATTATAGTTTTCTGGTTTCCCTCGTTATTCTCGGTAACTCCGATATTGATCTTATTCTTGGGATGGATTGGCTCTCGAAGCATGATGCTCTTATTGATTGTGCAAATAAGGAGGTCAATCTAACCCATCCTTCCGAAGACGTGATTATCTTCGCTTCTCGAGATAACACAGTCAGGCTATTCTCTCTCAATGACAAGGGCGAGATTAATGCCATTTCTCAGATTCTGGTGGTTTGTGAATATGAGGATGTATTCCCTGAAGAGCTTCCAGGCATGCCTCCCCAACGTCCAGTTGACTTCATCTTTGAACTTGAACATGGTACCGAGCTAGCATGTCGGCGTCCGTACAAGCTTTCTCCTAAAGAGTTGAAGGAGCTGAAGAAACAACTCGATGACAAGAATGTATGGGTCTAATCAAACCAAGTACTTCTCCTTGGGTCTGTGGTGTTCTATTTGTCAAGAAGAAGGATGGCACGGAACGCCTTTGCGTTGATTATCGACCATTGAACAAGAAGACAATAAATAATAAGTACCCGCTCCCCAATATCAATGAATTGTTCGAGCAGCTCAAAGGAGCAAAGGTGTTCTCGAAGCTCGATCTTCGGATGGGTTACCATCAGATTCGTATCCGTGAAGAGGATATTCCCAAGACCGCATTCAGAACGAGTTATGGCTCATATGAATACATGGTCATGTCTTCCGGCCTTGCAAATGCTCCACCCACTTTCTCTCGGATGATGCACTTCATATTCAACCCCTATACCAATGAATTCGTGCTCGTCTACCTCGATGATATCTTGGTATCCTCCAAGATAAAAGAAGACCATGCCAAGCACCTCCGTTTGGTCCTTGACAGGCTCCGTGAGCACCGGTTCTATGCGAAGTTCTCCAAATGTGAACTATGGCTGGATAAAGTCCTCTATCTTGGCCATATTATCTCTGCCGAGGGCATTTCTGTTAACCCCGAGAAGGTTGAAGCTATTGTCAACTGGGAACCTCCGCAGAATATCAAGCAACTCCGAAGTTTCCTTTGTCTTGCTAGCTATTGCAGAAGGTTCGTTGAGAACTTCTCCAAGATTGCCAAGCCTCTTTCCAACCTATTGCAGAAGAATGTCAAGTACTCGTCCTGATTGTGATGTGGCATTCAAGACACTCAAAGAGAAGCTCTTTTTTGCTCCGGTTCTTACTCCTCCGGATAAGTCCAAGCCTTATGAAGTCTTTTGTGATGCTTCGTTGCAAGGTCTTGGTGGTGCTCATGCAAGACAAGAAGATTGTGGCATACACTTCTCGTCAGCTGAAACCAAATGAGAAGAATTACCCCACACATGATCTTGAGCTAGCAGCGGTTGTTCATGCCTTGATCACGTGGAGACACCTTCTGTTGGGCACAAAAGTGGACATCTTCACCGATCATAAGAGCTTGAAGTACATCTTCACTCAGCCAAACCGTAACCTTCGCCAGACTGGTTGGGTTGAGATGATTCAAGAATACGATCCAAGCATTGAGTATACTCTTGGCAAGGCCAATGTCATTGCAGATGCCTTGAGCAGAAAGGCGTATTGCAACAGTCTCCTTCTCAAACCGTTCCAACCTAAACTTTGTGAATCATTCAGGAAGCTCAACCTCCAAGTCGTTCCGCAAGGCTTTCTTGCAAACCTTCAAGTTGCTCCTACCTTGGAAGATCAAATCCGTGAGGCCCAACTCAGTGATGCTATGGTGCAGAAAGTGAAACATGGTATTGCTAAGGGTACTCCCAAGTATAAGTGCTATCGCATTGATCACAGAGACACTTTGTTCTTTGAGGACAGGACTGTGGTTCCCAAAGGTGATCTCAGAAAGCTCATAATGAACGAAGCACATGACTCACTCCTTTCAATACATCCAGGAAGCTCCAAGATGTACCATGACCTCAAGCAATCCTATTGGTGGACTAGCATGAAAAGGGAGATTTCCTAATTCGTGAATGAATGTGATGTCTGCAGAAGAGTGAAGGCAGAGCATCAACTTCCAGCCGGACTCCTTCAACCTCTACCTATTCCCGAGTGGAAATTCGATCACATTGAGATGGATTTCGTCACCGGTTTTCCCAAGTCCAAGAAGGGAAATTATGCTATCTTTGTGGTGATTGACAAGCTAACTAAAGTAGCTCATTTTCTTCCCATCAAAGAATCCATCAACGCAGCTCAGCTGGAAGAGTTGTGCACCTCCAAAATTGTTTCTTTGCATGGCATTCCTCAAGTGATCTCCTCGGACCGTGGAAGCTTGTTCACTTCCAAGTTCTGGGATTCTTTTCACTCAGCCATGGGCACCAAGATTCGCTTCAGCACTGTGTTTCACCCTAGTGGTCAAGTCGAAAGAGTGAACCAAATCCTTGAAGATATGCTCAGAGCTTCTGTCATCTCCTTCGGTATGAAATGGGAAGATTGCCTTCCATTTGCCGAATTCTCCTACAACAACAGCTTCGAAGCAAGTGCCGACAAAGCTCCTTTTGAAATCCTCTATGGCAGAAAGTGTCGTACCCCTCTCAACTGGTCTGAGACTGGTGAACGTCAACTCCTTGGAAATGATTTGATCTCAGAAGCCGAAGAAATGTGCAAAGTCATACGTGAGAATCTCAAAGCCGCGCAATCATGTCAAAAGAGCTACTATGACGGCAAGCATCATGACTTGGCTTTCGACATAGGAGACCATGTCTATCTCCGTGTTTCTCCCATGAAGGGCACTCAGAGGTTTGGTATTAAGGGCAAGCTTGCTCCAAGATACGTGGGCCCTTTCAAGATTCTTGGCAAGAGAAGCGATCTAGCCTACCAACTCGAGCTTCCCTCCAACTTTGCAAATGTGCATGATGTGTTTCACGTGTCTCAACTCCGCAAGTGCTTCAAGACGCCTGAACGCACCATTCCGTTCGAAGAGATTGATCTTCAACAAGACTTGTCTTATCGTGAGCACCCCATTGCTATTCTTGAAGAAACTAAGCGCAAGACCCGCAACAAGTCCATCAAATTCTTGAAAGTGAAGTGGTCACACCATACCGACCGAGAAGCTACATGAGAACGAGAAGATCATCTCCGTTCCGAGTTTCCCGCATTCTTTCTGTCCTAGATCTCGGGACGAGATCTTTTTGTAGTGGAGGAGAGTTTGTAACACCCCATATGTGATACCTTCCATATATGGCAATAAAGCATTTATCAATTGATCCTTGTCCTTTTCCTTGGGGGTTCTTTTGCGATTATGCATTCTTATTGTATTGCATTGGCATTTTATTTTTCCTTTTGCATTCATGCATTACTTCATCATCACCATGGCATCATGATCTTCATAGCATTCTTTTACCTATCTTTGTGTTGAACCTTGTCCTTGCTTGTCTTGTGAGCTCATCTTGTCCTTGTGTTGGTGGTCATAGCAAGACCATGGCCATGCTAAACCCTAACCCCCTCCTTCTTCTTGCACCTCTTCTTCTCCTTCCTTCTTTTCTATCCATTCTTTAAGTAATTTTGCAAGTGACTTAGCCTCTTCCAAAAATGTTCATATCCTCCCCCACACCCTTGTTACCTTGACCTAAGTCACCTTACATAGGTTCACTTCTTTTGGAATTGTTTTGGTTAGGTTTTAAAATGGCTCAAGTTTGAATTTAATTCAAACTTGAATTATTTTACTTCCTCTAAAAATTGCCCAGGACAATTTTATAAAATAGTGTGTAATTCCAGGAGCTTGAGGATATTTTTATATCTATCAAACTCCTCACCTAGCCCCCTGTACATTTTCTTTTATGCAGTTGTTTATTAATTGAAGAGAACTGTAAAGAAAATGGAAAAAAGGAGCAGCGCAGCCAGCAGCAGCCCAGCAGCCGCAACCACCTAGGCCAATCCACGCTGCGGCCCAGCCAGCTCCTCCTCGTGCGCAGCCCGCCAACGTGCAGCCGCGTCGTGACCCCCCTCTCGCCCGGGCCCACCTGCCAGTGTCTCTTCCCCCAAACGGCTACCTGCTCCATTCCCCCTCCGTCCTCCTCGCTTCAGAGGCAGAGCGCAACGCGCCGTCGTGCCGTGATCTCACGGACGTCGAGGCCGCGACGCTCGTGCCCCTATAAAGCCGCAGCCCCGTGCCTCCTAGGGTTTCATCCTCGCCTCCTTCCCTCCGTGCCGCGCATCTCCATGCTTCCTCCTCGCGCGCTGCCGCCGATGCCATGACCGACACGAGCCACAGCTCGCCGCTGGCGTAGCTCACCCTGTCTTCCTCCTCGACGTCTTCCGGACCCGTAGCGCTGCCCAGGATCTGATCAGATGCAAGGCCAAGCCCAAGGTCTCCTTCCACGACGTCCCCGTTGTCATCTTCTTCTCGGTCAGAAGCTCGCTGGGCTTCCTCGCCGTCGTCGCCGCTGTGCTGCTGCGTCCCCAGCCCCATCTTCATGTCCTAGGTATACTAGGTATACCCAGCCCCTTCCCTGCTCCTTCCCGTCGTCTTTAGTGCACCAGCTTCGTCGCCAGTTCCATGTCATCCCCGCGCTCCCCGTGCTCCGGTGGATCTCTGAACTTTTCAGCGAGCGCTCGTAGTCCGCGCGCCCCGCATCCCCAGCAACTCCGCGCTCGTGTCGCGTGCACCTGAACGCACTCTGCAGCAGATCTGCAACCCTGCTTCGCCTTGCCACCGCATGTTGCACGCCCGCACTGAGTCGTGCTAGCGGACGAGCCCGGCCTCTGCTTCTGTTGTGCCCCGCGCTCCCTCACCTCGAAGCCGAGATCCGCGCGCACGCACACACCCTCTTGTAGGTTACGCACGCCCGCCACCACCTGTAGTGCCCCGCCTTCGCCGTTGCTGCTCGCCGGCGTCGACGAGCCTTCTCTGTTGCAGGGAAGATGAGAACATGTACTGGTTACAGGTTACCTCAAGAGGAGCAGACCTCCTCTACTGTCAGCCGCACGCGCTCAGCCCAGTGGCCTGAGTCTCCCCCTAGCTACCAGGAGATCCTGGGTTCGAATCATGCCGGGGGCAGTGGATATTCCCCCTTTTTGCATTTCCTGTGACACTGACAGGTCAGCCCCACCTGTCGGCCTCTCATCGCCATTCCTACCCACACCCGCACCCAGTTTGCCACCTCAGCGCCTTTGAACCCACGGGTCAGCATCTCGGGCTAGACCCAGGCTGGGTCTGTTAGCCCCTTTTCCTTTGTTTTCCTTTTCTGTTTTGTTTTTGTTTTTATTTTCTGCATTTTCTTTTGCATAATTATATCTTTTAATATATGCATCTGATGGAAATGTGTTATATATGAAAACTGCCTAGTTTTTCATGTAGGATATTAATATGTAGTTTGTTGCCATGTTAACAACATTTAAAATGTTGTTTGATATTTATTTGTGTTTAAAAATGCTTAAACTTGTAAAAATCGTAACTAAATAACACTAACTCCAAATTTGACAAACTTTATATGTACTTGAGGTGGAAATATGTGTAGATTAATGTGGTGATGTTGTTTTGCATGTTTAACAACTTTAAAATATGACTTTCTCACTTCTCTCCTATTTGTATTTATATGAATATGGGAGTTTCCGGAAAATTTTGTTTGTTCTTTCCTGCCCATTTAAAATGCTAGCATGTTGCAGTTACTCCTAGTTGTACCCCTTGCCATGTTAAACAACTTTGAAAACTTGTTGGGTGCTTGTTTAAATCATCTACATAACCACGTGTGGCCATGTTAGGTTTGTTCCCTTTTTGCTTGTGTTCCACATGGTTGTGATCATGTTTATTGCCATGATGCTTGTGCACTCTTCTTGTCCCTAGAAGTTGCATCATATCCCTACCCATGTTCATAAGCATCATATTCATGCATCATGTGTTTGAGCATTGCATGATGATTGATTGTTGTTCCGGTGTTTGCATTGTTGTGTTGGTTAGAGCCCGGTGATGATTCAGAGTTTGAGGTTCCTTTCGAGGCTGAGTTTGAGGAGCAAGGTTACGATCCCTCCGGGGACTCAACAAGCAAGATGACCATTCCCAGATATCACTTCTATCTTTGCCTATGCTATATGTCTCGTTCTTTTAGATATGCCTCGATGCCCATTCCTGTTTGTCAGCCTCCTATCGTGGCCATGAAACACTCTAACCGCCTTCCTAGCAAACCGTTGTTTGGCTAAGTACGCATCGCTCAGCCCCTCTTATAGCGTTGTTAGTTGCAGGTGAAGTTTTGAAGACAGCTCCATGATGAACTTGTAATTGGGATAACACAATATATAAATACCTGTTAAACTAATTCACATATATATTGGTAATGGGTGGAAGGCTAAGCCTTTATGCTTGGTGTTTTGTTCCACTCATGCCACCTTAGGAACCGATAAACCGGTGTTATGTTCCTTGATTTTGCGTTCCTAACACGGTTAGGTTTATGGGCCCCCCTTGATAATTCGCTCTGCTTAAATCTTTTCCTGCAAGGCCCAGCATTGGTTTAACATTTGCCTAATAACTAAAACTTGCATAGGGTGTTGCAAACCCGGGTTCTTAAATAACAACCCGGGCTAGTGCTCCTCATGAGTGTTGGTCCAAACTGGGGGTCCTACAGGGCCACCTCGGGGAAACCCAAGGTCTGGTATATACATGTAGCATCGCCCATCCGGTCGTGGCCTGAGACGAGATACGCGCGGCTACTATTAGGGTGTCGGCATGTCGGGAGGTCTTGCTGGATTAGTTTTACCTTTGTCAAAATGTCTTGAGCACGGGATTCCGAGAATGCTCGGGTCTTCCCACTTTGGAGTTGCGACTCCGCGGATCGTGAGCTTGTGATGGGCTAAGTTGGGACACCCCTACAGGGTTTGATCTTTTGAAAGCCGTGCCCGCGATTATGTGGCAGATGGGAATTTGTTAATATCAGGTTGTAGATAACTTGACACCTTATTTATAAGAATAACTACCTGTGTGAGTAACCGTGATGGTCTCTTTCCGAAGGGCTTTGGGAAGTGAACACGGTGGGGTTATGTTTGATCGTGAGTAGTTAGGATCACTTCTTGATCAACTTGGCGATCATTGTCACTTGTTCTCTTCTCGCTCTAAACTCGTAAGCTAGTGCTTAGTGCTTGGTGTAACCCTTGTTTATAGCCTTTCCACACCTAAGGCTTTGGTAGTTTTGATACCCGGGAACGGGATTGCTGTGTCCTTTGTGGCTCACAGATTCAACACACACCAGATGCAGGTACCGCTGAGAACAATGCAGGAGATGGTTTTCAGAACTTCAGTGGGAGTTTGATGAAGAGCGTGGACGTTACTATGTTTTGTATCCCGACGATCAGTAGTGGTTCTTACTAGGAGGATCCGGGCTTGTGTTTTGGTATCTTTCTCATTTGGATTTACGTCCTTAGTCGGACGCCTATGTTCTTGGATGATGTATGCTATTGTATTCATTGTGTGACGTGGCGAGTGTAAGACAACTATCTTTTAAAATTTCTTCCCTGAATTTTACATGAGATGTGCAAAGATACCATACTTGAGATCATTCTAGTATGCGCTTATGTCTTTAAGTCATGCCTCGACACATGGGAGACATAGTCGCATACTGGCATTACAAGTTGGTATCAGAGCCGACCCTCATGGTTACACGGATGTTTGCGGATAGGTGTGTGGTCATGTTATTCATGACGTTTGTGACCCGTCGTGGCACACGGCATGGCACATGTACCGGACTTAAAGCACAAACGTATGTACCAAGAGGGAACATTCATGTGGCCCGACGAGGACGTCGGTTCCTCTGAGTGGGGGTGTATGTGATAGCTTGGCTTAATAGGGATGATAGACTACTCATATCAATAAGGAATTCCTTCTTTTCCGGGAGCCCATTCGGATAGAACTCCAAAGTTAAGTGTGCTCAGCTTGGAGTAGTTTCAGAATGGGTGACCGATCGGGAAGTTGGTCCCGAGTGCGCACGAGTGAGGACAAAGTGCGCAGAAAATACTAGTATTGATATGTGGGGCTAGTCTAGATCCCTCCAGGAGTAACGACCACCGGCGGGTGTGTCCGGGGCGTTACACACCATGTTCAAGTAGAGGGTACAGCGGGTTGCGGGTGAGTGGACCGTTGTAGATAGATGGGGGAAGGTGATGGAGATATTGGTGAAGATGACGGAGGTGTTGATGTAGATCGCCGTCACACGATGATGGCCCCGGTGGCACTCCGGTGGCACTCCGGTGCCTCCGGAAGCGAGGCGGGGAGAGCCCCCCTCCTTCTTCTTCTTCCTTGACCTTCTCCCTAGGTGGGAGAAGGGTTTACCCTCTGGTCCATGGCCTCCATGGCGGCGGAGGGGCGAGAGCCCCTCCGAGATTGGATATGTCTCTCTGTCTCTCTCTGTTTCTACGTTCCGAGATTCTGGCCCTTCACCGTTTCTTATATTCTCAGAGATCCGTAACTCCGATTGGGCTGATATTTTGACACGATTTTCATCTGGATATTAGCTTTCTTGCGGCAAAAGAAGGGCATCAACCGCCTTACAGTGTGGCCATGAGGGCCCAAGGCGCGCCTGCCCTGGTGGGCGCGCCCCCTGCCTCGTGGCCCACCCGGGCATCGTCTATTTTGACACGATTTTTATCCGGATATTAGCTTTATTGCAGTGAAATAAGGGCACGGTGTGGCCACGAGGGCCCAGGGCACGCCTGCCCCTGGTGGGCGCGCCCCCCTGCCGTGTGGCCCACCCGAGCATCGTCTCATGTTGGTTCCGCTTCCCAAAATTTACATATATTCCAAAAAAAATCTCCATCCGTTTTTATTCCGTTTGGACTCCGTTTGATATGGATATTCTGCGAAACAAAAAACATGCAACAAACAGGAACTGGCACTGGGCACTGGATCTATATGTTAGTCCAAAAAAATTGTATAAAAAGTTGCCAAAAGTATATGAAAGTTGTAGAATATTGGCATGGAACAATCAAAAATTATAGATACGACGGAGACGTATCAACTCCCAATCTAGGTTTATTTTCGGAGGTTTCACTATTTATAGGAATTTTGGCGTCGAGAACAAGTCAGGGGGGTCCACGAGTCAGCCACAAGGTAGGGGGGGTGGGCGTGCCCCCCACCCTTTGTGGATGAGTCGTGGCTCTTTTGGCCCAACTATTTTTCTTCGAGGGCTTCTTCTGGTCCAATAAAAATCATTGTAAGTTTTCAGGTCAATTGGACTCCGTTTGATATTTCTTTTCTGTGAAACTCAAAAATAAGGAAAAAACAGAAACTGGCACTGGGCTCTAGGTTAATAGGCTAGTCCCAAAAATCATATAAAATAGCATATAAATGCATATGAAACATCCAAGATGGATAATATAATAGCATGAATACTTCATAAATTATAGATACGTTAGCCATTTCATGAAGCTTCCCTTCAATACAAGCACTTCAAGCACGATCTTTGGCAAAACTCACATTTTTTTAGTCCACGAACATGGTTCCCTTTGAGGAGACTTTGCAAAGATCTCATATTGACATCGGCTAGCCAGCGATGCCAAAGCTATCCCACGTCAACTTTAGCCATTAGGCAAGTCACGGTCTTAGTGGGTCGCTCCGAAAAGTTCACCACGTAGAGACCATTCTCGACATGCCCAACAAAGGCTACTTTAAGAGTGTTGCTCCACAAAAGGGCTACGATATCAAGATCAAAGAATGTTGCAAAGCCCATAAGTGCAAGTTGATGAACAAAAAGCAAATTGTATGCAAGGGACTCAACAAGCATGACATTTTCAATAGATAAATCTTGTGAGATGAGCACCTTGCCAAGTCCTAATACCTTTGATTTTGAAGCATCACCGAATTGGACATGGGTGGGCATAGATGGAATTGGATGCACGTCCACCACCAAGTCCTTGCTTCTGGTCATATGATTTGTCGCTCCGCCATCAAGCAACCATGACACTCCACCGGAAGCAAAGTCCTACAAGAGATCAATGCTTGGTTTTAGGTACCCTTTTATTAATGGGTCATTTGATGTTAGAAACAAGGGTCTTAGGAATCCAAATAGACCATTCAATGTACTCATATGGAGAACCAACAAATTTGGTATAAATGTGCCCATCACTAGCACGTCATAAGCCATAAGATGGGTTAAAATCGCCGGAGTTCTTGGGAGGAATGGCTTTTCCCTTCTTTCCATTACCACCTTCCACCTTGTTCTTCTTCTTCACATGAGCACCTTCTCCCTCTTTGATAAAGACCTCCTTGAGAGGGATTGCTTGGTCTTGCCCTTTTTCTTCTTCTTGGACTTGGGTGCAAACCCAATTCCCTCCTTTGCCACAACCTCCTTTTGACTACTCAAAAGGTCATTGAGGTTCTTCTCATCTTGTATACACGTCACAAGGCCATTCTCAAGTTGCTCTTTTAGCTTGACATTTTCCTCCACGAGATGAGCATGCTCACAACACGGGTTAGTAGCATGAGCATTGTCAATAAGAACAAAAGGAGGACAAGTAGCAATTTACTTTCTTAGCTTCACTTGGAGTTGATCATGAGACTCCTTGAGAGAAGCATGAACACTCTTCAAGACCTTGTGGGCCTTGTCAAGTGTGTCAAACTCTTCCTTGAGTCTATCATGGCCAACCCCAAGTGCAACCTTCTCGGATTTAAGCACACAGGTAAGAACAATAGGATGATCAAGATCCTTTTGAAGTTTAGAAAGATCAACGTTGTGTGACTACTCAAGAGCCAAACGAGGACCTTGCTATTCCTCAAGAGCAATGGAAAGATCCGCAATCTCATCGGCATAGTCACGACTATGCCCCTCCATCTTGGAGATAGTTTCCTCGTGCGACTCAATGATATCATTGGCCTCACCAAGTTGTTCCAAGAGAGCAACAAAGTGCTTCTTTGGTTCTCCCTTGAGCTTACTCAAGAACAAGTTAAACATATTCTTTTCACCATTCACCACCTCACTATCATCTACATAATCTAACAAGTACAGAGTAGTAGTGATGGTGGTTTTGATGATGGGTGTTACCTTATTGATACCTTTAGCCATGAGGCACTTGGCAATGGTGTTCTTGTTGGGGGTGCCGAAGAGAGAGACCTTGGAGGGAGATGTGGAAATTGCAATGGTTGACGTTGCCATTCCTTGTCCACTTGTGTCTTCATCATCATCATCCGAGGGATAATCTTCATGAACCGCCAACGCTTTTTGAGGGACCTTCTTGATGAAGATGTTCTTGTTGGCAAGAGGCTTGGCTTTGTCCTTGTGAATGAGCTTGCCACCATTTTCTTCTCGATTCTCATCAGGGCAATCTGCGACAAAGTGGCTCATGTTTCCACAATCGTAACAAGTTCTCATGCGTTGCTTACCCCTCAGACCACTTGAGGCGTTCTTGGTGAAATTGGGTCTTGAGTTTCTCTTGCCCCAGAATTGCCTTGATGCAAGAGCCATGTGGTCGTGGTAATCATACTTGGTGTCTTTGGGGCCACACTCCTCTCCTCTTCTTCAACCTCAACATCATCCATAATAGCCTTAGCCTTCAAGGCAAGAGTGGGTGAGCTTTTCTTGGACCGCACACGGCTAGAGCATTGTCGGTGGTCTTGTTCATGATGTTCATGCCAATAAACTCATCCAACACTTTAGTTGAGGTTAAGGTGTAAAAGTACGGCCTTTGATGAATCACGGAAGACATGGCCTTGTTTAAAGGCATGATGGCCTTGAGAAACTTGCGCTTGATCCAGGTGTCATCCTTATCCTTACTTCCATGGTCTTGGAGAGCAACCGCAAGAGTTGTCACCCTCCGGTAGAGATCACGCACATCGTCTTCTTCAAGCATCACAAATTCATCGGCCTCATCAAGGCCCACTTTAAAGTTGGACCGCTGGATGCTTGAGCTACCCTTGTACATAGAGACAATGTGCTCCCAACAATCCTTTGCATGAGAGAACAGTCATAAGTGAGATAGATCTTCGGGTGGGACTGCATCTTGAAGGATGAACAAAGCGGAGTGATTGTATTGATTGTCCACTTCTTCTCTTGGGGTGAAGTTGTTTGGACCATGCGGTAGAAGCCTTGCTCAATGATTCTCCAAAGGTTAGCTGAGCAATGATTCAAATGAGGCCTAATGTGAAAGATCCAATTAGCAAAATCACCCTTAACAAGCTTGGGAGGAGACCATAATTATTTATGCGAGGTGTGGGGATCAGTACTCCATAGACATGGGGAGGGGAAACCGAGGCAAAGGTTCCCGTCCCATTCTTGTCAAGTGGGGAGGAAACATGAGTATCTTTAGCTGCTTCCTTGGCGGAATTTGTTGGAAATATGCCCTAGAGGCAATAATAAAATGGTTATTACTATATTTCCTTGTTCATGATAATTGTCTAATGTTCATGCTTTAATTGTATTATCCGGAAACAGTAATACATGTGTGAATACATAGACCACAACATGTCCCTAGTGAGCCTCTAGTTGACTAGCTCGTTAATCAATAGATGGTTACGGTTTCCTGACCATGGACATTGGATGTCATTGATAACGAGATCACATCATTAGGAGAATGATGTGATGGACAAGACCCAATTCTAAGCCTAGCACAAGATCGTGTTGTTCGTATGCTAAAGCTTTTCCTATGTCAAGTATTTGTTCCTTAGACAATGAGGTTGTGCAACTCCTGAATACCGTAGGAATACTTTGGGTGTGCCAAACGTCACAACGTAACTGGGTGGCTATAAAGGTACACTACGGGTATCTCCGAAAGCATCTGTTGGGTTGGCACGAACCAAGACTGGGATTTATCACTCCGTATGACGGAGAGGTATCTCTGGGCCCACTCGGTAAGACATCATCATAATGAGCTCAATGTGACTAAGGGGTTGGTCACGGGATGATGTGTTACGGAACGAGTAAAGTGACTTGCCATAACGAGATTGAACAAGGTATCTGTATACCGATGATCGAATCTCGGGCAAGTACTATACCGCTAGACAAAGGGAATCGTATACAGGATTGATTGAATCCTTGACATCGTGGTTCATCTGATGAGATCATCATGGAACATGTGGGAGCCAACATGGGTATCCAGATCCCGCTGTTGGTTATTGGCCAGAGAGCTGTCTCGGTCATGTATGCATGATTCCCGAACCCGTAGAGTCTACACACTTAAGGTTCGGTGACGCTGGAGTTGTTATGGGAATTAGTATGCAGTTACCGATTTTTTTTGGAGTCCCGAATGAGATCCTGGACGTCATGAGGAGTTCCGGAATGGTCCGGAGGTAAATATTTATATATGGGATGTCCTATTTTGGCCACCGGAAAATGTTAGGGATTTTTCGGTATTGTACCGGGAAGGTTCTAGAAGGTTTCGGAGTGGGGCCCACCTGCATGGGGGGAACCACATGAACGTGGGTAGTGGGGGCAAGGCCCCACACCCCTGGTCAAGGCGCACCAAGATCCCCCATTAGAAGGAATAAGATCATATCCCGAAGGGATAAGATCAAGATCCCTAAAAAGGGGGGTAACAATCGGTGGGGAAGGGAAATGATGGGATTTCTTTCCCCCACATTTGCCAACGCCCCAATGGACTTGGAGGGCAAGAAACCAGCCCCCTCCACCCCTATATATAGTGGGGAGGCGCGTGGGAGCCACACCCCTTCCCCTGGAGCAGCCCTCTCCCTCCCCAACACCCCCGTAGTAGTAGTAGTGCTGGTGAAGCCCTGCTGGGGAACTGCAAGCTCCACCACCACGCCGTCGTGCTGCCGGAGCTCTCCCTCAACTTCTCCTCTCCCCTTGCTGGATCAAGAAGGAGGAGATGTCCCCGGGCTGTACGTGTGTTGAACGCGGAGGCGCCGTTGTTCGGGGCTTAGATCGGAATCAACGGCGATCTGAATCGCTACGAGTATGACTCCTTCATCCACGTTCTTGTAACGCTTCCGCATCGCGATCTTCAAGGGTATGAAGATGCACTCCCCTCTCTCTCATTGCTAGTCTCTCCATAGATTGATCTTGGTGATGCGTAGAATTTTTTAAATTTCTGCAACGATCTCCAACATAATTGGCCTCCGACATCGATGTCATGGGATTAACCACAAGCAAGGGATCGAGAGTGGATTTCATCCCCTCAAGTAGTTCTTTAAGCATGGACTTGACTTCGATCGTCATAGACGTCTTAAGTGAAGTCATAGCTTCATTTAAGTCGTCTCGAGTGATCAAAGTCAACTCCACAGCCTCGGGCACTTCCTCCTCGGTGTCAACCATACTCTTTGGGTGGTGACACCCTTAATAAAGAAACGAGGCTCTGATACCAATTGAAAGGATTGATATGGTTGACTAGAGGGGGGTGAATAGGCAACTACCAATTTTTAGGATTTCTTAAACAAATTAATAGTAGCAACAAATAAGTTGTCTACAAATGCAACTAGGTGAACGGCCTATATGATGCTAACACAACAAGCAACATAAGCAAGTAAGGAATACAACACAACAAAAACTTACACAAAGTAAAGGTATAAATAACCACAAGTGGAGCCGGTGGAGACGAGGATGTGTTACCGAAGTTCCTTCCCTTTAGGGCGGAAGTACATCTCCGTTAGAGCGATGTGCAGGCACGATGCTCCCCAAGAAGCCACTAGGGCCATCGTATTCTCATCATGCCCTCGCACAATGCAAGATGTCGTGATTCCACTAGTGGTGCCCTTGAAGGTGGCGACCGAACCTTTACAAACAAGGTTGGGGCTATCTCCACAACAAGCTTGGAGGCTCCCAACAACACCACGGAGCTTCACCACAATAGAATGTGGCTCCGAGGTGACCTCAACCGTCTAGGGTGCTCAAACACCCAAGAGTAACAAGATCCGCAAGAGATTAGTGGGGGGAATCAAATTTCTCTTGGTGGAAGTGTAGATCAAGGCATTCTCAACCAATCCCTAGAAAATCAACAAGTTTGATTGGCTAGGTAGAGAGATTGAGCGAAAATGAGCTTTGGAGCAACAATGGAGTTTGGGAATAGAAGAGGTAGGTCTTCTTGGAAAAGAAGACCTCCTTATATAGTGGGGAATCAAATCCAACCGTTATCCCACAACACAGCCCGCACGGAGCGGTACTATTGCTCATTGGAGCGGTACTACCGCTCGAGGCCGCGGTACTACCGCTTGGCCCAGCGGTAGTACCACTGGGTCTATGCACACAGAGAGAGAAGAGAAGGGACAAGAGAGAGAGAGAGCCCCCAAGCGGCACTAGAAGTGGCGGTAGGGTGGTACTACCGCTCATGAGCGGTACTACCACCCCTACTGCTGCTCCTATTGCCGCCCAACCCGACACAAGAGGCAGTGCTCTTGAATCGAGGCAGTACTGACACGGCACCGGAATGGCACTACGGCCTAGAGCCCCGGGCAGTACTACCGCTGTGACACAACGGTACTACCGCCTGTGGTTCTAGGCGGTACTGCCGCTCGGTACTGCGGTACTACCATTGATTCTCAAACTTGCACACTTCTAAGATAAGGGAGGATCCTCCAATGCTGTGGGAAAGAATAGGGGGTGCAAAGGGGATGTGTACATGTTGATTCCACCCTAACCTTTCTGAAACGGACCCCCTCTTGATAGTACGGTATCTCCTACGACTCAAGTCCACCAAAACTGAAACGAAAGAGAACTACATCGTCTTCACTTTAAACACCAAGGGGTAGAAATCGTCTCGTGTCATATAGATGAATATCTGAAAGCTCAATGCACACGATTAGTCCGCAAATGCATTGTCATCAATCACCAAAACCACTAAGGGAGAAATATGCCCTAACAAATACCATGACAAATTTGTATATTCATTTTCCATAGCAACTTTTTTGGTCATTTTTGTGTGTTATTTCACATAATTTCTTATATAAAAGCATGGCTATTTCGATATGGAAAATTTGTATATTCATTTGCCATGACAACTTGTCGGCATATTGGATCGACACCTATGGGATCACAAGAATCTCTATTACGGTTGCGGGGCGCGGGGTTGAGAGAAGAGCGGATCAAACAGATAGCACACGGTTCCTTTACCCAGGTTCGGGCCGCGAGGATGCGTAAAACCCTACTCCTACTTTGGTGGATTGTATATCTGTGGTCTCCAGCTAGCTATGAGGCGTGAGGAGCTCCAAAAAGCTGAATCCCCCTCCTGGTCGCCTCAGGCCTCCTTTTATAGAGAAAAGGGGTCGCCACAGTGGCACACAGGAGGTGGAAAGGGTACAGTGATGCGAGGTTTATCCCTCGCATTACATGACAAGGCGCATTTAATGCGTCTTGCTTAGGTGTCCTTGCTTTATCGAGGACGGGGAGAGGCCTGTCTTGTCCGCCGCCGCTCCTTATTGTGTTGACACGCGCCCTGGCCAGCGGTGCCTGAGATGCCATGTAGGTAGGCAGGCAGCTGAGGTGGCGCAATGGTGGGTCTTCACAAAGATCTGCACGCCGCCACACAGGTGCCTGCCCAGCTGGTTGGGTCAGCAGCTGCATAGGGCGGTGGTAGTTTGATCGGCGCGGGCCTGATGGTGGCCCCGCGGATGCCCTCGGCAAGGGCCTTGCCGGGCCCCGGCAAGGGTCTTGCCGCGGCGCCTGCTGTCATCCCCGGAAAGATGCTTGCCGGAGGTCTTGTGGTCCTCCTTGGCTGGGGTCCCGCCAAGGGTCGTTGTCTTCTTAGTGTGTATCAGGTCTTGAATGTCTTCACAAAGATCTGCATGCCACTACGGGGATATCTCCCGAATCCTTGCCCCATGGGGGCAGTGGACTCAAGGGTGATCCGCTCCGTATGTGTGGGGCGAGCTGCCGCGGTAAGGGTCTTGCCGGGGCTGCTAAAGCCGGCCTCGGCAAGGGTCTTGCCGGGGGTGCTGAAACTTGCTCCCAGCAAGACTGCTTCGTCCCTTTGCACTTTGTGGTCTTGGCTTTGGGCTTCAGTTCCATCGAGCTTTGGTCTCACCCTGGTTCACCTCCCTTGTCGTGCTTGGTGTGGTGGTGCCCGTGGCTTAGACTGCCCGTGCACAGTCATAGGGGTACAAAAAGTGTACCCCTCCTTTTTGTACACCGACAGGAGCCCCCGGGCCTGGGCCACACATAAGCGCGATGCATTGTTGGGCTAGGCCCAGAACGGTGCGCGGGCAGGCGGGACGGTTTTTACCGTGGTAAGATTTTCCGCGTGTTGCGCATCCCACAATCTGCGCGCGCGGCGCGGGGTGGAGGGGCTTGCGTGATGTGGGCGGCATGCGCGGGGCGGTTTCCGCAGGCATGCGTCACGTCGCAGTAAATGCGAAAGGAGGCAGCCCGCATTCCCCCCCCCCCATAAGAAGGAATAACCGCGGGTGTGCTGCTCACTTCCTCCGTTTTCCTCGCGCCTCTTCCAATCTCAGAGCCGCCGTTTCCTCTCTTCCTTCCTTCCGAAGCTTCCGCCGTCACCTGCCGCCATCGCTTCGCCCTCCCCCCTCTCTCAGCCCTCTAACTTTCTCAGCCGCCATGGCGTCCAAGTCCGTCAAGGGCAAGGGGGTGGCCAAGGGCGCCGGGACAGTGGAGCCGCCGGAGAGCGCACTATCGGGGGACCGGACGAAGTCCGCCTTCTTCTTCCCGTCGACGGTTGATGTCCACGAGCTTTGGGCTGCCTTCAAGCCTCTTTGGGGGGTGAAGACGGGGGAGAGAATTTGGGACATCCGGCAACGCGCGTCATTCCTGCCGCTTGCGCCGAACCAGGCCCAACTCGGTATCCCTTCTTCGTCGACTACTTTTCTTGCGGGTTATGTCCCCCTTTCTCCGATTTCTTCTGCGATATCATGCACACCTTTGGCTTCCGCCTATTGGATTTTACTCCGAATGCGGTGTCGTGTATGGCTTTCTTTGTGCACTGTTGCGAAGGCTTCGTCGGGGTGCAGCCCAACACGGCGCTCTTCCGCCATTACTTCTCCCCTCGGATCTAGCCGGGAGGTGTCATCTCTGGATGCATCACCTGGATCCCAAGATCCAAGGGAGCGTACCCTGACGGTGCTATGAAGGAGAGGTGGGATGAATGGCGTGGCCGGTGGTGCTGGATTGAAGACGAAGACCCACCAAGATTCTGCAAGGTCCGCCGAGTGTCGCCGGTCCGTGGCAGCGATTGGAGCGATGTTGACACCGCCGACGGGAGGCTCACTGTCGCCACCACCAGGATCCTCCAGCTCACCCTGGCCGGACTCACCGTTGAGATGATCGGGGTGGACTTCATTCGCCGTCGGATCGCCCCGTTGCACAACAAGGGGAGCCCTGCCTGGCTTTTTAGGAATCCGGCTGACGTATTGCGACTCCGCCCAGGCCTCGACCACAACTTCACGGTGATGGCACATGCCTACTTTTGCGAGCGGCTCTTCCAGCATGATGTGGGTCGTGACGGCTAGATCGAACGGACCGGCAAGGCCGTGAGGGCTGTCCACGGCCCTGTCCCGAGCTGGCAGGAGCCGGCGGACGCGGACGTGCAGCAATTCTTCAACTCTCTCGTTGAGGTGTATGTCAATCCTGACGCCTAGCGGTGGCTTGTCATGGACACCACCCAGGCAGAGCTGGACTACATCGCCACTAGGGTGTCGGTGTGTTGGATCGACACCTATGGGATCACAAGAATCCCTACTACGGATGCGGGGCGCGGGGTTGGGAGAAGAGCGGATCAAACAGATAGCACACGGTTCCTTTACCCAGGTTCGAGCCGCGAGGATGCGTAAAACCCTACTCCTGCTTTGGTGGATTGTATATATGTGTTCTTCAGCTAGCTATGGGGCGTGAGGAGCTCCAAAAAGCCAAATCCCCCTCCTGGTCGCTTCGGGCCTCCTTTTATAGAGAAAAGGGGTCGCCACAGTGGCACACAAGAGGTGGAAAGGGTACAGTGATGCGAGATTTATCCCTCTCATTACATGACAAGGCGCATTTAATGCGTCTTGCTTAGGTGTCCTTGCTTTATCGGGGACAGGGGAGAGGCATGTCTTGTCCGCCGCCGCTCCTTCTTGTGTTGACACGCGCCCTGGCCAACGGTGCCTGAGATGCCATGTAGGCAGGCAGGCAGCTGAGGTGGCGCAATGGTGGGTCTTCACGAAGATCTGCACATCACCACGCAGGTGCCTGCCCAGCTGGTTGGGTCGGCAGCTGCATAGGGCGGTGGTAGTTTGATCGGCGCGGGCCAGATGGTGGCCCCGCGGATGCCCTCGGCAAGGGCCTTGACGTGGCCCCGGCAAGGGTCTTGCCACGGCGCCTGCTGTCATCCCCGGCAAGATGCTTGCCGGAGGTCTTGTGGTCCTCCTTGGCTGGTATCCCGCCAAGGGTCGTCGTCTTCTTAGTGTGTATCTGGTCTTGAATGTCTTCACAAAGATCTGCATGCCACTACGGGGATATCTCCCGAATCCTTGCCCCATGGGGGCAGTGGACTCAAGGGTGATCCGCTCAATATGCGTGGGGCGAGCTGCGCGCGGCAAGGGTCTTGCCGGGGGTGCTGAAACTGGCTCCCGACAAGGATCTTGCCGGGGGAATCTGCTTCGTCCCTTTGCTCTCTGTGGCCTTGGCTTTGGGCTTCAGTTCCATCGAGCTTCGGTCTTACCCTGGCTCACCTCCCTTGTCGTGCTTGGTGTGGTGGTGCCCGTGGCTCAGACTGCCCGTGCACAGTCATAGGGGTACAAAAAGTGTACCCCCTTTTTGTACACCGACAGGAGCCCCCGGGCCTGGGCCACACATAAGCGCGACGCGTTGTTGGGCTAGGCCGAGAACGGTGCTCGGGCAGGAGGGACGGTTTTTACCGTGGTAAGATTTTCCGCGAGCTGCACCTCCCACGATCCGCGCGCGCGGCGCGGGGTGGAGTGGTGTGCGTGACGTGGGCGGCATGCGCGGGGCGGTTTCCGCAGGCATGCGTCACGTCGCAGTAAATGCGAAAGGAGGCGGCCTGCGTTCCCCCCCCCCCCCATAAGAAGGAATGATCGCGGGCGCGCTGCTCACTTCCTTTGTTTTCCTCGCGCCTCTTCCAATCTCAGAGCCGCTGTTTCCTCTCTTCCTTCCTTCCGAAGCTTCCGCCGTCGCCTACCGCCGTCGCTTCGCCCTCCCCCCTTCTCAGCCCTCTAACTTTCTCAGCCGCCATGGCGTCCAAGTCCGGCAAGGGCAAGGGGGTGGCCAAGTGCGCCGGGACAGTGGAGTCGCTGGAGAGCGCGCTATCGGCGGACCGGATGAAGTCCGCCTTCTTCTTCCCGTCGACAGTTGACGTCCACGAGCTCCAGGCCGCCTTCAAGCCTCTTTGGGGGGTGAAGACGGGGGGAGAGAATTCAGGACATCCGGCGACGCGCGTCATTCCTGCCGCTTGCGCCGAACCAGGCCCAACTCGGTATCCCTTCTTTGTCGACTACTTTTCTTGCGGGTTATGTCCCCCTTTCTCCGATTTCTTCTGCGATATCATGCACACCTTCGGCTTCCGCCTCTTGGATTTTACTCCGAATGCGGTGGCGTGTATGGTTTTCTTTGAGCACCTTTGCGAAGGCTTCATCGGGGTGCAGCCCAACACGGCGCTCTTCCGCCATTACTTCTCCCCTCGGATCCAGCCGAGAGGTGCCGTCTCTGGATGCATCACCTGGATCCCAAGATCCAAGGGAGCGTACCCAGACGGTGCCGTGAAGGAGAGGTGGGATGAATGGCGTGGCCGGTGGTGCTGGATTGAAGACGAAGACTCGCCAAGATTCTGCAAGGTCCGCCGAGTGCCGCCGGTCCATGGCAGCGATTGGAGTGATGTCGACACCGCCGACGGGAGGCTCACTGTCGCCACCACCAGGATCCTCCGGCTCACCCAGGCCGGACTCACCCTTGAGATGATCGGGGTGGACTTCATTCGCCGTCGGATCGCCCCGTTGCACAACAAGGGGAGCCCAGCCTGGCTTTTTAGGAATCCGGCTGACGTTATGCGACTCCGCCCAGGCCTCGACCACAACTTCACGATGATGGCACATGCCCACTTTTGCCAGCGGCTCTTCCAGCTTGATATGGGTCATGACGGCGAGGTCGAACGGACCGGCAAGGTCGCGAGGGCTGCCTTAAAGGCCGGCAAGGCCATCAAGGGGCCGTTCTTCAAGTTGCCAGCGGGGGTGGTCCCGTTGTGCAACAATTCACGCCGGTCCGAGCTCATCGCTATGATGCCGGACTGCAACGCGCACGGCCCTGTCCCGTGCTGGCAGGAGCCGGCGGACGCGGACATGCAGCAATTCTTCGACTCTCTGGTTGAGGTGTATGTCAATCCTGACGCCGAGCGGTGGCTTGTCATGGACACCACCCAGGCAGAGCTGGACTACATCGCCACTAGGGCGAGGGAGGCGCAGCTTGCCATGGAGGCCGGCACCGCTGGGGGTGTGGAGGACAAGGCCGCAACGGCTGCGGAGGAGGAGGAGGAGCTCGCCGAGTGGGCGGCGGCCGCCGGGGAGGCTAGCAGCGCCGGCACCGGAGCTCCGCCTGTCGAAGATGCGGCCGACGAGTCGTCATCGGAGGAGGGCGTGGCGGCGGGCTCGGCGCCAGCCAGGGGAAGAGGGTGAGTCCGGCGGCGGGCTAGTTCCGGTGAGCCGGTCCGGCCCGGCAGGGCCACGCAGCCTCAATTGACCCTGTAGGGGTCCGGGCGCCACACGAGGGCCACGGCAGCGAGGAGGCTGGCGAAGGCCGCTGAGAAGAAGAAGGCGACAGCCCCTTCTCCATCTAGGCGTGCACAAACTCCGCCTTCTTTGCCTCCCCCGGCAGACGTCGACTCGGATGTCGACGCGGAGCTCCCTTTTGATCTTGGGCCTCTCAGCCCGAAGAGGAAAAGGAAAGCGGTGGAGGAGGAGGAGATGGACGACAAGTAAGTACTCTGTTCCT
Source organism: Secale cereale (assembly GCA_902687465.1). Taxonomy (NCBI): domain Eukaryota; kingdom Viridiplantae; phylum Streptophyta; class Magnoliopsida; order Poales; family Poaceae; genus Secale; species Secale cereale. Next base: position 409,378,825 of record LR738713.1, read on the forward strand.
TACCGCCATTTCCATTCCCCTTAACTAAGCTACTCATCTTGATCAATTTTTGCTTCTGCAGGGATGCTGAGACGTTAGCCCAGAGGGTGAAGAGGGCCAAGGCCTTGGCGAGCAGTCAGCCCTTGGCTGGGGCTTCAGAGACACCACTGGTGGTGTTGAGCAGCCCGGACAGCAGCCCCCGGCACAGCCCCCAGCGTAAGCTCGTCACCCTCCTCTTGCTCGACATGTGGTAGGTGTTCAATGCTATGGTGCTGACCTTGTCGGTTTTCTAGGACGGGAGCGGCAGCAGGAGGAGCCGCATGGGGCTACCCCCAACACACCACCCCATCGACTACGCCGCCGCGAGGGGCGTCCCCGACAAGGGCACCAAGCATGGAGCCCACACCCATGGAGGAAGAGGGGAACTTGGGCGCTGGTGGCTCTGCCACGGCGCCCAAATACTGGCGGGGGGGCTCCTGCTTCATAGCCTGGCACTGGTGAGTCGCCCGTCCTTCGTATCTGCTTTTTCCTCATTCTTTTTTTCTTGGCTTCATTGTCCCCATCACTGCCCAGGCCCTCCTTCAACAGATATGGAGGACGTGGACACTGTCGTCGGGAACATTGCTGAGGAGGCCGCGGCGGAGGCTCACGGGATTGTCGCCGAGGAGGCCGCCAAGGATGCTGACGAGGCCGCTGCCGATAAGGCCGCCAAGGATGCCGCCGAGGGTGCCAGCGGTGGGCCTGCCGGGGAGGTCGGCAAGGCCACAGCCGAGGAAGAGGTGGTTGATGATCAGCCTTCTTCCTCCACAACCTTGGGCCCCGGCAGGTATCTGAAGGTGGGTGACGATCTCTTCGTCCATCTTGCAGGGGCGTCAAGTTCTCGAGCGCCCGCCGGAGGGGAAGTCTTTGACGGCGAGGTGCTTGCCACCACCGGGCTCGAGGTTGTGGATGAACCGGGCGTCGGCGGCGATGGTTCCCCAGAAGAGCAGCTCTTCCGGGCTATGGGGGGGCAATTTCAGGAAGCTCCAAGCACTCTACCGTGCCCGTCTGGACAAGGTTAAGTCCAGGATGGCAACGGTGGACGAGGCGGAGGTGGACTTCAAGGCGCGCGTTGCTGAGGCGCAGACCTGGTTCCACCAGGCTCGCGAGGAGCAGAGAGCCTTTCAGGTGGAATTGGCCAAGCGCGATGCAGAGCTCATCATGAAGATGTCTGACATCGAGAAGGCCCAGGAAGAGGCGGCGAACTTGGCTGCCGCGACCGAGGCCGCCCGGAACCAGCATCAAGCTGCCTTGGATTCCCAGGAGGAAGACCTCTCCGCGCGCGAGGCGAAGCTTGCCGCAACGCTCCGCGGCAAGGATGAGGAGCTCGAGGTCCTTGTTGAGCGGCGGACTCGCGAGCTGGGGCAGAGGCACAAAGAGGCACTCGATGCCCAGGCTCTGGTCCATGCCGGCAAGGTGAAGGAGCTAGAGGTAGACCGGGACGAGCTGAAGGAACAGGCCCTCAAGCTGTCCGATGAGAAGAGCACGCTCAACTGTGCCTTGGCAGAGGCGCATGGAGCGGCCATCAGCAGGGCTGGGGAGCTCTCCGAAGCGCAAAACTCCATCAGAGATCTCAAGCTGAAGCTGGAGAATCTTGAGAAGATGTTGTCGGAGAGCTCGGCTCGGGAGGAGACCTTGACCAGGAGCCTAGAGGAGGAAAAGCAGCTGCGGGCGGACGAGCCGTCTCCCACCAGGAATACGTGGCAGGCGAGAACAGATGGATCAGCCGGCTGGAAGACGTCACCGGCAGGGTCACCTTGTAGTTGGCCCTCATGGGGATGCCAAACGTGAGGTATGCCCCTGAGTGGAGCGGGACCGTCAACGCCAAGCTGACCCTGTTCTTCGAGGGTGTCCTCGGCGCCTTGGCTGATCTTCACTCCAACAGAACGGCCACGCTGGCCGGGGAGGCCCGGTGACTTTGCCGGGGGTCATGACCAAGGTCCTCACCAAGATGGCGTACTGGAATCCCGCCCTTGACTTTGAAGCCGCGATGGATAGCTTGCCGGAGGGTACTGACCTCACGGTGCTCATGGAGCGCATCAAGCCCGTCATCAGCTGCATCGACGAAATCAAGAGGGTGGAAGGCCAGTGCCGGGATTAGGCATCCCGTCCTTCTTCGCCGCTGCGGGTTCATGACCAAGACAAGTTTTATCTTTAGTTAGAACCGCAGCAATGATATGATGTAATATAACTTTGAGATATTTTTGGGATTATGCATGCTATTTCCCTATTTGTTGCCTCTTTGTACGTCCACCCTACGCTAGTTGGGTAGGCTTGCTGGCGCGGAAAACTCAAGGCGGCATCTTGGGGACGGGTCCCCATTGGCCTGCCGGGCGAGCGTGTTGCCGGGTGAGCCACCTTGCCGCCCTTAACACAGCCACTCGAACTGTCGAGTTTGACTCGAGTCAGAGTCGAGAGCCTTGCCAATTGCGGAAGGCTACCCTACCGTTTCCAACGCAACCGTTTGAACCGTTGAGCGGACTCGAAACAGAACAAAGGCATTGCCGATCGGGAATGGCCCCATTTGCGTGCAGGTTTCTTTTTGTACAAAGAATGACAGCTCCGAGGATAATAACCTTAAATAATAGAATGGAAATATCCAGGGTTCAATGTAACTTAGCTTCTATTTGTAGCCGCTCGAGTGCTGATCTTTCGGCCTCCTTCCTTCTCAAAGAGCCACGAAGACGAAGGAGCACTGGGCGAACTGCTAGAGCCGATTCTCACAACTGCAGCCCCCTACCTGGCGCGCCAAAGATGTCGGCGTATTGGATCGACACCTATGAGATCACAAGAATCCCTACTACGGTTGCGGGGCGCGGGGTTGAGAGAAGAGCGGATCAAACAGATAGCACACGGTTCCTTTACCCAGGTTCGGGCCGCGAGGATGCGTAAAACCCTACTCCTGCTTTGGTGGATTGTATATCTGTGGTCTCTAGCTAGCTATGGGGCATGAGGAGCTCCAAAAAGCCGAATCCCCCTCCTGGTCGCCTCAGGCCTCCTTTTATAGAGAAAAGGGGTCGCCACAGTGGCACACAGGAGGTGGAAAGGGTACAGTGATGCGAGGTTTATCCCTCGCATTACATGACAAGGCGCATTTAATGTGTCTTGCTTTGGTGTCCTTGCTTTATCGGGGGCGGGGGAGAGGCCTGTCTTGTCCGCCGCCGCTCCTTCTTGTGTTGACACGCGCCCTGGTCAGCGGTGCCTGAGATGCCATGTAGGCAGGCAGGCAGCTGAGGTGGCGTGATAACCCTCAACCGTAAGGGATCGAGATAGTCTTCGCGGGTAAGAATAACCCAATTTATTGATTCGACACACGGGGAGCCAAAGAGTATTTATAAGCTTTGACAGTTGAGTTGTCAATTCAACCGCACCTGAAATATACTTACTTGCAACAAAAGATAAGTGGTAACAGTGATATGATAGTGATGATAGTGATAGTAAAAGTAAACAGTAAAAGTAAATAGCAAAAGTAAATGGCAAGAATAGCAACTAGTAACCAGCAGGATTTAAAACACTGTAGGGTAGGGAGATGGATGGTTGGGCGCTGCATGGATGAGATAGATTCTAACTTGGGGCACGGCACACGGAAAAGTAATGATCATCTAGGCAAATATCAAACATTAGGCATGTATCCCGTAGGTAGTTGTACGTGCTTGCAATAAGAAATTGCACAACATCTTTTGTCCTACCATCCCGCTACGAACGGGGCCAAAAGGAACTTATGGAGATTAAGGTGCTCCTGTCAAAGAGCACCGGAACAAAGCAATGAACTCAATGGATACATGTAATCATCAAACTACGGACCATCCCCTTTGGTGTCCCAAGCTGTCACTTTTGGGATCACCGGTTCCGAACCGTAACAGGTGCAAACAACTCATAGATAGGATCAGAAACACAAATATATTCATGCAAACACATATGGTTCAGATCTGAAATCATGGCGCTCGGGCCCTAAGTGTCAAGCATTAAGAATAACAAGTTGAAGCAAAGATGATAAACACCATAGTAGATGATAGGCAACATGCCCCCAACGATATGACAAACTATTACATGATCTAACTCATCCAATCCCTACCATCCCCTTCGCCTACAGCAGGGGAATTACTCACACATGGAGGGAGAAGTCATGGAGGGATGATGGAGTGGTGATGATGATGACGATGGCGACGATCTCCCCTCTTCGGAGGCCAATTCAGCCTCTAGATTAGCCCTCCCGAGGAAGAACAGAGGGTGGCGGCGGCTCCGCGACGGAAAACTGCGAAAAGAACTTCTGATCTGGGGTTTTCGCGTCGTGAGTAAAAATACGAGGCAAAGTAGGGCACCAGGGGGTGTGGGCCCCACCCAGGCGACCCCCCGGCGCGGCCCAGGGGGGCGCGCCCACAGGGCGCCTGGGCACCCCCTGGCCCCCCTCTGGCCCCACTTCTGGCTCCTGGTTCTTTCGGGTGCGTGGATTTTCTGTGATTTTTCGTGGATTTTTCTGAGATACTTAAAAATCCGTTTTCCTGCACACAATAAAACCATACAGGCAGCTCTGCTGAAAATAGCATCAGTCCGGGTTAGTTTAGTTCAAATCATGCAAGAATGAGGTCAAAACAATATCAAAAGTGTTTGGAAAAGTAGATGCGATTGAGACGTATCATGGCGCAATGGTGGGTCTTCACGAAGATCTGCACGTTGCCACGTGATGGGCCTCGAACCCCTTGTTGGATTACCCCAAGTGGAAGGTGTAAGATGCAGTAAGTAGAAGTGTTTTCCCTTAGCAAAGATGCCAAGGATCGAATCCCCAGAGACTCCTAGGTTCAACAGGTAGGTGTCAACTGCTAACGGTGCAATTAGCAATCAACGTGGACCTGCACACAGATACAAATAACTTTGCTCCCAACGAGTACAGAGAGGTTGTCAATCTCTCCGGCCTTGTAGTTCACAAAGGGTTAAAAGCAATATGATAGTAGTGATAGATAGTGTTTTGCAATAGTAAATAAAATAGTGAAAAGTAAAATAGTGTATGTGATCAATGATGGTAATAAGGACCGGAGTCACATGATGTTCACTAGTGATGTCTCTCTCCCAAAAGACGATAAAACAGCTTTGTGAGGTAAACAAATTACAGCTGGGCAATTGACAGGACCACGAACGCAAACCAATGCTGATTACATTGCAAGAAAGGTTGAGGTTCAAAGCATGGGCGGTACGCCAAAGTAAGTAGACCGAAATCCATCTACATCTACTACTAATCATCCACCTTGAGATATCTATCCAGAACATCTCGCTGGTATTAAGTTGCGAGTCCCACCCATAGTGTAAACTCAATGCAACAGACAACTGCATTAAAAGAACTTTGCGTAAAGTAAACAATCCTTGCACCCGCGGGCACAAGCACCGTTGTTTTCCCCCTTGTGGCAACAGCACATCCCCTAGACTCATGTTTCTGTCACTCAAGCTAGTCATCGAGGGGCATGAACCCACAATCGAGCATAACGTTCCCTCTTGGAGTCACTACTTACTACTCGGCCAAAGCAATAAATAACAACGGAGAACATGCAAGAATTACTTATGAACTAAAATATAAAAGAGGTGAATCAAATATATTACTCAAGATCAATCTGAACATAATCTCATAATCCATCGGATCCCAGCAAACTCAACATAGCAACAGCATAAGTATTACATAGGTGCCTCGATCATGTAGGGCAGCTCACGAGGACTAATTAGTGAAGCACAAGAACGGGAGGAGAACATCACATAGCTGCTGGTCATGGACTCATGGTCCAAGGGAGACTACTCACGAGTCATCCGGGAGGCGTCCATGGTGGTGGAGAAGCTCCCGGTGGTGATCCTCCCCTCCGGCAGGGTGCCGGGAAGAGTTCTCCTAGTGCTCCCGATCTTGGAAGCGGCGGCGGCGGCGGAACAGAGATGGGATCGCGAAAAGAGGTCTTGTTTCAAGGGTTACGGGGGACCCTTTAAATATCTGCCAAATTAGGGCATCGGGGGGCTCTCGGGGGGCCGAGGCGCCCCCC